>CM020217.1:126919615-127260831 GCA_009819775.1 Phoenicopterus ruber ruber | reverse complement strand
GCTCCGCAGCAGGGTTTGGCTCCGTGCATTAAGGCGATGCCACGGGAGGCGGATGATGCCCGGGATCCCCCTCCGTCCCCATCCCGCCACGCACCGAACATCCAGACATCGCTGGCCGTCGTGAAGCGGCGGAAGTTGATGGACTCGGGTGACATCCACTTGATGGGGAGACGCGTGATGGACGCTGGAGGGAGAGACAGGACGGCGGCCGCGCTCACTGCCGGGGGGCAGGGGCAGCCCCAGCGCAGGCAGGGTAGGGCAGCGAGGCCTCACCACGGTCTCTGCCCCAGCCCCTTCCCACCACCGTGTGCCGGCTCTGCCGGCCGGAGAAATCCCAGAATCCGGGGTTGGAAGGAGCCGCAGCCCCATCACGCAGCCCTTACCTTTATAGTACTCCTCGTCCTCGATGTACCTGGAGAGCCCGAAGTCTCCCAGCTTCACGCAGTCTGGGGTGGCCACCAGGATGTTCCTCACGGCAATATCCCTGCAAGGAGGGAGACTTGGCTGGGGAGAAGGGCTGGAGAAGGGCTGGAGAAGGAGAGCTCACACCTGGACAACCAGCTCACCTGGCTGCAAAAAAGGTCTGCAGCAAAGGATGCTGCCAGCCTCTGCCTCTGCCTCTGCCCGCTCCTACTCCCTGCCTGTCCCCGCCGCGGTCCCTGCCTTCCCCCGCCTCTCCCGGCATCCTGCCCGGCTCCTCTTCCCTCCTGCCCTACCTGTGCACGCAGCTGATGGCCTCCAGGTAGGCCAGGGCTTTGCTGATCTGCAGCGCGTAGAGGATGAGCGTGGGCACGGCGAGGCAGTGTTTGTTCTGCTCCAGGTACTGCCCCAGCTGCAACGGGACGAGCGAGGGGGGCTCAGGGACCGAGGGGACCGGGCAGGGGCACAAGGGTGGCAGGGGGATGGGATGGGCTCCAGCGGTGGGACCCCGCTCACCTCTCCGTAGGGATAGAGCTCCATGATGATCCAGGTGGGCTCCTCCTCCGCGATGCCGATGAGCTTCACGATATGGGGGTGGTCCAGCTTCTTCATCAGCACTGCGGGGACACCACGTCAGACACCCTGCAGTGGGGGGGGGCCCTCCAGGAGCCCCGACCCCTGTCCTGGGGTGTAGGGGCAGGTCTGTGCCGTGAAGCCGGAGACGGAGCAGGAGGAATTGCCAGCGATAGCCTAGTACGTCCCCAAAGGGGCTGGGGCTCCTGGTCTCCCGCTCCCCAGGGATCTCCATCCAGGTGGTGCCCGTCTGCTCTCCCGCAGGGATTCAGCAGCTCCCCTCCCCCCTCCCCGGCAGCCATCCCTCCCGTAACCCAGGTATTTTGGAGAACAGCCCCTCCCAGGGGTGAGGGCACGGGCCACCTCCCCCCCCCCCCGCTCTGTCCTGCATTGCAATGGCAATTTGTCCCCAGGAGCTGCCAGGACAGGGTTCTGCCAGCCCGGCTGTGACACCCCACCGTTGCGGTGCTGCAAACCCCGCCGGCCCCCCCCCCCATCTGTCCTCTGCCCGCCTGCGCGAGCCCCGGGGGGGCTGAGCAGGCCCCGTCCCCCCCCGAAGGGCAGCAGGGCCGCCCGGCGTACCCGCTTCGCTCAGGAACTTGTCCCGGTTCTCCGGGCTGCAGTCCTTCTTGCAGGTCTTCACAGCCACGTTGACCCGCTCCCCTTTCTGCAAGGAGAAGGAGGGGGCCCCGCGTCACCCCGCTCCCCCCGGCCGCGGAGGAGGCAGGCAGGGCAGGGGGAGGGCGGGACGCTCACCGGGGTGGTGTAGATCCCCTCGTAGACCTCTCCGAAGAAGCCTTCCCCGAGGATCCTGCCCAACGCGACGTCCTCCCGGGAGATCCCGTAGTGTTGGACTGCATGGACAGGGGAGCAGGGCAGAGCTGGCAGCGCCAGCGGGCGGGAAGCTGCCTGTACCCCTGCCCGCGCCGCGGGCAGAGCCCCCACGCTAAGCGGGAGACGCTGGCGATCCCTGGGTACCAACCCTCTCCATCACCCCCTCGGCAAGGACCCACAGGTCCTGCCCCACGGCACGTGGGGTGACCCCAGCCCCTCGGGGGGGGTAAGGCGGGCAGTGCAGGCAAACCCTTGTCCCCAGCTTTTGGGGGGTCGGTGGGGACGGGGTGGGAGGGCTTGGTTGGGGTGCTGGGAGACAGGCAGGAGGGCACCCGGGGGGGTGGGACCTACCTCCAGACCTCGGTCTTGAGGACTCATCAGGGATTTCAGCATAAATGTCGGAGTCTAGGGCAAGACGGAGGTTGCAGGCAGGGATTCGGGCAGCTCGCCGGGCAGGGGCGTTTCTTGCAGCATCCCCACGGGGTCCGGCCACCCAGCCCGGAGCAGCCCCCGCAGGAACCGTGGCCGGCGGGAGCGTGCGGGATGCCAGCCTGGCCCTCCCCCGGGACGCTCGGCTGCGTCTCGACCCCCGGGCAAAGGGCTGGGGGGGTCCAGCCCCACCAAACCCCCAAACCCCTGTGCGCCGGCGTCCCGCAGCCCTGCCTGCATCCCCCGGGCTGGTGGGGAAGGGAGGAGCCGAGAACTCACCCACGCTCAAGCTGTCGGACAGCGTGGACTGCCTCTCCTCCAGGTGCCTGGGGGCGGGAGGAGCGGGGGTCAGGGAGCGGGGCGGGGGGCAACGGGGTCCCAGCCCCGCGCCGGGGCCGGGGGCTACTCACGGGGCCGGGATCTGCGGCAGGCTGATCCTCTTCTCCCTCTCTGCGGAGGCAACGGCAGACAGTCATTTCCCAGCCACCCCCATCAGAGCCCGATGGGCGCTGGCCCCCCCCCCCCCCAGTGCCTCGACCACACGTGCAGCGAGTTTGGTGGGTCTCAGCTGGGGTCACTTCAAAGCCACGGGTGATGCTGTGGCCATGGAGAGAGCGGAGAAGGGCTCAGGGGGCCGCGGGTGGGGACCCTGCCGGGGTCGGTGCCCCCTGGGGCGCTCACCTCTCCTGGGGAAGACGATGAGGGAGGTCTCCAAGTCCCCTTGCAGCCGGCAGTAGCCGTCGATGAGGTCGGCCATGTTCTCCGCCTCGGCCAGAGAAGCCGTCTTGATAGCCAGGGACTGGGGGAGACGGCAGGGACGGGGGGGGGGGGGGGTGAGCCCAGGGCTGGGCAGGGGGTGCTGGGATGGGGGATCCCCCCCTTCCCTCCACCTTGGGGTAGCCTGGTGACCACCTCCCTGCTCTGCAGCGGATCCCAGTTTCCCCAGCATCATCCTCCCAGCACCCCAGGCCACCCCGGCCAACACGCCCAGCACCAAACCGCCCCCAGGCAGGGGGGGGACCGCTGGGGCAGGGGCACCCCGCAGCAGCTTGGACCTGCCCTGCTTTGGGGTTCAGCCTCCCCTCGGCCGGGGCCGGGGGCGCGAGCTCCCTCGGTGGAAACGGAGCCATCCGCCGAGTCCTGCCCAACCCGCAGGGACGCGATGCCGCCCCACGGCACCGGGGGCTCCCCCATCCCACCCGCACCCCCCGGCCCACGCGGGACCCCCCAAAGCCTCCTCACCGGGGGGGTGCTGCTGAGCCCCAGCTGCAGCACAGCCCGGCCCTCCTCCGCGCTGGAGCACTTGATGGACTTGATGTGCTTGAATTCGGCCAAGCACGTGGGCTGGGGAGAGAGGCAGAGCCCCGGCCCCGACTTTAACCACCGATTCAGGAGCAGCCACCCCCCCAGTCCCCACCCAGCACCCCCGTACCTTGGCCTCCTTGCTCGTCATCTGCCGGATGCCCTTGGGGCCGATGACCAGGTCCACCGTGATGTTCCACCCTTGCTGGGGGGGGCAGCAGAAGGAGGATGCAAATTTGGGGGGTGAGGGATGTACCCCCAGAGCCAGGTGCCCCCCTCAACCTGCTGCAATGTGTGAGACGCCCCGGGAAAAAATCACCTTCCCGGAGGGACTTGGTTTGGAGAGGGGATGGTTTGGAGAGGGGATGGTGGGTGGTGCGAGGCGAGGAGCCCAGTGCGGGGGTTTTTCCCCCTCCTGGCCCCAAAGGGGTTCCCAGAGCTCCTGGTTTCCCGCCTTCTCACCCCAAAGGGGCTCAGCAAACTTCAGGCACCAGCTCGCACCCACCGGGCTTGGACCCCTGGGTGTGGAGGGTCCCCAGAGACCCCGCCGCACCCCCAGCCCCTCTCAGCAATCAGCACCCTCCAAAACGGAGCCCCTCGGGCCTCCCCCGCTGTGGGGAGGGGAGAGATGCTCGGCTCCCCCTCGGGGAGGGGATCCCGGGGGGCTGCGGGATCAGCAGTCCCCTCCCCGGGAGATTTTGGGGTTGTGCCTCCCTTCGGGGGACAGCGAGTGCTTTCCAAGCCTCGGAACCTCCCCGCAGGGACTTCTCGGAGCTGGGGGTGGCCGAGTCCCCATGGGAGTCCGGGGACCGGGCAGGGAGCAGCCCGCGGCAGGGGGGCTCTGTCCGCGAGCACCCCCGGTCTGCGGTGCCGGGGGGGCCCGGCTCGCTGCCCCACCGCGCGGGTTTGTTGCCCGCCTGAGAGCAGCCAGGACTGCGGCTGCCCCGTCACCAGGGCTCTGCCGGGTTTAAGGGCGTGGGAGGTGCAGCCCCAAACGCCGGCTTGTGACGGAGGTTGTCCCCAACCCACAGCGGCCCCCCTGCACCTTGCCTGGCACTGCCTGGCCCCAAAGCGCCCTGGCCCGGGGGACACGGTCCCGTCCCATCCAGCCCAGCCCAGCCCAGCCCGTCCCATCCCATCCTATCCATCCCATCGATCCCATCCCACCCCATCCGTCCCATCCCATCCATCCCATCCCACCCCATCCCATCCCATCCATCCCATCCCATCCCATCCCATCCCATCCATCCCATCCCATCCCATCCCGTCCCATCCCATCCCACCCCATCCATCCTATCCATCCCATCCCATCCATCCCATCCCACCCCATCCCATCCCATCCATCCCATCCCACCCCATCCCATCCCATCCATCCCATCCCATCCCATCCCGTCCCATCCCATCCCACCCCATCCATCCTATCCATCCCATCCCATCCGTCCCATCCCACCCCATCCATCCCATCCCACCCCACCCCATCCCATCCCACCCATCCCATCCATCCAATCCCATCCCACCCCACCCCATCCATCCCATCCCATCCCATCCCACCCCATCCCATCCATCCAATCCCATCCCATCCCATCCATCCAATCCCGTCCCATCCCATCCCACCCCATCCCATCCCATCCCATCCCATCCATCCCACCCCATCCCGCCCCACCCGGCGCACTCACGACGAGCTCGCAGCGGTAGCTCTCCTGGTCGATGTTGCCGAAGGCGGCGAGGGTGTGGAGGAACTTGAAGATGCACTCCTCCTCCCGCAGGAGCGCGTACTGCTGGAACGTCTGCTGGATCATCTTCCGGAACTGCTTGGGCTGCGGGCACAGCGGCTGCTAGCCACGGACACGCGCACGCGGACACGCACACGGACACGGACACGCACACGGACACGCACACGGACACGCACACACATGCGCTCACCTGCAGACGGGACCATGCACCTGCACCCGTGCGTGTCCACCCGCGTGCGCGTGCCAGCCTGCCTCCACGTGCGCGTGCTCGCTCACGTGGACACACGTGCCTGCACGCGTGCGTGCCGACCCGGCCACGGGTGTGCATGCATGTGTAATATGCATACGTGTGTGCATGCAGGTGCATCGCCGCGTGTGAGCAGCTGTGCCTGCGTGCGTACATATGCATCGCTATACGTGCACCCGAGTGCACGTGCATGCAAACACGCCTTCACACGCGTGAGCAGACACGTCCATACATGCCAACCCGCCCGTGCACACTGATACACACACGAGCACACGTGGCCCTGCATGTGAACGCACACGCAGCGGCAGATACACGAGCGCGGGCAGATGCGCACGTCCGTGTGTGTGCAAACCCATGCGCGCGCGCCTGGCCCCGCACGTGCGCGTATACACGCGTGTACACGGGTGTGTGCACGCAGGTGCGTCCTCACGTGCGAGCACAGCCGCACGCGTGCACCAGCGCGGGCAGATGCACATGGACGTGCAAACCCACGTGTGCACGTCGACGCACGCTCGTGCGCACCCCTGGCCACGTCCGTGCACGCTGACACAGCTTGCACCCGCGCCGCCAGCCCCGCGCGTGGGCCCCCACGCCCACGGCCCTCACCTTCAGGTTCTCCTGCATCTGGCTGGGGAAGAAGAGGTCCAGACCCACCTCCTTCCTGGGAGCAGAGACCCCCGCGCACGTTAGCGGCCCCGCAGGGACCCCCGCTCCGGGGGGGCTCCCTGGGAGCTGCGGGGGCAAGGGGGTGCTCCGCGGGGAGAAGCACCCACCCAGCGCAGGGTGAGAGGCTCCCAGCTCCCTCCCCCTGCAGCCGTCCCGTCAGCAGGGCTGAGGGCTGCGGGGGGCTGGGGGGCTACGGGGGGATGAGGGGCTATGGGGGGATGAGGGGCTACGGGGGGATGGGGGCTGCAGGGGGATGGGGGGCTGCGGGGGGGATGAGGGGCTGCAGGGGGATGAGGAGCTGGGGGAGGATGAGGGGCTGGGGGGGATGAGGGGCTGCGGGGGGATGAGGGGCTGCGGGGAGCTGGGGGAGGATGAGGGGCTGGGGGAGGATGAGGGGCTGGGGGGGATGAGGAGCTGGGGGGGGATGAGGAGCTGGGGAGGATGAGGGGTTGCGGGGGGATGAGGAGCTGGGGGAGGATGAGGAGCTGCGGGATGAGGAAGGCCATCTGCAGACCCCCAGCCCCGCGGGACGGGCTGGACGGGGGGTGTGGGGTGTGGGGTCGGGGGTCTCTGCCCGGCGGGGTGGGCCGACCCTACTCACTCCAGGAACTCGAAGTTGGATTTCTTCTCCAGCGCGTTGTGGGGCATGTCCTTGTAAAACCTCCTGCGCCAAGGGCGCGACGTCAGCCGGGCACCCGCGCCCCGGCCCCCCGCCGCGGACCCCCCCACGGCCCCCCACCACGGCCAAGGACGAGCTGCAGCCCCCTCCTGGCCTGCAGCCCCCTCCCAGCCCAGCCCCGCGCCCCGACCTCCCCAGCCCCCCCAGCCCCCTGCAGCCCCCCCAGCCTCCCCAGGCCTCCCCAGCTCCCCCAGCCCCCCAGCCCTCCCTGCCCTCCCCAGCCCCCCAGCCCCCCCAGACCCCCAGAGCCCCCAGCTCCCCAGCCCTCCCTGCCCTCCCCAGACCCTCAGCCCCCCCAGCCCCCCCTGCCTGCCCCAGCCCCCCAGCCCCCCCAGGTCTCCCCAGCCCTCCCAGCCTCCCCAGCCCCTCCAGCCCTCCCCAGCCTCCCCCAGCCCCCCCAGCCCCTCAGCCCCCCAGCCCTCCCAGCCTCCCCAGCCCCCCCAGGACTCCCCAGGCCCCCCCCAGCCCCCACCGCCGGGCCGGCGAGGCGGAGGCGCGTACCTGAGCTCGAGGCAGCCCAGCTGCAGGGCCATGCCTTCGCTCACCTTGCTGGCGTAGTGCTGCATGTACTCGCTCCGCAGCTGCCGGGAGAGCGGGCGTCAGCGCCTGGCGGGGAGCTCGCGGGGAGCTCGCGGGGAGCTCGCAGGGATGCTGGCAGGGGATGCGGGCAGGGGATGCTCGTAGGGGATGCTCGCAGGGATGCTCGCAGGGATGCTTGCAGGGGATTCTCGCAGGGATGCTCGCAGGGATGCTCGCAGGGGATGCTGGCAGGGGATGCTCGCAGGGAGCTCGCAGGGATGCATGCAGGGGATGCTCGCAGGGATGCGTGCAGGGGATGCGTGCAGGGATGCTGGCAGGGGATGCTGGCAGGGGATGCATGCAGGGATGCTCGCAGGGATGCTCACAGGGGATGCTCACAGGGGATGCTAGCAGGGAATTCTCGCAGGGGATGCTCGCAGGGATGCGTGCAGGGGATGCTTGCAGGGGATTCTCGCAGGGATGCTGGCAGGGACGCTCGCAGGGATGCTCACAGGGATGCTCACAGGGGATGCTGGCAGGGGATACGTGCAGGGATGCTCACAGGGGATGCTGGCAGGGGATACGTGCAGGGATGCTCGCAGGGATGCTCACAGGGATGCTGGCAGGGGATTCTCGCAGGGGATGCTCGCAGGGATGCTGGCAGGGGATGCTCACAGGGAGGCTCGCAGGAATGCTCGCAGGGGATGTGTGCAGGGGATTCTCACAGGGGATGCTCGCAGGGGATGCTCACAGGGATGCTTGCAGGGATGCTGGCAGGGGATTCTTGCAGGGATGCTCGCAGGGATGCTTGCAGGGGATTCTTGCAGGGATGCTGGCAGGGATGCTCACAGGGGATGCTGGCAGGGGATGTTTGCAGGGATGCTCACAGGGGATGCTGGCAGGGGATACGTGCAGGGATGCTTGCAGGGGATGCTTGCAGGGAATTCTCACAGGGATGCTCACAGGATCCACGCCCTCCTGCGTCCCACGCGGGGGGCAGCAGGGGCAGGAGGGGGCGAAGGGGCTGGGACTGGCTGTCCCAGCTGGAGCCGCACGGATCCAGCAGCGGGCGGGACCACGGGGCCACCCGCAGCAGCCCCGGGGGAAGGTAAATGGGCTGCGAGGTCTTGGGGCGCTTGGGAATCACGTTTTCAGGGCTGGGGAGGAGGAAACGCGCTCCTGGCACCGGGGTGGGTGAGGGTGGCTGCAGAGCAGACCTGGCTGGACCCCGGGGCCACCTCTGACCTGCTGGTAGAAGTAGAGCAAGGTGGTCCTGTCCTCTTTGAAGCACTCCATGAAATCCTCCGGCAGATAGCGGATTCGGAGATCGTACCTGGCACCAGGAGAGCCCCTCGATGAGGACCACGCTGGAGCGAGCTTTCCCTATAACGGGGCTCGGCGGTCCCCATGTCCCCGCCCTGGGGGGGTGTGGGGACACGGCGAGGGACACCACCGCCACGGGTCCTACCTCCACTCAGCCTCCGCGTGCAGGCACATGTACTTCTCCTGCATCTCGCCCACCGTCAGGTCCGGGTGCAGCCAGTGGATCTCGTCCGACTTCACGTGCTTCAGGCGGAGCCCGTAGCACTTGGCCAGCTTGATGTCGGGCCCGATGCGGCCGCTCACCAGGATGGACCTGATCACCTCCTGGGGTGGAAAGGAGCAGGGCTGAGACCTCAGCATCTCCAGCCAGGCTCCAGACGAGCTTTTAGTGGGAAAACGAGGAGGAAATACGGCACAACCGCAACAGAAACATCACTGGCATGAAACCATAGCCCTGGGCACAGCCACCAGCCCCGGCGGTCTCCGTGTGAAGCCTCCGAAGATGCCTCCAGCTGGCTCTGCAATAACCCACAGCCTGAACGTGTCTCATCCAACCTCCCAGAGGTGTTTTGCTTGGGGATAAAAGCCCAAGCGGGTCATTTCCACCCTTCCCTGCACCGCAGCTGAGCTACACCCGATGCACGGCATTGGTCGTGAGCAGGTAGCAAAGCCGACACCGGTGCTGGCGGTGAGCTTGCAGCGCAGCTTGTTTCTCCCGCCCCAGAACTGGGGTGGTGCGGGCAGGGGGTCCCCGGGACCTGCCAGGCCTCCGCTCTCACTCCGGTAGCCAAAAAGCCGACTAAAAGCTGGTGGTTATCAACACAGCCGGTGGCCAAGCTGTCCCCTGGAGGACTCCGGGTAGGAAGGGTGAGGAGCACATTCCCAGCCCCAAGCCACCACGTCCATGATGGAAAGGCACCAATATCGCCTTCACTGTCCTCCCAGCCCCGTGTCCCCACAAGCAACGGGCAGAAGTCGGGGGCAGAAGTCCCGGTGGGGCGGGAGGAAGGACCTGGGGAGCAGGAGGTGCTGCTGGCCCCGGAGCTGGGGGCACCCCGGGCTATCTAGGGGTGGCAGAGCCACCCAAGCAGGCAGTGACGCCGCGACGTGGCCACGGGGAAACACCACGGGCTCGGGGCTGTGGAGGTCACCGTCCCCCTCACCACGGAGGCCCCGTGTCTGTGGAGGTCAGCGGGGATGGAGGAGAGGCGGGGACCCCGCTCCTGCCGGTCCCCAGCCTCCTCCCGGCAGCGCGGGCTGAGCCCCAGCCCCGCAAGGCACCGTCGTGTCCCACATCCACTTGTCCTCTGGCCTCCTGCCACTGCTCCCCGCGCCGCTGCGCCCTGGGATGTCTTCTCCAGGGCGAGATGAACCGGGGCCTGGCAACGCCTCTTTGCTGCCTGCGAAGGGCACCGGGGGCCGATCCTCGCTGCAGGAGCCCTCGCCCTCTCCAAGCCCCCCTGGACCACCAGAGACGGCCAAATTTTCTCTCTGTCCTCCAGGTTTTGGTGCATCTCAGCCAGGGCGCTCCGGGGGCCACCATGTCACGGGACAGGGTGCCCGCAAGGAAGCCAGCGCTGATGTCGGGTGGACAGAACAGCCCCCCTGCCCTGCCCTGCCCACCCCCCTGCCCACGTACCCGGATCTCCGTCGTCACGGAGCACTTCACCAGCTTGAAGTTCTTGCCCATGTTGAAGCTGTTGCTGTAGAAGCAGACCTTGAGGATGCGCATCTCCTCCTTGTCCATCTCCAGCGTCCCCATGCCCAGGGTGGCCTCCAGCGTCCCGGCCAGGCTGCGGGAGGAGCTGCTCCGTGGGCGACCCAGCGCCTCGGGGATGGCCGACATCCTCACCACGCCGGGCGTGCTAGGAGCTGAGCATCCCTTCCCTGCCGGAGAGACACCGCGCTGGCGTGGCGGGGACCTGGGGGGTCACCCGAGCGGCGGGGAGGGGGGCGGGGGATGGGGATGGGGGAGGCAGGGGCAGGATGGGGACAGCGGGGACACCCCGGGGTGGGCGGGGAAGGGAAGGGATGGAGAGATGGAGATGGACGGAGGCAGGGATGGAGGGAGAAAAGCAGGCACGCGGCGGAGGGTGCCCTCCAGCCTGCCACGCACCCCCGGCCGTGCGCGGCCACCGCTACCGCCGAGCCCAGCGCGGCAGGGCAGAGCCTTGTGTCCTTGTCACCTCCAGAGCAATGCCCCTGTGTCCCATCACCTCCAGAGCAACACCTCTGTGTCCTTGTCACCTCCAGAGCAACACCTCTGTGTCCCCAGCACCTCCGGACCAATATCTGTGTCCTTGTCACCTCCAGGGCAGTGTCTATGTGTCCCCAGCACCTCCAGAGCAATACCTGTGTCCTTGTCACCTCCAGAGCAACACCTCTGTGTCCCATCACCTCCAGAGCAATACCTGTGTCCTTGTCACCTCCAGAGCAATGCCCCTGTGTCCCCAGCACCTCCAGAGCAACACCTCTGTGCCCTTGTCACCTCCAGAGCAACACCTCTGTGCCCTTGTCACCTCCAGAGCAATGCCTGTGTCTGTCTCCTCCAGAGCAATGCCCCTGTGTCCTTGTCACCTCCAGAGCAACACCTCTGTGTCCTTGTCACCTCCAGAGCAGTGTCTATGTGTCCCCATCACCTCCAGAGCAATGCCTCTGTGTCCCCAGTACCTCTGGATCAATACCTGTGTCCTTGTCACCTCCAGAGCAGTGTCTATGTGTCCCCAGCACCTCCAGAGCAACACCTCTGTGTCCTTGTCACCTCCAGAGCAATGCCCCTGTGTCCTATCACCTCCAGAGCAACACCTCTGTGTCCTTGTCACCTCCAGAGCAATGCCCCTGTGTCCCATCACCTCCAGAGCAACATCTGTGTGTCCTTGTCACCTCCAGAGCAACACCTCTGTGTCCCATCACCTCCAGAGCAATATCTGTGTCCTTGTCACCTCCAGAGCAATGACCCTGTGTCCCCAGCACCTCCAAAGCAATAGATCTGTGTCCTTGTCACCTCCAGAGCAGTGTCTATGTGTCCCCAGCACCTCCAGAGCAATACCTGTGTCCTTGTCACCTCCAGAGCAATACCCCTGTGTCCTTGTCACCTCCAGAGCAACACCTCTGTGTCCCCAGCACCTCCGGACCAATATCTGTGTCCTTGTCACCTCCAGAGCAATGCCTGTGTCCTTGTCACCTCCAGAGCAACACCTCTGTGTCCTTGTCACCTCCAGAGCAGTGCCTATGTGTCCCCATCACCTCCAGAGCAACACCTCTGTGTCCCATCACCTCCAGAGCAATGCCCCTGTGTCCCCAGCACCTCCAAAGCAATAGATCTGTGTCCTTGTCACCTCCAGAGCAATGCCCCTGTGTCCCATCACCTCCAGAGCAACACCTCTGTGTCCTTGTCACCTCCAGAGCAATGCCCCTGTGTCCCATCACCTCCAGAGCAACACCTCTGTGTCCTTGTCACCTCCAGAGCAACACCTCTGTGTCCCATCACCTCCAGAGCAATGCCCCTGTGTCCTTGTCACCTCCAGAGCAACGCCTCTGTGTCCTTGTCACCTCCAGAGCAATGCCTCTGTGTCCCCAGCACCTCCAGACCAATATCTGTGTCCTTGTCACCTCCAGAGCAGCACCTCTGTGTCCTTGTCACCTCCAGAGCAGTGTCTATGTGTCCCCAGCACCCCCGGAGCAGCACCTCTGTGCCCCAGCACCCCCGGAGCAGCGTGCGCGTGTCCCCGTCGCCCGCGGCCAGCGTGCGTGTGTCCCAGCTGTCCTGCCTGCCCTGCCCCTCGCGGCCGCGGCGCTGAGCACACGGGGGGGGTTTGGGGGGGTGCTGCCCCGTTCTGTCTGGGCTAATTCAACCCGACTCCAGCATCCCCCGCAGCGCAGCGGTCGCTCCTCGCCCTCCCGCCCGCAGCTCCCCGCACAGCAGCCCCCACGCTCCCCGCTCCCCCCAGCGAAACGCGGGCGAGGGCTTCGGGCGGCAGGTCCCAGCACGGGCACCTGCAGCCGGGGTTCGGCAACGTCACCTCCCAGCCAGGCCGGATTTAGCAAGCAGCTTCGCACAAAACCAATAAGGAGCAAAACGGGGGGAACAAGCCAGGTTCCTTCTCCCCCAGAAGGGCGATACTGATTTCTATCAATTTGCTCTTTTGTTTGTAGAGGGGGTAAACCCCAGAAGCCAGCTCAAAACCCGTCATCTGAGCCGGAAGGGAAGTGGCTTGAGTTTTCTCTTTGGTGAGAAAAACAGTTCAAAGGGTTACGCGGGTCTTGGATGATCTGAACGGGTCCAAACTTTTCCTCTTCACGTGGCTTTTGGGCTGCGAGCTGGGCAGGGCTGGCGCAGAGGAGGGTCCGCTCTGCGCTGCTCGCTCCACCCCTCTCGACACGGGCTGAGGCCGGGCAAACTCGGCTCACGTAACCCCCCCAGGAGCAAAGGCGTTGGTCTCAGCCCGGCCACCGGCTTCACGGGAAAGCCCGGAGCTTTGACGGGACCTCACCGAGAGAAAACCCAGCCAGCACATCCCTTCACCGCCCCCCGCCCGGGTGCACGGGGCAAACTCGGCTTTGCAACCAGCTGCCCCAACGCCACGAGCCCGAGCCACACGCCCGGCCCGCAGCCGTCCCCCCGTCACGGGGCTCGGCGAAACCCGGCGCCGACGGCGAGGAAAACAGGCAGCGAGGAGCAGGAGCCCTTCCCGAGGCCGGCTGCCGAGGTTTTCTCTCCCCGTTCCCCTGCTTCTCCTTCCTCGCCGGGATTTGCAGCATCATTCGCGCAGCGCGTATAGGCGGCTTCGCTGCAATTGCAGCCCCACGCGAGCTTGCGCGCTAGCGGGACGCTGTGTCCTGCCTCCCGCGAGCTTCGTCTTTTTAAAGCAACTCGCCTGAGTCACCGGCCTAAAAATACGCGCGGCGTAGCCTGGCGCTTTCGGGTCCGCACGAAGGGGTTTGCCGCCAGCCGAGCGATGCGTGGACGGCCCAGACTTTGTTTTCCAGGTTTCTCCAAGGGAACGGGGAAGAGGCTCCGCATCCCCGCGGCTGCGAAGGAGCATTGCTAAGGCGGCGGCGGGCTGCTGGGACGCTACCCTTGGACTTGAGGAAGGCAGCAGCGCTGAGCTGGGCACCCTCGCCTCCGGCACGGGCCGGCAGCGAGCCCAGCCATACCGACAGGCACGTACACACGAGCTCACAGGCGTTTTCACAACAGGTTTTGGGTTTTTTCCCTCGCAGCAGTGTCTCGGGCCGCTCAGGGAGGATCTTGCAGCAACCCACATCCTTTGCAGCATGCCCCGACGGCCAGCTCGCTGCAGGTGATGCACCTTTCAGCCAGGTCCCCTCCCCAGGCGAGCTGCAAGGGCCGGCCGAAGCGGGGACACCAGCGCATCCCCCCTTGCCCTGCCGCGTCTCGGCCATGCCAGGGAAGCCGAGGCCATCCCTGCGAGCGATAGCGTGGGTGCAACGTGCCCGAGCGACGCCGGACTGCGGCCACCCAGCATCACGCTGTGCTGGACAAGTGTTTCCTGCTCGACCAGACTCAACCAGTAACAGGGTCAAGCGAAACCAGCAGCTCCCCGTCCCAGCTCGGCAGCAGGAGCAGAGGTGCTCTGCTTCAGGCTTTGCTGCAGCTCTCGCTGCTCTGCAGAAGAGGCTGGTACCCAAAGAGCTTCTCCTCCCAGAAATATCTAAAATAAAGATCTCTTCCGCTAAACAGATAAAAAATGGATCCTGCATCCTCTGGGTTTCAGAGGGACCCTCCCAGGGGGGTGGTGGGGTGGGGACGATGCCCCAAGCCGGCCCCGGGGAGGGGGAGCTCAGCTCTGGGCTGAGGGGGCAGGAAGCATGCCGGCATTTCTCGGGGCACGTCCCGGGAGTGTTTCGCTCTGGCTCTTGCCCTTTTTCCCCACTTTCCCTTCATTTTCTGCTTTCTTCCTCCAGTCCCATTCCCACGCCACGTCCCCTCGCTCTCTCGGTGAGCCCACGGGGCCGGGACCGGGGCTGGATGTCCCCTCCGTGTCCCTGCGCTGGTGAGCGACGCTGCTGGGGAGTGGGGTGCAGAGAGCACCCCGCAGAGAGCATCCCGCCGCCCCGCAGCAGCACCGCCGACCGTCACCGCCGGGGACGGACAGGCCCGGAGGCAGCCGGCGTGAGCAAGGGCACATCCCGCATTTCGACGTCCCCTGGAGCCCAGCACGGATGGGGGGGACGGCCCTGTCCCTCCAGCCGAGCACCCTGCAGCCTCCCAGCCCCTGCACGTCCCGGGCTCACGCTCTGCCCTTGCACATCCCTGCCTTGCCTGGGCCAGGATGCCCGACCAAAATAACGCCAGGAAGCGCAGCGAAGGCAGCGCCTGCACCCTGCCTGCACCGCGGCCGTGCAGCGCCCGGGGGGCACATCCCAGCTGCCCCCCCCCCCCCCCGGGCCGGGCACCCCCGGGGCCGTTGGGCCGGAGGGGCCGTGCCCCGTACGGACCTGGCCGTACTCTGCCTCTCGGCTTCAGGGCTGGAGAAGGGGCCCCGGCCACAGCCCGAGCCCCCTGTGCCTCCACCCCCTGCCTGCTCGCTCCCCTCCGGCGTGGGGACGCGTCCCACGGGAGCCCGGCTCCGTCCCCGGTGGGGACAGCCGTGCCAGCTGCGCGGCGCAGCCCCAGCCGGGCACACGGGGACGGAGGAGCCCACAAAACGAAACCGAGAGCTTGCGCCGCCGCCACCGCCAGCAACAGCCCCTTGCTGCAGCCTCCGTGTCCCCCCCCGGCAGCCCCTGCTGCCTGCGCCTGTGGGTGCCACCCCGAAGGTCCCCGCGGGGGAGCAGAGCCGCGTCCTCTCCCGCACCCCGGCACGGCCCCGGACCAGGAAGTTTTTCCAGTCGCTCTCACGCTCTCGCAAAAGTTTGGTGCCCCGGGTGTCGCTTCCTCCAGCCCTACCCCGCACCCCAGGCGCACCTGGGCCCACGGCCACAGCGACACGCTGAAACCCCACCAAGCCCCTTCCCCGCCTCGGTGTGATGAGTTTGCCCGTGCTCAGCCCTCCGCCCGCCTCCTCGAGTTGAGGGTCTCGGTCCCACCGCCGCACCCCGGGACACCCAGGCACCCAGGGAACAGGGAGCAGGGGGCAAGCGGCACTTACGGAGAGGCGGCCGTCCCCTCCGTCCCCACGCCGAGCCTGCGATGCCGGCACCGGCGCTTCCTGCTGCGGCTGACAAGTGCGCGCAGAGGCGTTTGCATAGCGCCCAGGCAGGCAGGGCCCACGCGCAGGCACGCCCTCGCACGTGCCGCAAGCGGCTGCTCGAGCACGTCATACAGATGGGGAAACTGAGGCACGGCTCACCCAGCCATCCCCAACCCAGGAGAGCGGTTTGGGTGGTCCCGGCTTGGGCCGGTGGATGCAGGCAGAGCAGGCAGCTCGCGTCCCTCTCCTCTGCCGGCCCCGACGCTCGGGTCCTGCTGATGCCTGAACCCCGAAGCGCCTGTGCCGGGGGGAATCCGACCCGAGGACCCTGCGGGAAGCAGGGGACGGGGACAACGGTGACCCGCGACTTACCCCAGCCACCCAGGAGGGTCTCCGGCTGCCAGACCGGCCCGTGGGCTCCGTCATCCCTCAGGCCGGGACCCAGCGCATCCCTCCCTGAACCATCCTGCCCCTTCTCTCGCTGGCTGCCGAGTCGGCTCCCGGCTCCGTCCAAGGAAAGCACAGCCCCGGGAGCAAGCGGGGGACCCCAGCCTGAGTCACCCCGGGGAGCAGCATTCCTCAGCGGCAGGGGACAGTGCAGGCAGGGCCCCAGCAGGCAGGGCTGCCTGCTCTGCCCCAGGCCCTTCCCCTATCTATGCAGGTATTTAAATGACTCATTACTTTATTGCGCTGCTTCCCGGGGGAACACAGGCGCTCGCCCTCTTTGGCACCCACAGCATCACGCTCCAGCCCTGCTTCAGCGCCGAAACCAGTGAGTTCCCACCAAATAACTGGGAGAGGGGATGGGTGCTCCCCAAGCCATCGCCCGCAGCGGTCCGACCACCCTGCTGCACTCCCAGCCTTCGCTCTCAACCCTCCGTTCCCCGTATCTCCCCCAAATCTGCCTTGCCCAGCTCCCATCCGTCACTTCAGCCCTGGCCCCAGCAGACACGGGGAGCAGGTTTTTGGCTCCCCACCGCAGATCCCGGATAGGGATCAAGGGCTGGCAACACAAAAACACGCCTCAGGGTGCTGCCGGGACCTCGGCGGCGGCTCGGAGCCGAGCTCCAGCCAGATCCGAGCCTCTGCCGTGGGGCATAATGCTGGCTGTCCTGCCTCCTGCCACATCCCATCCCCGTCCTCCATCCCCTCTTCCCCCGGTCCTGCCCGCCCGGGGCATCGCTCCCCTTTCCCACCCCCGAGGATCCATCCCTGCGGGATTCCGCACCAGCTGGCCCCGGCACATCCCTGGCACACGCACGGCGCTGCCGGCTCGGCAGCGGGATGCGACGGCCCTTGGAGGTGGGATGCGAGGCGGGACGGCAGCGGGGAGCGCGGTCCAGCGGTGGGAGCTGGCTGGGGGGCAGCGGGACGGTCCCGTTGCCCCCCCGGGCAGGCAGCGCCGGGGCGGGCTGGGGATCGAGGGCTCCTCACGTGATGTCCCCACAGAGGAAGCCCGCGTTTCGCAAAGGAAAGGAAATGACACAGGCTTTGGCTGGCGAGGACGAGCCGCCGGGAGGGGGGTTGGAGCAGGTACAGATGCGCTGTCCCCTCTGCTAAGGCACCCCGAAACACCCCCCCCCCCCGCTGACCCCCCATCCCTGGTGCAGCAGCTCCCCACGACAGCCGAAAGCACCGCCAGCAGATGACGAGCATCCCCCAGACCTCCTCAGGCCCCGCCGCATCTCTGCCCATCTGACACCCATCTCGCTACAACAGCAGCCCAGGACCCCTCGTCCTGTCTCCTGCCGGGGGGGGGGATCCCTCCCCCAGGCAGGCACCCCCCTTTTTCAGACTGGGAAAACAGCAGCGTGGCTGGTTTTGGGTGCAGGGCTGGGCATGGACCCGCATCCCATCTCGCTCCGCATCCCATCTCGCCCCGCATCCCATCTCGCCCCGCATCCCATCTCGCCCCGCATCCCATCTCCTCCTGCATCCCATCTCACCCTGCATCGCATCTTGCCCTGCATCGCATCTCCTCCTGCATCCCATCTCCCCCCCCATGCCATCTCTTCCCGCATCCCATCTCCTCCCGCATCCCATCTCCTCCCGCACCCCATCTCGCCCTGCATCCCATCCCCCCTGCATCCCATCTTGCCCCGCATTCCATCTTGCCCCACATCCCATCTCGCCCCGCATCCCATCCCCCCTGCATCCCATCTCCTCCCGCATCCCATCTCCCCCCCGCATCCCATCTCCTCCTGCATCCCGTCTCGCCCCGCATCCCATCTCGCTCCGCATCCCGTCTCCCCCCTGCATCCCATCTCCCCCCGCGTCCCATCTCGCTCTGCATCCCATCCCCCCTGCATCCCATCTCCTCCTGCATCCCATCTCCCCCCACATCCCATCTCCCCCCACATCCCATCTCCCAGCCCGACGCTGCGGTGGTGACCTGCGCCCGAACAGCCGGTGAGACGGCCGGTGCCGGCGACGCGCTCCCGGGGAATTAGCAATAACACCCGGAGCGGCGCCGCCAAAGCCCACGCGCGGCAGCTCAGCTGGAGGGGGTGACTCAGGCACGGGGGAAAGATCTCCGTGTTCCCGGCGCAGAGCAGCGCTGTTTATCGGGAGCCGGGGACGGGACGAGGCAGGACCATCTGGGGAGGAACCGGCTCACCAGGAGACGGGGACGGCGGCGCGGGGAGGAGACCCCGAGGTGCCAGGATGCCGGTGCAAGGCTCCCCACGAGGGTGCACCGGGGAGGGGGGCTCAGGGACCCCCAGCCCCGCTTTTTTTGGCCACGGCCAATGCGATACTCAATCCTGAAGACAAAATGTCCCCCCTGAGCCCCTGCTAACTGCTCCCAGCCACCTCCTCCCCGGGCAGGGGGGCTCTGCGGCCCCCCCAAGCATGTCGTGGGCCCCGTGGCTGCAGGGGGGCCACGGCATCCTCCCCCCGGGGCAGACCGCCCGCGCTTCAGACGCCAGGTTTGCTACGACGGTCCCTTCTGGTGCCCCCCCCGATGGAGATCTTCCTGCCAGAACTGCCTGAGCGTTGCCCCTTGGCCGTGCCAGAGCCATCGGCTTCTCCGCGCTGCTCCAACTAGGAGCAATCCCACGGCCGCAGGGGGAAAAGACACCCCCCGAGCAGCCGCAGGCTTTGCAGGAAGAGGGGATCACCCTAAATCCCTCATCTTTTACACCCGGAGAGAAACACCTCACACCCGAGCCAGCAAAGCTGCGTTTTCATACTCCCCTGCCTGCTGCCTGCAGCTGCCAGACACAAAAATCACGGGCAGGCTCTGCGATCTGCCTTCCAGTCCATCGTCCCGAGGGACCGAGGCCCGCAGACGTGCTGCAGTCCTGTGTCACGGGGGGCGTCCGGGGGCTCCCCTTCGTTCTTACGATCGACACCGTAATTAGCACTTGGTGCATGGCTTTTTTCTTGTACGTCCACACCAAAACCGGGTCCAACGCTGCTCCAGCCAGCAACGACGCGACTCCGGTGTAAGGAAAAGGGCCGAACGTGGCAATAGCCTGGAAGGGCTCCCCAGATCAGGCCTGGGGGGCTCCGAAAGCCCGTGAGGGCGGTTGTAGAGGGGATGCGGGAGGTGCTTCTCGCCCTGGGATGATGCAGGGGGACGGGGCTGAGCTGGCATCCCCAGGCCAAGGGGCTGAGCGGGCCGGCAGGGCTCACCCTTCCCCACCAAACCGAAGCACCCAAGCTCCCGCAACGCCGTCAGGCTGGGCAGAGCCCGCGAGCGGCACTCAGAGCCTCCCCTCGGCGAGGGGAAACGGCTTCCCGGGAACAGGGTGGGCGTATTTCCCGGTACCCTTTCAGCGGGAGAAGGAAGCGGAGCGGGCGAGGGCTTGCAGCATCGTTTTTGGCACGGCGGGAAGCGTGCCGGCGGGTCCTGGTCGCTAAGCATCCCGGTCGCCAGGCAACCTCCCGGAATCACGGGAGATGCTGCTCCCGCTTCCTTTTGGGAAGGGGGAGGGAAAGGAAAAGAGAGGGTCTGGGGTAGAAACCCGCCCTGTGCGAGGCCGGGAGGGAGCGGGCACCGGGCATCGGCCGCAGGATGCGGCTGGGTCACCGCACCGAGATGCCCGTCCGGGTCCTGCCGCAGGCAGGGCACCCGTTCCCGGGTGCTCACGCGAATTCCACTCGTATTCATCTCAGCTCTCTGAAGGAAACTCGTCTCCGCCAAAACGCCTGGGCAGGTTGTGGCTTTCGGGCAGAAATTTCCCAGGAGGGTGCCAAGCTGCAGCTCCCCCAGCGCCCACCGAGCCCTTCCCCTGCACCCACCAGGAATTTCAAGCCCCGGCCGCTTCTCCGCAGCCTGGAAAAGCCCTCGGCCGCGGTCACGCCGCGCAGTGACAACTTCCCCGGGCAAAAACCACCGAGCACCGGCTCGGAAGTCACCCCCGAGCCCTGCTTCGAAACTCATTTCCCTCTCCAAACTGCCAGGCCCCACCACCCGGCCCTCTCAGGGGGCCGGGCAGGTTCGTTAGCAGGTTCGTTAGCCGGTCCCACGCCACCCATTACATCATCTATACTGTCCTATACGGCCGCAGCCCGGCTTCACAGCCACCCCTCCTCCGGCCGGGCTGCCTTAGAGCTGCGCAGCCCCAGCACGCTCGGCTGGGTCTGCACAACGTGGGAAGTTTGCGTTTCCCAGGGGAATTCAGCTGCGTTTGGGGGGAATTAATGGCTGTCATTTAATTAAGCATTTTCTTTTCTTGCTCGTCAATCATTTCTGCTGCGCAGCCGTACGCAAGGCCGGCTCGCCACCAAACTGAAAGTTTTTTTACCCTTTGCAAAGTTTTCAGCCTTTTTCGCGGCAAGACAAACGTTTTAAATATCATTTTAAAAAACGAAATGAGCCGAATGAGCCTCCGAGGTGCCCCCAACTCTCTGCCCGCCCGACCCGAGCTGCAGGCGCACCAGCTCAGGCCAAAGCACGGTGTTTATTCCCCTCGAACTCCCCCAAATTGGGTGATTTCTAAACTTTTTTCTAAGTTTTTGACCTCGAGGTTTGCTTTTGCTTTGGGGCCGGGAGCGCAGGTCCCCGCAGGGGGCCAGGCAGCTTCGTTTCCCGGCCCCCGTCTCGGCACGGGGCCAGGGCAGTGATGCTCCGGCTACGGAGCGGGTTGAGCATCCCGTGCTGTCTCTGCAAGGGGAAGGGTTTGGGGATGGGGGGGATTTCCCGTCTGAAATCCCTCGGTGCTTCAACCTTTGGAGATAAAACCAGGCAGCAAAACGCTCCGGTTTCTGCCAGGTGGAAATTCCCCGTGGGCTGGAAGCGGCCCCGGCAGGGCCCCATGGGGCCAGGCCAGATCCTGGCAACGCAGGCAGGTATTTTGCCTCTGGCGGTCGTGGCAGAGGGAGGCGAAGGCAATCCCCCTTCCTCCTCCTCTTCCTCCTGCTCTGCCACGCGCCCTGCTGCGGGCCAGGGCAGGGAGGGGGCCCCAGCAGCCCCCCAGCCCTGCAGGCTGGCTCCCCCAGCCCTCGCCTGCTCTGCCCCAGCAGCGCCCGCCTGGAAGGGGCAGGGAAAAGGCTGGAGCTGCGGCCCCGGAACGGGAAGAGACGGTTTCCTTCGTGCAGGCCCGCGTGGGGCGTAGCTGGGCAGGGGGAGCGGGGCGTGCGGCGTGGCCGGGCGTGCAACACGGCACGGTGTGCAGCGTGGCACGGTGTGCAGCGTGGCCGGGTGTGCAGCACGGCAGGGTGTGCAGCGTGGCACAGCGCGCAGCATGGCTGAGTGTGCAACACGGTGCGGTGTGCAGCGTGGCCAGGTGTGCAACACGGCAGGGTGTGCAGCGTGGCACGGTGTGCAGCGTGGCTGGGTGTGCAGCACAGAGGGTGTGCAGGGTGTGCAGCGCGGCTAGGTGTGCAACACGGCACAGCGTGCAGTGTGGCCGGGTGTGCAGCACAGCTGGGTGTGCAGCATGGCCGGGTGCGCAGCGTGGCCGGGTGTGAAGTACAGCAAGGTGTGCAGCGTGGCCGGGTGTGCAGCGTGGCCGGGTGTGCAGCGCAGAGGGTGTGCAGTGTAGCCGGGTGTGCAGCGCAGAGGGTGTGCAGCGTGGCTGGGTGTGCAGCGTGGCCAGATGTGCAGCGCAGAGGGTGTGCAGTGCAGAGGGTGTGCAGCACAGAGGGTGTGCAGCGTGGCCGGGCGTGCAGCGTGGCCAGGTGTGATGCGTGGCCGGGTGTGAAGTACAGCAAGGTGTGCAGCGTGGCCGGGTGTGCAGCACAGAGGGTGTGCAGCGTGGCCGGGTGTGCACGGTGGCTGGGTGTGCAGCGCAGAGGGTGTGCAGCATGGCTGGGTGTGCAGCGTGGCTGGGTGTGCAGCACAGAGGGTGTGCAGCGCAGAGGGTGTGCAGCGTGGCCGGGTGTGCAGCGTGGCCAGGTGTGATGCGTGGCCAGGTGTGAAGTACAGCAAGGTGTGCAGCGTGGCCGGGCGTGCAGCGCAGAGGGTGTGCAGCACAGCAGGGTGATGCAGCGCAGAGGGTGTGCAGCGTGGCCGGGTGTGCAGCACAGCAGGGTGATGCAGCGCAGAGGGTGTGCAGCGCAGAGGGTGTGCAGCGCAGAGGGTGTGCAGCGTGGCCGGGTGTGCAGCGCAGAGGGTGTGCAGCGCAGAGGGTGTGCAGCGTGGCCGGGTGTGCAGCGCAGAGGGTGTGCAGCAGTTTGCACAAGGCTCCGAGGCCGAGCACCCCGGCGGTACTTGCTGGAGCCAGCTTCGGGGGCGAGAGCGAGGTCCGGCTGCCCGTGGCAAGCTCTCGCGTGGCAGCCCTCCTGCTGAGATGGAAATCCGTGGAGCCTGCGGGAGCAGCTGCGGGGGGGGCTGAGGAGCCAAGCGGGGCGGTACTGGGACGCCCTGCGGGCAGGGATGAGGGCAGGGAGCAGGCAGAGCTCTCCTGCACCAATTAACAGGGCCGAGATGCTGAAACCCTCCGTGGAAATCACCGCCGTGGGGCAGGGCATGGCCACGCCACTCCCCAGGCTAAGGGAGAGAAGTGGCCACTTTTAGGCCACTGTTTTCAGGTTCTCCCCGGGGATGAAATAACTCGCAGCCTACAAACGCCCGGGTTTTTCTGCCGAGGGGAGCCCTGCTCGCGCCTTCCAGCGGCTCTTTGCTCGGACACGCCGTGGCCCCGGGGTGCCCGGAGCGGCCGCTCTCAGCGACGCCGCGGCCCCGAAGCTGCAGCACTTCCTTCCCTCCCCGCCGCCTTGCTGCGCCGCGGGGCCGTCCCAGTTCAGCCCAGTGCACCCACTAACCTGCCTTACCGGTGGTTACAGCCGGGGAGAGGCCTCCCCCCCGGGACGTGGCTGCTGGGTTTTTCCCCCCCGTGGGAATCAGAGTTCTGCTGAAACTATTTTTTCAGCCTTTTTTTTTTCCCAGGAAACACAGCAAACCGCCCCAAAACGAAAAGCCCGACTGAGCCCCGCGAGGTTTCCCCAGGGGCCGACGGGAGCCGCGTCTCCAACGCGTCGTGTTCCTGTTCCCTCTCTGAAGCCGCTTCCCCAAACAGAGCGGAGGGGCCTGGCTGCGATGCCACCAGGGCCACCAACGCGGGCCCTCCCTGCCCCACGGGAGCTGCCCCACGGGAGCTGCGGGCCACCGGCCAGCCCCGTCCCGGGGGAAACACAGCCAGAGGGATTGCCGCCCCTCGGGAGGCTTTTCCCAGGGAAAAATCCAATTTGGCACCCCGTGGTTCCTCAGGGAAAGGTCTCCCTGGGATTTTTGTGCCGGGCATCCCAGGTTTTACCCCTCCTGCCTGCCAGGATGCCTCGGCGGCGGAGACGCGGGTACGGCACGGGGTCGGCCGCCGCTGCAATGTGAAACCCGGGCAAGGCTTTGCGTGAAAGGCTCCCCGCTCCGTCTGCCCCTCGTGAGTAATGCCTCTGCCAGGGAAAAAGCACAATGATTCAGACGCCGCTTTCCCAGCCCCCAGCGCCTGGAAGAGCCTTTATGCTGGATATTAGTAATGGCTGAGCGCGAAGGCATGGAAACGCAGAGCTTGGGGCCAGCGGCACTTGTGCCCCTGCACGCCGGGCCCGTGCCTGCCCTTGCACGCGCGCGTGTGTCACACCGGTCTGTGCAAAGCATCCCTGCCCGTCCTTCGCAGGCGCCGTGGAGCGGGCAGCCCCGCGTCCCCCCGCTCGCTAACGCCCGCGGCTCTCCGGACACATGCAGCCCGCTCCCTCGCAGCTCTTCTCGCTCCGACTCTCCCCTACGCCCTTGCAGGCAAAGGCTGGGAGCTGTAAATCGGGGCTGCGGACCCGAACCCGGAGGATGATCCGCATCCCGATGCTGCCCTTCCCTGCCCGGCACCGGGAAGCTTGTGGACGCCCGGGTTTGGCTCCTGCCACGAGGATCTGTCACCCAGAGCCACGCAGAGGCGAATGTGCAGCATCCCCCCACTGTCGCCGCACGGCTGATGCCAGCGGAGCGCTCGGAGGCGATTCCGCCTGCGGGAGCGACGGGTGGGAGCGGGACCGTCCCTGGGGTGTCCCTGTGCCCCGCCAGCCCCGCCGTCACCCCTTCCCCGGGGCTTCCTCCAGCACAAAGACAGCAAGAGGGGTACGGGGTGGCTGCAGCGGGACACTGCAGCTGGCCGTCCCCTCCCCGACAGCCCCCGATGGCCACCTCATCCTGGAAATAGCCCTGTGCTGGGCACAGTTTTGGGCCGAGACAGGGGTGGAGGGTCCCCGCGGCATCACCTTGCCCGTGAAGCCCCCAGGAGAGCCCACGCTCAGGCCCAGCCACCAGCGCTGAGCTCTCCCCACCTCCCTGCGCTAACGCCGGCGCCTCGTCCAGCGTGGCCCCACAGCCAGCACGGGGCACGCACCCGGCCCTCCCCGGGTGCTGCATGTCACCGGCTCCCCGCCGCCTCCCTGGGGCAGTCCCAGCCCCATGCGGCACCTCCGAGACCCCCAAGTCCTTTCCGATCCCTGGCCGAGGGGTCAGACAGCCCCTGGATGTCCCTTTCCCGTGGGATCCAGCGGTGGGGCCGCTCTTTCCAGCCAGGGGCCGCGGGGCAGATGTACCCGGCCAGGGATGGGTTAGGAGGAGCAGCGTGTCCCGGGGGGGAATCCAGGACATTCCCGACCGCATCAAACCGCAGCGAAAAAGCGCACGGGGCTGTTGCATCAGCCCCCTGGACGGCAACGCTCCCGTCTCCGGCTTTCCTCCCCCGTGTCCTCGCGGGCAGCGTGCCGGGCCGG
The DNA here is from genome assembly GCA_009819775.1 of Phoenicopterus ruber ruber. Taxonomy (NCBI): domain Eukaryota; kingdom Metazoa; phylum Chordata; class Aves; order Phoenicopteriformes; family Phoenicopteridae; genus Phoenicopterus; species Phoenicopterus ruber. The sequence goes on along the minus strand of CM020217.1, from coordinate 127,235,787 downwards.
TGAGCGCAGGCAGGCATGTTCTCCGGCAGGAACCGCCCCGCCGTTGGGCAAACATTGACGCCGGCGGCAGATACCAGCGCCCGGGCACCTCCCGATCGCCGGCTGCAGGGCGGGGAGCGCCGGGGGAGCGCTGCACCCTGCCCTCGTGCCCCCAAGCTCCCGAGCACCCCGACACCGCTGCCGCACGTCCCCCTGTGCAGGACGGGCTAAGGACACCCCGCCCGCCCACCCAACCCGCAGGCAGGCGGCTGGCCAGCGCGGCGGCGAGGGGACCCCCACCGTGGGCAGGGGGCCCCTCTCCCGCGCCCACCCCAGCTTGCCCTCCCTCGGCTCTCCCCCAGCACCCGAGCGTCCCCCCGAGAGCGGGCAGGGGCTCTCACCTTGGCGGAGGGCGCGGGAGCCGCCTTGGCCCCCCCGGCCGGCCCCACTCCGTGCCCCGGCGGCGGCGGGGACAGGCGGTGGCGTCGCCGGCAGGGAGGGTTGGCCCGCTGGGTGCGTGTCCCGTGGGTTGGCACGGGTGGGGAAACCACTCCTCCCCGCCGCCGCTTCCGGAAAGGGCTCGCCAGGGCTGGCGGGTGCTGCCACCGCCGGGGAGGAAGAGGAGGCAGGAGGTGAGGAAGGCCCGGGACCCCTCACCTGCCCACCCAGCCTTCCCCACCTCGGACCCGCGGGCGGGTCGGGGCAGGTCTTGGGATCAGCCGGGAATTTGGGCAGGGAGCCCGAGGCAGCCGGCGTTCAGGCTGGTCCCGCTCGTACCTGGGAGGAGCTGGCAGGCTGCCCGCGGCGAGGCCCCGCCGCAGGGGTCCCCCCCAAAGCTGCGGGTCCGGGGACGCCCCAGCACCGTAGAAAAACCCGAGGCAGGAAGGAGGATGGTGCAAGAGCTGCCGAGGCCGATGTTTGTGGTCACAGGGCAGCTGTCGGCACCGCCACACCCCCAGGCCACAGCAGCACCTCCCTGCTTCTGGGGTGCACTGGGCCCCCCTTTAACCCTTGCTTTAACGCTCCTCTGAGGACCCCCCTCCACGGCCGGACATCGAGTCCGGCCACCCAGGCACCCAGAAGACCCGACCCCAGGGCTCTGCTGAAATGGTCTGGGCAGCGCTGAGGACGCTGAGGGGCCGAGGAAGAGCTGGAGGAGGAGGGGAGCAATGGGGTGCACCCCATGCTCCCCGCCCTACGGCACGCAGTGGGGCAGCCGCAATCCCGGGGGGGGGGGAGTGGCGAGGGGCATCCCCGTGCCGAGCAAGAATGGGGAAGCGGTGAGGCGAAGCTGGTCAGGCAGTTCCCCAAATCCCAGGCAGGAGCTTCCAGGGTCCCGGGGAGCTGTAGCCCCCCGGGGATCCCCCGCCCGTTGCTCAGCACGTCCCTGCCAGGTCACCCCGTCGACGGCTGCACCCCGTCACGCAGCCCCATCACCGGCACAGCGGGGTCCCTCCCTGCGCGGGCATCCCCTGCCTTGGAGAGGGGTTCAGAGACAGGTCTCCCCCCGTCTCCTTCCCATCCTGTCCTCCTCCCGTCCGCTCCCTCTCCTCCTGGGCTGCCCCCAAATTACCCCCCTCGAGGTGCGAAGCCTGGGAGCGACCGGTGCTGCACCGGGCACAACCTGGGCACGGCCCCTTCCCGCTACAGCCGCTGGAAGGCAGCCGGAGCATCCCCGCAGCACGGAGGGGCAGCGGGACCTCCTTGCACCCCGAGACGCGGCGGGGAAGAGGCACAGAGACCAAAAAGCTTCTGGGCACGAGCAAAGACCCTCTCAGGGGCCAGGAGAGCTTCGGATGGACACGGGTCAACCACCGTCCCCCCCTTCCCAGCCCAGCCAGCGGTGCCCGGAGCTCCGGCGGCAGCTCTCCCACGCACGGAGAGCAGCACTGACAGCCTGCGCCCACTCTCCTGCCCAAGCCAGCCAAGCTATTTCAATGCCTAAATACCGTCACAGGGCTGGAGCTACCTCCACACGCCTCGGGTGGGCCGGCATCTCCCGGCAAGGGGCAGGGGGAAGCACGGTGGGCAGCGGGGACGGTCGGGGTCGGCGGGGAGAGACCACCGGCTCCGGGGACCTCTCTGCCGGCTGCTGCGGCTCTGCAGAGGCGGGGAGGTGCGTCAGCCCTGCGCACCCCTGTCCTCCGCACCCCTGTCCTCCGCACCCCCTTTCCCTCTCCATCCCCTCGGCCCGGTCCCATCTCGCCCACGCACTCCCATGGAGGTGCCCGGGCTTTGCACAAGTTTGGGAGAGACCCCGGCACGCTGCTCCCGTGCCCTGGCCAGCACAGCCCCCAGGGAGCAGGGCAACCCTTTCCCCCCGCTAATCCCTGCCGAAAATGAATCCAAGAGCCCCCCCACCCCGAGCCCCCGGCGGATGCAGCCCCGTGACTTACAGGAAAGCTGGCTGAACAGCCTGCTGAGCCATCCCATGCTCCTGCACCGAGGGCGAGCTCGTAGCTACGAAACGCTCAAGAGAAACAGGTTTCCCCCCGCCTCCCCCTTTCCCCAAACCACCCTCTTCATTGGCACAGAGAGAAGCGATAGAATCTGACGGGATTTATTAATAGCACCTCTCCCATCACTAGGGAGCGGTGCTTCGGAGACGGCTTCGAGCATCCCAGCGCCGAGCTGCTCGAGGGACAAAGGCACCAACTTACTTTTGCCAGGGAGCGGGGCCGGGGCCGGAGGGCCGGGGCGATGGAGGACGACACCGGTTGCAGCTCCGGAGCCACCAGCAGATGTTTGGAGGCACCAAGGAGGAGCAGAAGAAGCGGCGTCGTGCCCGAGCGGCGTAGAAGAAGCGGGGAGACGATGCCAGGAGAGGCGGCTGGGGGTGTCCCTCGAGCCAGGAGGGCTGGCTGGAGCGGTCCCCGCTCACTCCAAGCAGGTCGAGGGATGCTGCATGTTCTTGCTGCCATCTTCAGGCCGGCCAGCCTGAGCTGGGAGATACCCTCTGCCCCCCGCAGCACCCCAAGGAGTGTGGGGCTCCCCCCGGCCCCCACGACCTACAGCAAGCTCCAGCAAAGCAGCTATTTGCTTATTTCCTTTGGGAATCAATCTCGTTTTCACTTTTAGGGGGTGAAAAATCCTTTGCCCAAGCGGCTCAGGCCCTGAAGCCCTGACGAGAGGAGGAGTAAGGGCGGGTGGGCGCCTGCCGTGGGCAGCAATGGGGAGACGCCGGCCGCGGCTACACCAGTGCCAAGCCCCGGGCGGGATGCCGGAGCAAGATTCCCAATGCCGGGGTGTTTTTCAGGAGCTGTCGGCAGGAGCCGGGACAAGGGCTAGCAATGCAGTGCACCCCGATAGGATCATCGCTGCGGGGGCCCGGTGGGGGTGCTCCCCGCCAGCACCCCATCTCCCCTGGGGAGCCGTCGGTCAGGCCCTCAGGGTGGAAGGGGAGGGGGTCAGGCCCTGAGGAAGGCGCCCAGTTTGGGGCTGGATTTGCTCTGCTTCTACCACCCGAGGTCCCTGGCGAGGAGCCCGCTCAGCTCGCCGGGTCCCGGAGCTCTTCCACCCGTGACACCTCCGGAAGGGGCAAGCAGGCAGGGGGGAGGGCCGGCTGGGCCACCCCAGAACCCAGTAGGGTCCTCCACAAACTACCTACCGACTCGCTGACCCCAGCTCGGCCCCTGCCCACTGACCCCGAGCCGTCCTCCCTCACCCAGCCCAGCCACCCCCTCCCGGTGCCTTGGCCCGGCCAGGACGGGCTCCCCCAGCCCAGCAGAGCTGAGACCCTGCCAGGGCCTTGGAGCCGCCCCACAGCCCTTCCCCGACATCCCGTGGGGAGACGCCTTTGGGCTCTGCCTGGCTCCTCTCCCGGGGAAACAAGCGCCCTCGGAGCGGGGCTGCCCGGGGCCCGGGCTGGACGGGGAGCGGCTGACGCAGACCGCGAGGCAGGGCTGTGCCGGCGCGGGGGACCTGCTCCCCCAGCCCCGGGATGACGGCGATGGAGGACTCCGAGACGACCACGTCTGGCCACCTCGGGCAGCAGGACAACCCCTGCTCGGCCGCCCGGAGCTCCTGGCGGTCACCACGGCAGGGCGGGAAGGGTGGTGGCCATGAAGCGCGGGGGAAGAGATCTCCGGCTTCAGCACGCCCGGGACACCCGCCCGCCTCCGGGCTGCGGGAGCTGGTGGCATTGCCTGTGCTGTTGCCATGGGGTTGCCATGGTATTTGTATCTGCGGTTGCCATGGAGATGGGAGGAGGCTGGGAGCGAGGGGGCTGCTGCCAGGACATCCTCCAGGCCTGTGGATCCCCAGGCCCTGCTTCTCACCCTTGGAGAAGAGCGACGTTACCCTTCCCGGGGACGGAACCTCCCCGCTGGGGCCTGCCGCAAGCGGCTCCGCGGCCGCGCGTCCTCCCGCCTTCCCGGGCCGGTGGCTGGGCCTTCTGCCGCCCGGGCTGGGCAGTCATCCTTCACGCCGCCGCGGACGGAGCGACGCACTGCACTCGTAAGAGAGAAGCAACAATATCCTTTATTAACAGAAAACAGTGAGTTAACAAGGTTCAATGGTAAACGCGACAGTGTTTACCAAGTTCCGATGGGAAGGTACGCTGGATTATCGACTGCATGGAGGACAGGGTCAGACAGAACTGCAGGGAGAGCCTCCCGTTGAGTCATGGGGTTCAGAAAGGACCCCCTTGCTTTCTGAACTCCTTCTCAGAGAGGACTCTAGGGGCGGCTGGATCCAGTCCCAGTCCCAGACTTGGTCAACGGTTTATGTCTGAAGGATTATAGACGTGCGCAATCAATCCTTTAGATCACTTAGCTGAGATTTCAAAGGTTAGCATGCTCTTAGTCACCGAGGATCTCTTGCGGCAAGGAATCTCTCAGCCTCGAGGAGTCACCTTGTAGGCGTCCCTGCTGCAGGGAGATCCCGGCATGCAGCCCGCTGCCGTGCAGGAGAGCTCTGCGGGCCCTGGCTGTCCATGAGTTACGGAGCAAGGCGATCAACCTATAGCCATATTAGCATAGGAGCAAGACATTCGGGTCTCTGCTCCAGCCAGGCCTCAGCATCCTCCTGGAGAAACTGGCTGCCCATGGCTTGGACGGGCGTACTCTGCGCTGGGTAGGAAACTGGCTGGATGGCCGGGCCCAAAGAGCTGTGGGGAATGGAGTTAAATCCGGTTGGCGGCCGGTCACAAGTGGTGTTCCCCAGGGCTCAGTACTGGGGCCAGTTCTGTTCAATATCTTTATCAATGATCTGGACGAGGGGATCGAGGGCACCCTCAGTCACTTTGCAGAGGACACCAGGCTGGGCGGGAGTGTTGCTCTGCGGGAGGGCAGGCAGGCGCTACAGACGGGTCTGGACAGGCCGGATCGATGGGCCGAGGCCAATGTATGAGGTTCAACAAGGCCAAGTGCCGGGTCCTGCCCTTGGGTCACACCAGCCCCAGGCAGCGCCACAGGCTTGGGGGGGAGCGGCTGGAAAGTGCCCGGCGGGAAAGGGCCTGGGGGGGTTGGTCGGCAGCGGCTGAAGACGAGCCAGCAGTGTGCCCAGGTGGCCAAGAAGGCCAACGGCATCCTGGCCTGTATCAGCAATGGTGTGGCCAGCAGTACCAGGAAAGGGATCGTCCCCCTGTGCTCGGCCCTGGCGAGGCCGCACCTCGAGTGCTGGGGTCAGTTCTGGGCCCCTCACTCCAAGACAGACCCTGAGGGGCTGGAGCGTGTCCAGAGACGGGCAACGGAGCTGGGGAAGGGTCTGGAGCACAAGTGCTGTGAGGAGCGGCTGAGGGACCTGGGGGGGTTGGCCTGGAGAAAAGGAGGCTGAGGGGAGACCTTCTCGCTCTCTGCAACTCCCTGACAGGAGGTTGGAGCCAGGGGGGGTCGGTCTCTTCTCCCAAGGAACAGGCGACAGGACGAGAGGAAATGGCCTCAAGCTGCACCAGGGGAGGTTTAGGTTGGATGTTGGGAACCATTTCTTCCCCGAAAGGGCTGTCAGGCCCTGGCACAGGCTGCCCAGGGCAGTGGGGGAGTCCCCATCCCTGGGGGGATTGAAAAGCCGTTTAGACGAGGCCCTAAGGGATACAATTTAGTGGTGGCCTTGGCAGTGATAGGTTAATGGTTGGACCCAATGATCTTGGAGGTCTCTTCCAACCAGAACAATTCTATGATTCTATGATCTGCTCCGCTGCCATCCGCCCCCAGCACTCAGCGCAAGCTGGATGCGGCCACCGCAGCCCCGCTGGTGGCTATGGCTGGGGCAGGAGGGCAGCAGGGCTGGGGGGAGCGCACCGCCACGCCTGCGCACCACGTCTAACACGCTGCTCGAAGCTCTCCGGGCCGCTTTTCCAGCAGATGCCCAGGAGAAGTCCCCTAGCAGGAGGAGACGAAGGGCAGCGGGAGCTGGGGCAGCATCACTGGAGCCTCGGGAGCGCTCCCGAAGGGCTCCTTGGAGGGACATTGGGAACCGAGGACGCAGCAGGGAGCTGGGGTGGCCGAACCTGCTCCCCATCCTTCCCGCTCCGGTTTCCCTGCCGCCCCGCAGCCACACGACCCCCCGGCGGGGTGTCCCGGGGCCCTGCCCAGGATCCCTTCTGCGCCAGGCAGGACAAGAGACCACCACGGTGTCCCTGGGCGGTGAGAGCCCCTCAGCCCCCGGGGACGGGGCAGGGGGCTGCTGCCAGGGCCGCCAGCAGGTCCCCCAGGCCCCACGGGTGCCACCAGGACCAGGTAGCCATCACAGTGGCCTAGGGGTGGCTGTGGGTGGCCCACAGGGACGCTCCCCGCCCGCTCCCCCGCAGGCCCTAGGCTATGTCCCGGGGTGCGCTGCCCCCCCAACCCCGACACAGGGGGGTCTGTGGGGCGGCTGCTCCCCGATGGCTTCAGAGTCTCCAGCTCAGCCCCGGGTCGCCGTGGCAGCCATTGTGTGTCGTCGCGACGTCGCCAGTCGCGTCACAAGCGCGGCCCTTATTTCAGTGGGGCGCGGGGAGGCCCGGGCGTCACTTCGACTGCGCGCGAGCCAGCGAGCAGGCGAGAAGCTGGACAAGAGTGTGAAAAAGACACGAGAGATGGGAAGAAAAGCAAAGAAGCAGGTAGGAGCGGGGCGCTTCGCCGACACCCCGACCTCTCCTCCCCTCGGGGGATCTCGCCGGGTTTCTCGGCCTCCCCCGGCTGACCCCTCTGCGCGTCCCCTCGTCGTGCAGAACCTCGGGAGGAGATGCTGGCGGTCCCTGTGCCGGATGGAGGAGTGGAAGCTGGCGTTGCTGCTCTTCACCTCAAGCCTGAGCGTCTGGGGCCTCTGCACGCTCGTGCTGCCCTGTGCCCCCAGCTTGCTGGCCGTGCTGGCTCTGGGCCTCTTCATGATCTGGTGGCCCAGCGGCAAGGCCAAGGTAGGTGGCCATCTTGGCATCGCCCCCAAATGCTCCCTGGGCAGGGGTTACCCGGGGCAGAGCCCACCCCTGGGGTGCTCGGGAGGGACCCCATTTTGGGAGGGAGCGGTGAACAGTGGCCATCGCCCACCCGGCCGGGCCCCTGCTCTGGAGCCACCGAGCCGCCTCCGCTCGGGCACCCGGCGTGGGGCCAGGGACACCCCTGTCCCTGTAACTCCAATTACCCTTCCCAGGGTCCTTGTATCCCAGGCAGGGACCCTCCTGGCACTAACCCGGGACTTGCTTTCCAGGGGCAGGGGACCTCTGCGGGGAAATGCCGCTGGGAAAGCAGGAGGAAGGACCCGATAGGTGAGTAGCCCCGTCCCGGAGCCACGCCAGGCTCCGCAGCGGCTCCCGCTATCCCACCCGGAGCCCCCCTTGCTCACTCTCCCTCTGCCTCTTCCCCCAGGAGCCTCCAACTCCTGGGAAGACACGGAGGGGTCTACAGAGAGCCTGAAGGCAGGGTAAGGAGAGCCCTGCCCTGCAGGGGGGCAGCCCCGCCGGGAGCCCCCGGATGGGGAACCCCACTGGTGGGTCCCTCTGCCCCACGCTGCCCCGGGGAGGCTGCGGGTGGGCGAGAGCAGGACCCGGCCCAGAGCCAGGCCCCGGGGTCAGCCCCGAGCCCCTGAGGAAGCCGAGGAAGGGTTGGGGGGCGAGGGAAAGGGGGCATGGCTTCCAGGGCCATGCCCTCTGCTGACACCCACCGTACCCACTCCCACAGAGCCCACTGGTGGCCCCAGCGCCCCTCTCTCTCCTCAGTCCCTGGCCCAGGCTGGAAGGCACCCAGCCCCTCGCCATGCGCCCCAGGCTGGGCTCGCCCCACGTCCCCAGCACCCCACCCGAGCTGGCAGGGCTGGCTCCGGGGAGCTGGGGGTCACCCGCTCGGCCAGGAGAAGGCAGCGGGAGGAAGCTGGGTCTACCCTGTCCCACCGCGGCCCCCCCAGTCCAGCCGGGATCTCCCCCCACAGGTGGGGGAAGCCCCAGGAAGGAGAATGGTGGGAAAGCAGCTGCGGCGGGGCAGCAGCCTCTGCCGGGAAGCTCCCCTGGGAGCCAGGAGACGCATGTCGAGGCGGAAACGTCAGCGCTGCCAGCAGCTCGGAGCTCCTCGGGAACCTGCCCTCCGTCGCCAGCATGGAGGATCCACGATCCCTGGCGGACTCCCTGGACATAACCCAAATCTGCCTCGACCTGCTGGGAAAGCTGAAGGAAATGCAGGACAGCAGCGCTCCGATCCTGCCCGAAGCCATGAGGAAAGAATTCCTCGTCTGCCTGCGGTGCCGTCGGTGCCTCACCGGCAGCTGCCCGCACTGCTGCGAGCCCGCGGCAGAACAGGACCTGCCCACGCTGGCCGTCGTCCTCTCCGCCATGGACATCCTGGTGCACGAGGAGGACCTCCAGCTGCAAGTGGTGCTGGGCTTCGAGCTGGCCGTCGGCGGGCAGCTGCTCTACACGTGGGAGAAAACCCAGTGCCTCCCCGAAATGGCCTTCGAGAGATGCGAGGAGTGCAACGCGCCTCTGCCCCGCAGCCCTGGGGAGAGCGAGAGCTTGCAGGCATCGTTCCCCACCTTCGGGGCCCAGGGAACAGCAAAGGGACAGCTGAGCCTGGCCAGGCAGGACGCGAGGGCTCCTCCTGCGAGGCAGGCACGGGCCAAATGCAGCGATACCGGCAGCGCAGACCTGCCGTCTCTCCCCAGCCTGGCCCCTACGTGGCCCCTGCCCCCATGGGCACAGCCGCCCTCCCCGATGGCCCTGGACAGGCTGCGCAGAGCTGGGACGGAGCCCCTGCCCTGGGTGGGGTACAAGGGCCTGGGGCAGGGGCTCAGCCTGCAGCGCATCTGCCAGTCCTGGTCCAAACTGAAGACTGGCGTGCGGAGGAGCGTCGGGGCCGAGCAGGGCTGGCTGTGCATGGCGGGGAGCTCGGCACCCAGCGGCCCCACGGAAGGGGACCAGATGCTGCCATTCGATCTGCGGTTTAAGGTCGACGCGCTCTTCCATGCCATGGTGATGGAGGCGTAAGGAGCCCCCCAGGAAAAGGTGGGACTGGGAGGAGCGTGGCAGGGCGAGCGCCGCGCGGGAGGACGGGGACGGGGACGGGGACGGGCTGCGGCCACGGAAGCTGGGCTGGTCAGGGGATGTTTCTGCAGGACGAGGGGCTGCGGTGTGGGAGCGCTGGGGTGTCGGTGAGGGCCTCTCGGCCTCTCGCTGGGTTTTGGTCTGGACGGGGCTGTTAAACAGGAGTGGGACGGACACCAACGTGTTGGCTCCGCGCGAGGTGGGGTCCCTGGGTCCCCCTGGAGGTGTTCCAGCAGATAGCCATGAGCCAGGTGACACCGGCCTGCTCGGTTCCCCCTGCCCGGGGCCAGAGCGGTCCGTGTTTCGGAGGACGGTCGCGGCAGTTAGGAGAGGCACCCCCAACTCCCTCCCCTGCTGCCCTCCACCAGCAAGGGGGTCCTCGGGCCCCCCTGGGGGTCAGCACCGTGGGGATCCTGGCGGGGGGGACACGCGGGAGGGACAGCCCATGGAGAGGCGGGATCCGGCACGGAGCCGGAGGCAGGCGCAGGACCCCGATGCGTGGAAAGGCCGAGGGAGGCGTGTGCCCTGCGGGGCTTGCGGAGGGCACGGGTTAATGCTCAGGGTGCCCAGGGGACGCCCGCTGCTCACACACCCCCAAGCCCCTTCGCTCAGAGCCCCCTTTGGGCCCCAGTCCCCCCATCTGCCCCCCAGCACGAGCCTCTGCAGGGCCTCCTGGCCCTGGGGGTTCCTGCTTGGAGACAGATGGAGCCCGGGGGTCCCTTGTCGCCTTTTTTCTCCCTCCTAGGATGGGCAAGAGGAGACGTCCCACTGGGCAGCCCCCCAGCACAGCCGGCAGACGATGGAGAGAAGGGACCGGGGCTCCCAAGACCTGCAGAAGTGCTGGGCGAGGTCCTGCCAGCCCCACCGTCAACTGCACCGGGCATGCGGACACGTGTCTCTTGGGGCCAGCCGGACGGTGGACCTCAGCGAGGAAGTCCGTGAGCTGCTGCTGGACTACGTCAGACCCCCCGACAAGGACAGCTCGGGGCACGTCCAACAGACGTCCGTCCTTCCCGTGCCACCGGCACCACCAGCGGCTGCAGGACCTTGCTCTCTGCCTGCCCCCGGCCTGCCCGGAGGGGAAGGCAGAGCCCAGGCTGGTTTGCTCCCTGTGCAGCCATGGGACCAAGGACAAGAGGAGCCCTCAAGCGCTTCGTGCTCTGCTGGGATGGAGCAAAGATCCACCGGTCAGCTCTGGAGGCCTCCAGCAGCAGAGAACCCTGAAGAGCAGCCGCGAGTGCTCTCCCCAGGAACACGAGACCTTGGCGGAGACCTTGGCGGTGAAACTAAGCCTTCAGAATAAACCAGTAGCATCCTTAAAACATCCCTGAGAGGTCTTCAGTTATTGAATGAACGGGGGGGCAGCGACCTCCAGGGCTGCGAGCGGAGCAGGGACAGTGCTGGCGGGGGGGACAGGCGCTGGGGCCACGCTGTGCCCCGTCCCCACCCCGGGGGGGTGGCGTGTCCCCAGCTGCTCCACCCCAGCCCCTTGGTGTCCGCACGTCCCTCCCAGGAGCCTTTCGGGAGCGCTCCCACGGCTCCAGCGATGCAGCCCCAGCGCTCCCTCCCCTTCCCCCGGGGCTGAGCTCCCCAGGAGGGCGCGCAGTGGGCAAAGGGCTCCAGGCCCCCAGCCCGGGCACCCCTCCCCGCCCCGCTGCGGGACGCACAGCCTGGGGACGGCCACCCTCCTCCAGCCCCATTTCTCTGGGACCGGAGCCACGAACGGGACCCACGGAGGAGGAAGGCAGAAGAGGAGGCCCAGCCAGGGCCAGCAGCGCAGCGCGGAGCACACAGGCCCCCAGCAACAGCTCGCAGCGGCCCCGCGGCCATTTTTCAGCACCAACAACCCGGCCCCGACGCCCCATTTTCGCTCCCTCCCCTCGGGGCCGCTGCCGCGCGGCGCATGCGCAGGAACGGCCGCTGGGGGAGAAGGTGCAGCGCGCATGCGCGATCTCCCCGTTGCCAGGCGACACGGAGGCGCAGAGCTGCGGGGGGGCTGCGCTGCGCATGCGCCGTGTTGGCGTTGCTAGGCGACGCCGGGACGCGCCAGCCGCGGCGCGCATGCGCGGTAGCCGCCTCTCCGGGCGAGCCGGGGCGGCATGAGCCGGGGAGCGGAGGCGGCGGCGGGATGGCGGGCCCCGGCCCCGCGGCCCGGCCCCCGCGCCCAGCGACCCCGGCCCCGGCTCCGAGGACCGCATCGCCGCCCGCCGCCGCCGCATCGCCGCCCGCCTCGATGCCAAGCGCCGGTGAGAAACGGGGCTCGTCCCGCCCTGCCCCGGTTGCGGCGGCCTGCACCCCCAAGCCGGCTGCCCCTAAATCCGAGCCGCGTCCAGGCCCCTCCCTGCCCCAAACCGGCACCGAGTCCCGCACCTTCTCCCCAAGCCCCATGTCTGGTCACAGATGTCTTCTCTTCCCCTAACCGGGGCTGGGGTTGATGCCCCCACCCCCAAATTAGTGCCAGACCCCTCACCCCAAACTGGCACCCAGTCCTGAGCCCCCCCAGGACCAGCACAGGCTCAGAGACCGTCCCCAGGGCTCAGAGCATCCCCTGCCCCACACCGGCGCTGGGGCCAGGACCCCTACCAGCAACTGGCAGCGGGCAGGGAGCCGGCATGGCCTTGCCAGCCTTCACGGGACCCAGGACCTCTCCCCAAACTGGCCTTGGGCCAGGGACCACCCCGAATCCTGAGCCAGTCAGAGACATTCCCCACTCCCTGCCAAATGGCAGGAGCTCAGGGACCACCCCCACAATCCCAGCTCAGCGCAAAGTCAAGGACATCCCTGTCCTGTTCCCAGCCCAGCACTGGGGCAGCGATACCCCTGTTCCCAGGTTATTGCCCTGCCACAGACCCTCTGCCCCCCTGGACAAAATCAGCACCAGACCAGTGGCCTCCTGGATCAGGCCGATGTTGTTCCCAGAACTGGGACTCACCAGCAATGGGGCACGCCTTTCCCCACACCAGGACTGAACTGGGGTCCTCTCCCAAGCCTTCGAGGCCCCTCCAGGCTGGGTGAGACCAGACCGCGAAGTGGCAGTACCCTGCCACCCTCTCCTGAGCTGGGGCTGGCTCAGGGTCCCCCTCTTCCCCCAGCCTGGGGAGAACTGGGGCAGTAACCACCATCTCCTCCCAAACCGAGAGGAAACCACAGCAAGGTGCCCGTCGACCCTGTTACCAACCCACGGGGCCAAACCGTACCTGGGTCAGTAACGTCCCCTCCCACCCAAACAGGTTTGTTTTCTCCTTCCTGATCCCAGAGCCTTCCCTTTAGGTTAGACTGATCCCAAGGAACGAGCATGGGATCGGTGCCAACCCTGAAATGGCTCCAGGCAGAAGCTGCCTGTCTTCACGGCCAAGCAAGGGTCCCCCAGAGCCCCCTGAGGGCTGCCCCCAGACAGCCTCTGCCCCCCTCTCTCTGGGAAGCAGATGGGGGCTGAGCCCCCCAGCCCTGTGCTGCGGGAGTACCCAGCCCTGGGCTGCACTCCCAGCTCCAGACAGGGAAGCCTGGGCCCCATTTTCCCTCGGGGAGGCTGTCCCATGCTTTCCCACCTCCCTTCTGCATCCGTGGGGATCTCCTGGCCTGGGACTAAACCTACTGAGGGGAAAAGAGAGCAAAGTGTGCTGTGCTGAACCACGCAGTTCGGGCTGGGATCCCAGATCCAAGGCCGTGTCCAAGCATTAGGAAGATGGTGTGGTGCAAAATGTTCTGTCTTTTCTCCTTTTCTGCCCAGGGAGGCCCTTGGAGAAGATGCAGAGCTGCAGGTGGCTGAGGAGGAGGAAGAGCAGAGAAACAGCCATAAGCAGATTGAGGAGAGCAGGGAGGTGCGGCCGTAGGACAGGAAGGTCCTCTCGGGTCCCTGACCTCTAGACATTTGGCTTTACCCTCCTTTTGCGCGGTACTTAGCGTCACACAGCAGCACTTACGTGAGAAGAAGCAGGGACAGAAACTCCTCAGGGCTGGGTGGGAGGTGATTCTTGGGCTGGATCCTGGGGACGTGATTTCCCTGGGACAAACAGCCCATGGATTGGAAGGATTTCCAGCTCTGGGGCCCCAGCACAAGAAGGACATGGACCTGCTGGAGCGGGGCCAGAGGAGGCCACGGAGATGATCCGAGGGCTGGAGCCCCTCTGCTCTGGAGACAGGCTGAGAGAGTTGGGGTTGTTCAGCCTGGAGAAGAGAAGGCTCCGGGGAGACCTTATTGCGGCCTTTCAGTACCTAAAGGGGCTTATAGGAAAGATGGGGAAAAACTTTTTAGCAGGGCCTGCTGTGATAGGACAAGGGGTGATAGTTTTAAACTAAAGGAGAGGAGATTTAGACTAGATCTAAGGAAGAAGTTTTTCACACTGAGGGTGGTGAGGCCCTGGCACAGGTTGCCCAGAGAGGTGGGAGATGCCCCATCCCTGGAAACATTCCAGGTCAGGCTGGACGGGGCTCTGGGCAACCTGATCTAGTTGAGGATGTCCCTGCCCATGGCAGGGGCTTGGACTGGATGGGCTCTAATGGTCCCTTCCCACCCAACCATTCTGTGATTCTGTGATTCTGTGATCTGGGACTGATGCCGTGCTTCCAAACCCAAACCCAAACCCCCAGCTCCAGCCGCACACGCAGGGGAAGCAAAACAAGGAGGTGCTCTGAGCACAGCCCTCTTGGGGCTGATGGCCTGCAGGGCTTTCCAGGAGAGGGAGGACCCATGGGTCATTGAGGTCCTTGCAGTGCTCATCAAACCCTGCCATGGCGTGGGAAGACGGGCTTTGTGGGTCCACACGGGCATCCTGGCATGGGGATGGGAGCCAGACCCTGGCCAGGCATAGCGAGAGTTGCTCCAAAGTCCCTTCCTCCAGAGCTCGGGCCTCCGGGTGTGAGATGTGTACCACCTACTCCACAGAGGCTGGCCAAGCTGCTCTTTGACGGCGTGCAGATGGTGACAAATATCCAGGTGGCTGCTGACTTGAGGGAAACGCAGAGGAGGGCAGAGGAGGCAGAGCTGAAGCTGCAGAGGTAGGAGACTGCGCGGTGTGTCTGCGCTGCTGGGAGGGGGCAGGGCAGATGTTGGTGCAGCTTTCGGAGGACATCCAAACCCTGGTCATCCAGCAGTTAGGGCTACACTGAATTTATGTTCAAAAGGAAAATTCAGGCAAACAAAGAGCCTCCAGGTCCCGCCTGCCAGAGCGGGATCTTCACAGAGTGGTGCAGGTCAAGGCTGGCACTGCAGTACTATGGATGTCTGGTCACTGACCTCCTCCAGAGCCATCGCATCTTCAGCTCCAGAGCTGAGAAACGCAGCTGGTCCTCAGCTTTTCACCAGGAGCCTGTACCATGTGTACTTGTGAGCCTGTACCACGTGTACTCGTGGTCTCCTTGCTCCAGAAGCATAGGCGCAGCTGCCCTCGTGTCTGGCTGGCCGAGCAGCTCTCCTGAGCCCGGAGGTGGCACCGTGGTGGAGAATGTGCCGCCCTGTGCTAAGAGGTGGCTCAGTGAATGTTTCCAGAGGTTGCCCTCCAGTCACGGAGACAGTTACTAGCCGTACCGTGGGAGCATGCTGGGACAGCCACGTTGGGCTGTGTGTGAGGAGTGGGAAGAACATGAGGCTGCGCTAACTTGAGAAATTGGATATTAAGATCTTTGCAGTGAGAGTGGGCAGGGGCCCCTGATGTCGTAGAGATCTTCCTCCTTGGAGATACGCAGCACACGCCTGGCCAAGGCCCTGTGCAACCTACTCTGACATTGAAGTTAATCCCGCTGTCACCAGGAGCCGGTGATTTGCCAAAGCCCTTCCAGCCTCGATTATTCTCTGATCCTCTCCGTGTGCCTTCCTGGGCAAAGCTGTCCTGCTTCACCAGGGGAGCTGAGCAGTCTCCAAGGGGCTGGCTCTTTCAGCCCTGTCCCCAGGACTCAAGAGAGCAGCTAGGAAACAGAGTCCTTGCTCCCACTGCCTTTGGAGGGCACTGTAGGAACAGTTTATGGGAGGCTGGCTGTAGCAGGATGGCGTCCCTTGCTCGGTGGGATTCCCAGCGGGAATCTCATTAAGGAACCAGGTGCTGTGTCCAGGAGCTGCCCACCGAGCAGGCTTGGGGGTGGCAAAGGTGGCCACTGTTCAGCCTGAGCCAAGGGCCATCCCCAGAGCTCGCTGGATGGGGGAAGAGGAGAGTTGTGTGATATGGACGTGGGCTGTTCAGTGCCATTTGGCTTCAGCTGGAGTTTGGTCTCCGGAGAGTTTGACTCCCAAGTCTAGACGTAGCAGGGAGGCTGTTTGGCACTGCTCCTCCATCACCTCCTGCCCAGAGACGGCTCACTTGGCAGAAGGACTAGCGTTCCTTGCGAAGGTGACTGCTGCTTGAGCTGAGCTCTTTAGTCTTTTCTCCTCCAGGTAAGCAGTTGTGAGAGCACCGGGCAAGGGCAGAGCTGGGCAAACGCCTGTGTGAAGAGAAGGGCCCGCAAGATGCCAGCTCTGCCCTTGTGTTGCTGCTCCACCGATATCTGGATGCCATTTTGAATTCAAACCGGGTTCTGCAGGGAAGTGCTGCAGCATGGGCCACAGAACCGCCTCTGAAGCACTTGCTGCCCTGCCCTGTGCTCCTTGCTGCCTGCAGGGTGGAGAAGCTGGAGAACGAAGCCAAGTCTAGCACTGACAAGTTTGAGGAGATCACCTCCAAGTGGGCCTTGGCCACGGAGCTGACGATCCCGCAGGAGCTGTGGCAGCTGCTGAACCAACAGCAGCAGCAGTGTGCACTGCTTCTGGCGGAGAAGAACAAGCTCATCGGTGACCTGCAGCAGGTAGCGTGGGGAACAGGCAGGGACAACCGGGAAGGACGGGGGGCTTCAAGCTCTGGAGGGTGCTGTTCTAGAGCAACAGTCATCCCCGCCTGGCTCTTCAGTCATCCCTCTGTCTGGATCTTCAGTTCAGCAGCACGCTGCAGGGATCCATGTCGTGTCAGTCGGCGTGGGTCGAAACTGTGCCAGGAGCTGCAGTGCCAGTGTCCCCGTGTGGATGACGAGACTGGGTGCCCTGGCACTGTTCAGCGTGCAAGGACAGACCCACGGGACACTGGTAGCAGCAAGTCCCAGGCTGCACAGTAAAAAAAAAAAGCAAACGAGCAGCAAGGGGAGTGTTTTGGTAGAGGGAAGAAAGCCTTCCCCACCGCAGGTTCCCCGGCAGGCACGTCACCTCCCACTCCATCTCACCTGGACCTTTGGCAGTGACGATCTGTCTCTCTTCCCATCTTCCCTCCTCCCTCCCTCTTGACTTTCTGGCTCTTTGCTCTCATCACCTCTTCTGCTTTGGAAAAGGCGGCGTCTGGGTCTTACCCTCTCAGTTACCCCCTGAGGACTCCTGGTCAAATACTTCTTTCTGATTTCAGCATCTGCTCTTCTCCTCCAGGAGCTGAAAAACAAAGACGAGCAATACGTGCAGGCCATTAAGAAGCAGTCGGACGATATCCACCTGCTTTTGGAGAGAATGGAGGAACAGATCAGGATCATGCTGAAAACTTACCGTCACAAACTCCGACAGATTGAGGTAGCCAGTTCATGTGGTGGAGGAAGGGTCCAGTGAGAAAACCTGCAGCCGCTTGCTTCTCAATATCTATGGCAAAAAGGCCTCAGGCTCATTGCACTGGCCGGGTTGACGACAGTCCAGAGCAGCAGGGCTGATGTCTTGGTGAAGGAGCCTGAAATCCAGCCAAGCGAGAGCACTGAATGGTGCTGAGTGCTGAGGGGCTGGTTTATACCGTGCTGTGAATGACTGTGGTTCAGTGCAGAGCAACTCGGTGGCATGTGAAAGCTGTCGCTGCTTGATGGCTGATGATTCACGTCTCCAAAAGCCAGAAAGGACCAATACAGTTCTTTAGCCTTGCCTTCTGCAGAGCACCAAGTCCCCCAAACCGGCATTTGTTGCTGCGTGAGGGCACATCTCCCCGTTTAATGTCTTGTAAGGCGAAATCAGGCGGCTGCCTGACCAAGCTCCCCCACTAATCACCAAGCAATGATTTCCAGTGAACTCACACAGCTACCCACCACCAAGGGCATCCCTCCCAGCTCCGGGTGGCTGATGGCAGCAGTCCCCGTGGGGTCGCGGTGTGAGGTCTCTGCCGGCGGGGTCCTGGCATGGAGAGGAGAGATCGGGCCGGTGTGTGTTCATCGGAGGGTGGCACCAGTCTGCAGCCGACCCTCTCCTGGAGGCAGCTGGCCTGGACTCGTGTAAGGTTGGCAGCAAGTGGTGCCAACAGGATGGTGAAGGGCTCTGTCTCCTTTACAGAAAGCTTTTGAGCTTGAACGGCGAGAGCTGCTGGACAACAACAGGAAGAAGTGGGAGGAAGCCATCCAGGCCCACAAGGCACAGGAGGTAAGGTCCATGTGAGATTTAGAATCATAGAATCATAGAATTGTTCTGGTTGGAAGAGACCTTTAAGACCATCGAGTCCAACCGCTAACCCAGCACTGCCAAGGCCACCACTAACCCATGTCCCCAAGCGCCACATCTACACGGCTTTTCAATCCCTCCAGGGATGGGGACTCCCCCACTGCCCTGGGCAGCCTGTGCCAGGGCCTGACAGCCCTTTCGGGGAAGAAATGGTTCCCAAGATCCAACCTAAACCTCCCCTGGCGCAACTTGAGGCCATTTCCTCTCGTCCTGTCGCCTGTTCCTTGGGAGAAGAGACCGACCCCCCCTGGCTCCAACCTCCTTGCAGGGAGTTGCAGAGAGCGAGAAGGTCTCCCCTCAGCCTCCTTTTCTCCAGGCCAAACCCCCCCAGGTCCCTCAGCCGCTCCTCACAGCACTTGTGCTCCAGACCCTTCCCCAGCTCCGTTGCCCGTCTCTGGACACGCTCCAGCCCCTCAGTGTCTGTCTTGGAGTGAGGGGCCAAAGGCTGCCAGGACCTGTGCTGCTCTCCAGCACTGGGCTGCCTTGAAAGACACCCGTGCACGAAGGCAGCTGGTTCCTTAGGAGTGTGGGGGGCAAAGGGGCAGTTTTTCAGCCTGCTCTGCAGGGGAATTATCCACGCGTGACCTTACTTTGGGCTAGGCAAAGGAGCTGTGATCGCAGGAGGAAGCTGTCTCCATTGATGGATGCCGTTCTCCTTTTGCCCGTAGCTGGAATACCTGCGTGCCCGCATGAGGAAGGTGGAAGAGTTTGAGAAACAGCTGAATTGGCTGCGGGTGCAGGATGAGGAGGAGTATAACAGCATGAAGATCCAGCTGGAGAACGATGTGCAGGTACAGAAAAGGCTGGCGTGTAGCATGTGGGGAGGCAGCGGAGCCGATCTCCCTGGGCTTTTCTGTGTGGAGCTGGTGCTGTGGGGCAGCTAGACGGTACGAAAGCTGCAGCTGGTATCTGGCCACCTCAGCTCTTCAGCATGCACAGTCCAGCCCCGTGTCAACAGGGTGATGGAGCTGTTGTTCTCTCCTCTCCATGGTCCTACACCACAGTGTCCACCTGCCCTTGGCTCTCAGAGGTCTGTGGCACATAAACTGTAGCTCTAGGACGTACGAAGCACGTCCAGGGAGGGCAGTCCCGACTCTGCGGTTCCTTTGCCTCCGTGTTGATAACCCGGGAGGTGGCACAGAGTGCGTAACGTTCGCAGGTGGCTCTGAGCCATCTGGGGAGGGAGGCAGCGGCACGCTGGAGATCAAGGTTCACAGGCGGCGATGCGGGGCCGTTGTAAAAATGCACCTGCAGCCTTTAGCTGTAGTGGTGGGAGGGTTTCTGTGTAAGGCAGGGGAGGTAATTATTCCTCTCTCTACCTCCGTGTCCTTGTCCAGGTTTGGCAACGTGCTGGGAACAGGGGAGAGAGTCGGGAACAGACCAAGTAGACTCATGATCCCTAAAGGCTGGCAGGCTGGGGCTGCTTAGACCAGGGAAGAGATTTCTGTAGGGAGGCGATAAGTCTACAAATACGCACGATTCCGTATGATGGAGGAGGAGAATGTCTTCTTCTCTGTGTCCACTGTAGATGCAAGAAAAAAATCATGGAGTTGAGATTTGGTGGGGAAGATTTAAATTGGCATTCAGATTTAGGGTTGAGATTTCAAGCGAGGAAAGCCCAGAAGTGGCAAGGACTTGTTGGATGGTCAGCTAGAGTGACCGTGCCATTGCTTGGCTGCTCTTTGACACAGGGTTTTAGGAACAGCTTAAATCAACGTCTGCCGGGGCTGCTTTGGTGAAGTTTTCCCTCTGTGGGGCAGAGGGACGAGCTAGATGTCCCCCTGGCTCCCTTTAGCACCGCAGTTGTGTAACTGGATAGCACAGACTTCACCCTTCCAGCTCAGGGAGAATAAGAAAAGAGAAGCTGGAAACACCTATTTTCCTGTGGCATCGTTGTCCTGAGGTATCTCTGAAACAGGAGCTTAGCCAATGCCTAAAGATGGAGTCTACGATTTGGGGGTTATTGGGTACTCCCCGGTTTCACTAGATGGGAATCAGCATTTTAAATACAGGGTTTGGGCCATGGTCTTCCTCCATCTGCTGCAAGGAGACGGTCCCTTGGCCCTGCTGGGATTTACCTCCATCTTTTCTTCAGCCAGGCTTTGGTGGGACTGCTTCTGGGTGTCTTCCCAGGTGGTTTGTACACTCTGTTGTACGCAGGGCTACCCAGGAGAGCTCTGAGCCAGCTAACTCGGGGACCAGCGTCTTCCCCGCTTCTAGCCTGCAGCTCAGGACTCTCTACCTGCCCCCAGAGATCCCCCTGGGCCAAGGGCAAGCCCGAGCCCCCGGTGGAGACCTCGCTGGGACTCTCTGCTGTGCACAGCCAAGCCTGTAGCTGATGCCGTAATTTGGGGCCATGCAGCAGCTTAATTCCAATCACTTCCTATCATGGAAGAAGCTGTTATAGGCCTCCCCAGGAAAGCACTACGAGATTTTTTCAGTATGAGATTTCTGCCTCCTTTTGCTCCTGGACAACGCTTACACTAATGAATTAAACCACTCCGGGCCCAGACATGGCCCCTCACCCATCCGTGCAGTCACGCTGCCCGCTCCTGGAGTTTCCATGCCACTGCGTCCCCCCGAGCTCGCTTCCAAACGAGCTGGAGGGCTGGCAGAGAGCCGGGATCATCGGCAGGGTGGGATGCCTCCCAGCCCGGAGCAGCAGCCCCAGGAGACCGGGAAGTGGCTCTTCCTTTCCCTCAGCTGCCGAGCAAAGGGGGTACTGGGAAGCTGAGAGATGTCTCCATTGCAGATATCTCCTCCATTGCAGCCGTGGAGGAAAGGGGAGAACTCGCTGCCTTGCTCCTGCCCCCCAGGCTACGCAGCAAGATGCTGCCATCACAAATGCTTCAGTTATTTGTTTTGTCCTGGTTTCCTCAAGACCTGGAGTTCATGCGGTCTTTCCTCCTGTGTGTCCCTTCCTCCAGCTTGCCAAGTAACTTCTGAGCCCCTTGGTTAATTCAGAGATGTGCGATTCCTAAAACTGACTTGAAAATCAGCAGCTAGGTTC
This sequence comes from Phoenicopterus ruber ruber, assembly GCA_009819775.1. Lineage (NCBI taxonomy): Eukaryota > Metazoa > Chordata > Aves > Phoenicopteriformes > Phoenicopteridae > Phoenicopterus > Phoenicopterus ruber. Next base: position 127,214,931 of record CM020217.1, on the reverse strand, counting down.
AGGAGAGGCCCAGATTAGTGCCGCACGGAGTGGAAGTGGGGTACAACTTCAGTCTGTTCTCCCTTCCCCAGACATGGCCCTGTAGCACGTACTTATGGACAACCAGCGTCTCCATCACTCGCCCATGAGTGACGCCGTGTGGCCAGGGGTTAGCTGGGGAAATGTGCATGGGAAGATGGGGTTTGGAGACACGGGACCAGTAGGATCCAGGCTTCAGCGTGGCCTTTGCTCATGGCACAGCTTCTTTTCGTGTTTTTTGAAATGCCAGAACCTGGAGAAGCAGCTCCAGCAGATGAAAGCCGTCTATCAGCTGAACCAGGAGAAGCTGGAGTACAACCTTCAGGTGCTTAAGAAGCAGGATGAGGAGAACACCATCATCAGATCCCGGCAGAAGAGGAAGCTCAACCGGTAAAAATCCATCCCTGGAAGACGGGTGCTGCCTTACCTGCCGTCACCTCCCATATACCATTTTTTGTGGAGCCCGTCACCTAGCACAGGCCAACGAGCTCTGTCCCAACCCGTCCCTGGGCAGTGTTAGCCCAGGGCAGGGCCATCCCCAGAGCACTTTGACTAGGCTGGCCACGGCCAACCTGTGCCAGCTGCGGCAGGGTCAGTCAGGCCTTGGCACTGAGTAGTCACCGGTAGATAAGCAGCCCCGAGTCCCAAAGCCTTCACACAAGCTGGGAATGCCCGAAGGTGCCTCTTCGGGGATGCCCAGCGTGGCTGTCCCTCTCCAGGCTCCACAGCTTGCTCAACAACCTGAGAACAAAGCTGGCCAAACAAGAGAAGCAGTTCAGAGAGGAGAACCAGAGCCTGGCAGCCAACTGCGAGCGCATCACAGCGCAGTGCAAGGAGGTGCAGAGGAGGATGAGGTGGGGTGTGCGCGGGCACCCACCCGTGGTGAGGCCTCGGAGCACCTAAGTGAGGTGCAGGGGGAGCCGACTCATCGTTTCGGGGCACGGAGCCTCCTTCCATGGGCCATCTCCCTTCCGCACAGGCACTTTGCTGTCAGTGATGCTGAGAAGTTCACGGAGGTCTGGCTTATGAACGAGGAGGAAGCCAAAGGGCTGATGCGGAAAGCCCTCGACGCAGATCGCATCATTCACACCCAGCAACTGGGGCTGCCCTGGGAAGAGCCTCGTTACTGGTTCCTGAACAACGTCGGCCCCCTCGGGCATTACAAGGCGAAGAGGATGGCAACCGAGCTGGCTGCGGAGGTCCTGGCAGGTGGGATGCACCCTTGTCACCCTGGTGTCACCGGGAGACCCTCACCTTCCTCCGTGACAGCCCCTTCCGTCACTCCTGTCCTTGCCATTGCAAGGCGGGCTCTTACAGGGGTGACACTGCGAGCCCAGGCAGGGGCTGTCCCCAGCCCTGCGCTGGCTCATGCCAAACCAGCGTGGGGATCTTTGCACTGTATTTGCCCAGTGCTCCCAGTTCCGGACAAGCTGACCAAGAGCCAGCTGGTGTCCCGAGATCTTTGGGGTGCTTTCCCGGTGGCAGGGAACAATGGTGATTTCCCTGATGGCTCCTGCAGGGATGTGACTGGGGAGCGCAGTCAGAGCACAAAGGCTTTTGCTCGCCCTTCTTTCTCCACGTTTCAGAGAGCAGCTCTGAGGGACAGGAGGAGGAAGGGAGAGAGAAGAAGGAAGAAGTGGGCAGCGGAGAAGGAGGAAAAGAAGACACGGCGAAGGCTGAGGATAGAGTCACACCTCTGCAAAACATCTCCAAGAAGACTGCCAAGAGGATCCTGGAGCTCGTGAGCGACGAGTCGGTGCGTGATGATGTAGCACATGCCGTGATCGGGGAGCAGGCGTGCCGTCCCCTGGTCGCCCCAGCTTGCGCTGGATCTTTTCTGAGCTTGGGGCGGAGGCTTCTGCACGGCACTGCCTTGTTACGCCAAGCAGCCTGTTGTCAGAGAGCTGCCCCAGGGGCTGGGAGAGCATCTCCAGGTCTTTCCGCGGTGTGTGGCACATATATGACGCTAATAAAAGGTATTGGCAGGCGTAGCCCCGTTGCCCCAACCCACAGCTCCCCAGGCCGGAATAAGCTCAGGCAAAGCTGCTGCCTCTGATGCTCCAGGCTCTTCCCCCTCTCTGGGGACAGTCGGATCGTGAGGCCCTTTTGGCATCGCCGTGCTCTGTCTTCCCTGCCTGCTGGGTGGCTACTGCAGAGCCTCCCGGCCCTGCCAGCCTCCCGCTGCCCGCCCGCTGCCCACCCTCCCTGCTCGGCCCGCCGTCACCGGATGGCACGGCCGTACGGCCTGGGCTGGCTTCTGGGCAGGGACGGAGACGCTCGCTGTTCCTCTGCACCGTCTTCTCTGCGTGTCTCCCAAGGGTTTCCTTATCGAGAGCAGGCTGCTGAGGCCCCTGCGCGCGCTGGGGAGGCACGAGCGCACCCTCGTGAAGCTTGACTCCATCTTCGCGGTGAGTTGAGGCTCGGCCCGTCAGGGGCTGCAGGGAAGGCTGGCGGTCACCGGGGAAAGCTCTCTGCCCCGTGTCTGCCCGGCGCGGGACTGAGCCGCCCCAGGGGGGTCGGGCTGGGCTGCTGGGGGGGCTCTGGGGCACGGCGGGAGGGTGGGAAGCACTGTGGCCAGACGCTTCTCAGCTCAGTGCTGTCCTGCTTTAGTTTTTGGTCAGCCTGAAGTGGTCAGGCAGTTGGACTAGATGATCATCGTAGGTCCCTTCCAACTGAAATATTCTATATTCTCTATATTCTGTATTCTGCTGGCGAATTAAACGTCTCCAGGGCCCCTCCAGCCTGTTCTCAGTCTCTCCCATCTGCAGATACCCCCAGCTGTCCCCCACTAACCAATTCTTACCGCCCGCTCCTGCCTTGCGTGGCGTTGCCAGAGGGGCACCCCCTGCTCCCGGGAGATGCTCTTCGTTTCGCTCCCCCTCCTGTGCCGTCTCTGAGGGATGCTAACCCGGTTCCTCTGCTCCCCAGGCCCTCGACATCGACAGCGAGGATGACCTGTACCAGCTGGTGGATTTTTTCCTGAAGTACAAAGCCCAGGAGGTGGCTGTCAGCCAGGTGGGACCCCCAGGGACAGCAGTGGGGAGAGCCCGGCAGAGCCGGGGGTCCAGGAAAGGGGGAGCAGAACATCTCCTGAGCACCCAGAGAAGGCAGAGAGGGGGACCAGCGTGTTGACCCTGAAATGTTTCCCTGTGACCGGACAAGGGAGGTGAACGTGCCAGGGCTGAGGGGTTGTAATCTTCTTCTGCCGTGGCTGAACAGAGCCTCTTGCACATGAATTTTTGCCTCAGCTCCCTAAATTTGGCAAGGGACAGGGCTGTGGGCAGCTGGAAGCTCCCAGGGGGCAGGTGGCTCTTGGGGAGGAGGAAGAGGCGGAAGGCAAAGTGCCCAGCTCGCTGGCCTTCCCTCCAGAGCCAGGGCAGCCCGGGTGGGGAAGATGTCACAGATCCGGCCGAGGACAGAGAGGACGGTGGATCCGGTGCCCAGAGGGACGAGCTCAAATCCCCTCGGAGCTCGCTGGGCTCCCTTCCACCTGTGTACATCCACGCTGATGACGTCCTAAAGATCCTGAAAGCGTTTGTGCAGGATCTTGACAAGCTGAGGTAGGACGAGGGGCAGAGAGGGGCTGTTGTCGCTGGCGGGGAGCCAGACTGGGGCACAGAGGGGCTATGGGGGGGTGCGGGCAGGACTGGGGGTGACTATTGCCCTGGCTGGAGCAAGGGCTTCTTCCCCTGCCCGCCCGGCGAGATACAGAGGGGTGGGGAGGGTCCCACCAGGGCAAGGGGGTACCGACGGTGCCTGAGGGAGGGATGGCTGGGGACAACGAGGCGGGAGGTGACCAGCAGCCCGAGGAGGGAAGCAAAGCCGCGGAGCAGGCAGGTGCCAGCTGCGGGGTCGTGCTCATTCGTGTGATGACGGTGCTCGGTGCAGCTGAGGGGTACGAGGCTGTTCCTCACCCGTGAAGAGCTGAGCCCCAGGGCTTTGTTCTCTGTCCCCCAGGGAGAAGGAAAGACCAGCAAAGGAGGTGCTACCGCTACGGGACAGCTCCCAGGATGGGGAGTACTGGGAAGCGCTGGCACACGTTATCCCCGAGCCGACGTTGAAGCTGTGGGATGCGCTGGCGGTGGCCCTGGAGGAATATCAGTGAGTGCCTGGCAGTGCTGCCGGGGACGGGGCAGGCTGGCGGCGTGGCGGGGGCAACCGCAGCGGGGCTGGCACCCGCCGGCCGCCTCAACCCCCTGCCCTCCTTGCCCAGCGAGGTGCTGACGCGCAGGGCCAGCCTGCTCGCCGACGCAGCCGTCCTGCAGCGGCAGAACTCGGAGCTGTGCCTGCTGCTGGAGGAGTACGTCAGCTCCGGGGTGAGGGCAGCGTCCTCCTCCCCCACAGCCCAGGGACACCCCCCCACGGGTGCCCCACGCAGAGGGTCCCGGACACGGGGGGTCACTGCCTGGGAGCCCGTCGCTGTGGGGCTCAGGGTGCCTCTCCCCGCAGGTGAACAACAAGCTGCTCTCCCCTCCCACGCAGTGGATGGACCTGAGCCTGTGCTGCCCCGGGGAAGCGCAGTGAGCGCCGGGGGCCAGGGCACGGCTTTTCTCTGCCCCGCGCTGAAGCTGCGTCTGGAGCCGGGGCTCCGGGCAGGGACCAATAAACCCTTCCCAAACCCAGCCGCGAGCGTGCGTGTGGCCTGCGAGGAGCACCCCTCTCGCCTCGGAAGGTGCTGGGGAGCCGCAGGCCGAGCATCCCCCCGATCCAGGGGACTCACGGCGCTGTGGGAAAGCATTTCCCCACTCACGCCACGGAGCTGCGTGGTCCATGCCCTCCCTTCCCTCCGCGGAGCCTCCCCCTCCAGCCCGGGGCTGGCTGGGCTGGCTGGCAGCGGCCTGGATGTCGGGGTCTCTCCCTCCGACGCTGCAAGGTCCCCCTGTCCCTAGGCGTCCTGGCTTTGGGAGAGCCCACCCTTCCTTACCTGATTTTACACCTTATTCCCCACTTTTTCTTTTGCTGCCCCCCGGACTCCTCCCAAACAACCAACCCCCGATTACTTTTCCCACATCGGTCCCGGCGCTGCTACATCTGTACCCAAATTCTGCGTTTCCGGGGCGGTGGCAGCCCGAAGCGGTGCTACGGGCAGAGTTATCTCCAGGAGGGCCGCGTCGCATCCGCGACGCCCTCCCACCCCTCTGCTTCACACCAGTTGTGCCTCATTCCCAGTACAGGCTTCCCGGCCACCTTTATCTTTAGCCTTGACTCCCCTGCCTGACACCACCACGGCACAGGCAGTTTCTCACACCAGAGCAGAATAACACCGGGGTTTTTTTTTACTCCCTGGGTATCTGTGCCCTTGAACAGTTTTCATTTTCTCCTGCCCGCCATCAGGGGCCCCGGCCGGCTTGGAGGGCCGGTGCTGCCGTGGGACAGCCGGCTTGCTGCACCCCTGGGGTACGGCGGGATCCACGGGGCAGGAATGCGAACAAGAGGCCAAGGCGGGGGGCAGGGAGAGGGTTTTGGGGCAGGGAAGGCAGGGACGGGCACGCTGCCTGGGACGAGGGAGCGGCGGGCACCGCCCGGCACATCTCGGCTGGCTCCGCGGGGCTCCCTGCGCCGCCGAGGCGCCAGCTCCCGGAGTCAGGGGATGTTCGGGAACCCCGGCAGCTCCGGCTCCTGTCATCGCAAGGGGAGGCGAGCGAGTGGGTGCCAGCGGTCCCAGCCCCACGCGGGGGGTGGGTTGCAGGAGAGCCCCAAACCCCCCACCCCACCCGGGACAGGCACGGGGGGGGTCCTGACGCGGTGAGGATGCCCCAGCAGCAGCAGGAGGGCAGAGGCCGGGGGGGGGGCCGGGCCGGCGAAGACCCTCCCCGGCGGCTGCAGCCCGGCCCCCGCCCGCCCCCCCGCCCCGCCCCGCCCGCCCTCGCCGCCGCCAGCCGCGGACGAGCCCCGGCCCCGGGATGCTGCAGGCGCCCGCCCGGCTCCCCCACCGCCCGTCTCGGCGGAGGGGCCGCTGCAAGCGCTGCCGCTCGCCCTCGGCAAGGTAGGACCCCCCCACACCCCCCCCGGGACCCGGGTGCACGGCGCTGAGCACCCCCGTGCACGGGCACCGGGGACCGGGGCTGTCCCGTGGGCTGCGGTCCGGGCGGCGGAGCAGCCCCGGGGGGGGGGGGGGCCCGTCAGGGCACCGGCACCGGGGCTGCCCCGGGGGTGGGGGGTCCGGGTCCGGGCGGCGGAGCAGCCCCGGGGGTGGGGGTCTCGGTCCGGGCACCGGAGCAGCCCCGAGGTTGCAGCACCGGGCGGCGGAGCAGCCCCGGGCGGGGGGGTGCGGGTCCGGGCGGCGGAGGAGCCCCGGGCGGGGGGTCCGGGTCCGGGCACCGGAGCAGCCCCGGGCGGGGGGTCCGGGCACCGGGGGAGAGCACCGGGCGTGGGGGTCCGGGTCCCGGGGGGAAGCACGGCGGTCCGGGTAGGGGGCTGCCCCGGGGCTGGGGTGCGGGACCAGGGCGAGCCCCGGGCAGGGTCCGGTCGCCCCCGGCCCGGCGGCCCCGCCGCCTCCCGGCGCGGCGGCCGGCGCTCGCCCGCGGCCAGTGGCCCGGGGCGGTGTCACTCAGGCCGTGCCTGCCCGGGGAGGGAGCTGCGGCGTGAGTCACAGGCAGGAAACCGATTGCATCAGGAACGGGGCTGCTTTTCCAGCCGGGCTCCCGGAGGGCCCCGCTCCAGCCTCCTTCCATCCCCTCTCTCCCCAGCGCCATGGAGAAGGGAGCCAGCCCCACGGCCGGCAGCTCGGTGGCCTCGGCCTCGTCCTCCACGGCCACCTTCAAGGAGGAGCTGCTGTGCCCCATCTGCTACGAACCCTTCCGGGAAGCCGTGACGCTTTGCTGCGGCCACAACTTCTGCAAGGGCTGCGTGAGCCGTTCCTGGGAGCACCGGCACCACGTGTGCCCCGTCTGCAAAGAGGCCTCCTCGTTCGACGACCTCCGCGTCAACCACACGCTCAACAACCTGGTGGAGATGATCCTCAAGGAGGAGGGGAAGCGGCAGGGCCAGGCGGCCACCCTCTGCCCCCTGCATCGCGAGGAAGCCAAGCTCTTCTGCCTGGAGGATAAGGAGCTGGCGTGCTTCGTCTGCCAGAGCTCCAAGCAGCACGAAGGGCACAAGATGCGACCGGTGCAGGAGGCGGCGGCGGATTTCAGGGTGAGGGATGCTCCAGGAAAGGGGGGAACCGATGGCGCGGAGAGGCACGCCTGCGTCTGGAGGGGTGCAGCCCGCGCACACCCTGGCCCAAACCTGCCAGCGCACGGCTTTGGCTCGCGCGCGGCGCGGTTGTACCCGCCGGCGTGCCGGGGTGAACGATGAAGCGGCCGCGCTGCGAGGGTGGGTCCCCGCGGGAGTGCCGCTGCCGCATCGCTGCCCGACGCTCTCCCTGCCTAATAATTACCCAGCGCCACCCCGTGCCCCCGGGACGCGGCCATTTGCCCTGCGGGAAAGGGGAGCGGGGTGATGCTCAAGGGGTTTGGCCCAGTCCCCGCGTGTCCTCGGCTCGTTCGTCCTCGGCCGGGCTGGATCCGGCCACGCTGGTTCTTGCAGCAGCTGGTTCTCGCAGCCGCGCCTCGGGGTTGGGAGCGTGTTTGGGCTGGGGGTTGCACAATTCCCCCAGCCGGGGAGGATGGGATCGGATGGGGAGGCAGCCCCCAGCCTCGTGGGGCAGGACGGGCCATGGCTGCGCGGGGAGGAGGAAGAGGAGGAGATGGGCTCCGGCCAGCAGCTGGGCATTATGCCAGGACCCGCCGTGTTTCCCGGCAGGAAAGCGGCCGCTGCCGCCCTGACTCAGCTCATGGGAACGTGCCAGATTTCAAATGTCGCGGGGCGGCCGTGGGGCTGCTGTTGTGCAAGGCTTGGCAGGCCGCCCGCGGCACCGGAGCGGGCTGGGACTTGACGGTGCATCAATAGAAGGGCGTAAAAACAGGGGGGAGGATTTGCCACGGAGCAAAGCTCCTCTGCCTCGCTGCTTAGGGGCGGCGCGTTCGCACGGCCCCGTGCGGAGCTGGCCCCGCGCGGCACCGGCAGACTGCGGCCGCAGCGGGGGAAAGGGTGGATTGAGCAAGGATCCTGCTTAACCTTGTCCCACTGGGTTTGGGGCTCTTGTCTTTCCGCACTGGAAACCCCGGGCGTAGGTTTGTGAGGGTCCTGAGGGCGTCTCCTCCCCGCAGGCCAAGCTGAAGAACATGGAGACCTCCCTGCGGGATAAGGCGAAGGATTTCGGGGCCGTGCATCGCTCCTACGAGTCCATCTCCAAACACAACCAGGTGCGTGGTCCCTCCTGGCAGGGAGGCGATGGGCCTGATCCTGACACGTGTGTGCACATGTGTGCCCACGCGTGCACACGCCCCGGGCAGGAATGCAGCGGGCTCCGGGGTGGAACCCTGCACCCATCCTGGGCTGCTCCGTCCTTGAGTGAGGAGAGCAGTGCTGGTGGGAGGAAGGACGCGGATGGGGGCTTGGGGACCAGGGTGATGGGGCTGTGCCTGCCGTGGCGGCAGGGACATTGATTTTGGGAGGGCAACGTGCTCCCAGTGGGAGCTCAGCGGGTCCCTGAGCACTGGAGCTGGTCGGGGGGCTCCGGAGGAGCGTTTGGGGGGAGCCCAGGGGAGTTGGGGGCTCCGAAGGGAGGTGGTGACGTCCCCACGCGGGGCAGGTGGAAGCAGCGCGGCTGGAGGAGCAGGTCAGGAGGGAGTTTGAGAAGCTGCACGAGTTCCTGCGGGGCGAGGAGAAGGCGCTGCTGGCCCAGCTCCAGGAGGAGACGCGGCACAAGCACGGCCTCATCGAGGGCAAGATGAAGCGGCTGGCGGAGGAGAGCCGGGCCCTGCTCAACGAAGCCCGCCAGCTCCAGGTGGACCTCAAGGAGGATGACTACACCTTCCTCATGGTAAAGCCCTGCCGGGGTGCTGCCCCGTGCCCTGCGGGGTGTCACCCTTGCCGTGGCACCCCCCTGCCTCTGCCGGGGTGCGAGCAGGGCGCTGGGTGATCCTTTGGGTGCTTGGAAGCCCCCGTGACCCCTCACAAGCTGAGGTTTGGTGTCTCCTTCTCTTTCAGACCCACAAGAACCGCAAGCGCAGGTAAGTCCCCGTCCCCGCCGCGTCCCCTGCCCGGTGACGCAGGGTGCTGGGGGCGGCCGAGCCCCCGCATCCCCTCCCTGGGGCTGAGCGGGGTCTCCTGCCTGGCTGCAGAGCGAGGTCTCTGCCCCGGGCGAGTTCCTGTACCCCCGTGTCCCCTCCGGGTCCGGGTGCTCCACAGAAGGTGCTGGGGGTCCCCAAGGCCAGGCAGCCCCCTGGGTGCCTCCAGGCAGAAGGGGGGGCACGCATGCAGATGCAAAGCAGCATTGGGGGAAGCTTTAAAACCCTGACGGGGGGGGATTTGCTGCTGGGACCCTCCTGGCGCGATTCTCCACCCTCCTGGGGTGAGAGCAAGGTTTGGGAGATGTGGGGTGCTGGTGGGGAAGCCCCTGCCAAAACACAGGGTGCCAGGAGACCCGGCCCGATCCCTTCCTCCCTCCTCGACCCGTCTCCGTCCTCTGCCCCTGCCCTAGGATCGCCTGCACGGCCGAGGAGCCGGAGGCCGTGCCCTCGGGGATGCTCCTCAACATCGCCAAGTACCTGGGCTCGCTGCAGTACAACGTGTGGAAGAAGATGCTGGACATCATCACCGTAGGTGAGGTGCTGGGTGCCCCCCGAAGGGTGGGTGTCCCAGGGCTGAAGCAGCCTTTGCGTGAGGCAGCCCCGGGGGCGGTGGGTGCTGGAGAGGAGCGTGGAGCAGCCCTGCCTGCGGCTGATGGGCCTGGGGCAGGGGGTTGGAGAGCCTAAAGGGTGCTCTGGGGCACTTGCACCCCGAAAAGGAAGCCCTGGAGGGTGCATTTCTCCAGGGTGAGCTGGGTTGTCCCCAGAAAGGAAAGGATGGGTAGATGTGGGGCTGCAGCCCCTCCGTAAGCTCATCCCTGTCGCAATCCGGGCTCCTCACACGCGTGTCCCCACCACAGTCCCCTTCAGCTTCGACCCCAACTCGGCGGCAGGCTGGCTCTCGGTGTCCGAGGACCTCGCCAGCGTCACCAACGAGGGCTACAAGACGCTGGTGGATAACCCCGAGCGCTTCACCTCGGCCCCCTGCATCCTGGGCTCCTGCGGCTTCTCCACCGGCTTCCACACCTGGGAGGTGGACCTGGGCGGCATCATGAACTGGCGGGTGGGGGTGGCCCGCCCGCACGGTGGCACCCACTGGACCTTCCACCACGACGCTCGCTCCGGCTTCTGGTACATCTACCGCCTGCCCGGGAAGGACGGCGAGACGTGCCGAGCATCCAACACGGCGCGTTCGGAGGCGGCGCTGGGCGACCTGCGACGGATCCGGGTGGAGCTGGACTGCGACGAAGGGGAGCTCTCCTTCTACGACACCGACCGCAAGACCCACATCTACACCTTCCACGAGAATTTCGGCGGCACCGTCTTCCCTTACTTCTACGTGGGGGGCACGCCGGTGGGCGCGCTGCCCGAGGCGCTCCGCATCTGTCCCCTCCGCGTCCGCGTCCATGAGGACGTCCCCGTCTAGCGGCCACCATCTCCTGCCGCCTCTGCCTCCATTTGGGGCTCTCCAGATGCCTTTTCAGTTTTCCTCAGAAAAAAAAAAAGGGGGGGGGGGGGAGAATGTGTGTATGTACTGTCTCTTTTTTAGCATTAATAAACACGTTGCTCTTCTAGCGTGGCTCTGCTCCTCTCTGCCTACATCGCCCCGGCCCCCTTCCCGCCCCTCTCCGTCGCGGATCAAAGCTGAGAAGGTCCCGGGGAGAAGGTGTCTCCCTGCCGGGGGGCTGTAAATTGTACATTAAACCCTCTGGGGGCTTTCCAAGCTTGTACGAGCGTTGCGGCTTGCGGGGCTCCGAGTCTCCCTGCGGTGGGTAACGCGGGGATGGGACGGTCTTTGCCCGCACGCCTCGGGGACGGGAAGGTCCCCAAAATGCAGGCAGAAGCGTGTGGTTCCCCTCTGCGAGAAAAACCATTAATGGGGACGTCCTTGAGAGTGACAACCCATCTCCTCCAACCCTTCTCCCTGTGGCTTTACCCCTCTGAGGGGCTTTTCCATAAATCCCCAGCTCCGGGAGTCAGGTGGTGACGTGCGGTTGGTGTTTGGAGGTGGAGGAGGCCAAGAGGTGGGATGTGGGGAGAGAAAAAACACCCTCTGCAACCCCGCGCCCGATATTAATCCTGCCAAAAGGGCTTTTTCCTCCAGCCTGGGGAGCACTCGGGGTCTAAAGGCGATGCCCCGGGGAAAGGGAGGGGGCCCGGGGGGCCGTGCTGCCCTCGCTGCCTGGCGCAGCCCGGCCGGCCAGGACCTCGCTGGCAGATGCCGATATTAACGGGTGGTTTCCATGGTTTCTCACCATTTGCATAGGATGCTCCTTAGGAACAAGAGCTGGCGGCGGAAAAACAAAAGGGAGATGGTGGAGGCGTGCGGTGCGGGGGCGACCCGGGGGTCCTCCGCCTTCCTTACGTCGGCTGACGTTCTCTATTTCCAACCGAGCATCCCTGGAGACGGGGAAAGGAGGATCGGCACGAGCATCCCACCTCCCTCCCTGCGCCGTATCCCGACGCTGCCCGTCACCCCCCGAAAAGCTGGCAGTGCCTGGAAATCTGGGCATCCCGCGGCCGGTTGAGGCACAAGCAAGGCGTTATTTGGGAACAATAAAAAGCCGGCGAAGCCCTTGGAGTTGCCGGGGCTGGAGCAGGATGAGGCGTTTCTCTTTGTCAGGCCCGAAGGGAGCGTTTCCCTCCCGCGGCTGCCGGTGCCAGCGCAGGTACCTGGCGTAAAAATGGCAACAAAGGGTGAAACGAGGCATCGCTTCGGATGGCGAAACTGAAACGTTTCGAGGGGTTTTTTTCCCGAATCATTCGGTGAAAAATTGGTTTGCAGGAAACAATGTGAATCAATGACCTGGCTGGCTCCCCGCGACTCTGTGGTTTTTAGTGTAGCAAGCGCTACCTGAGCTTAGTTTCGTTCCCACAGAGGCAGAGGAAGGGCTTTAAGGGGAAACCAAGGCAGCGAAGCTGTCGCTCCCACCGACACGGACCTCTCCTCCGGAGCCTGCAGCCCCGGGCGACGTCTCCCCGGGACGGAGCATTTGCTCCCACGTCCGACGCCGGAGGACAAATGTGGGGAAACCTCCGGTGAGGGGCAGGCGGGTTTTGCGTGGGACCCTCCTCCGCGGCCGTCGCATCCTTCCCCGATGCCTGAGATCCCGCCTGGGACACCCTGGTTTCTTGCAGGACCTTTTCCGAGCTCAAACCTTCCTCCTTGCAGCAATTGGAAGGATCTCATTTATTTATTATTATTATCATTATTATTATTATCATTATTATTACAGTTATTCCTACGATTTTAGCATCATTTCTGGCTGCTCACGCCGAGGATGGGGAGCGCTGGGCCCCGCTCCAGCCTGCGGGGTGCCCGGGATCCCGGTCCCCATCCATCCCGGCGCTGCTCCCCTGCGGGGGGGGGGGCACCGCTGGTCCACGGGTGGGCGTGGGGAGCGAGTGGGGCTCCCCGGGATCCGGGTGGGGCAAGGGGCCGTGAATCCCACCAGGGGAGGGCTGGCGTTGCTGCAGTGAAGCCCCCCGCCCCATCAGGCTGCACTGACCCCCCCGCAGCATCCCCCCCCCTTATAGGGACGGGCGATATTTCGGAGAAGCAGGCGGCTCTCCCATTGGCTCGCAGCCCGGCGGTGATGTCATTTCTGGCCAATCGGAGGGAGGACAGCACCTTTTCCCCGCCCCCTCCCCAGCCCTCCCTCACCCCGGGTACCAGCCGGCGCCGGGGCACGGTGCCCCCCGGAGGGGAGGGGAGGGGAGGGGGCAAGCGGGGCCCCCCGTGCCCCCCGCGCCCGGGAGGCTTCCCGGGGCGTGCAGGGCCCTCGGGAGCCCGGGGGATGCGGACGGGTCCCGCACCCGGAGCCCCGGCGCCGGGGCCGAGGCCGTGCCCGGGCAGGGCTGGCCGGGATGCGCCGCCGGCCCCGGGATTCCTGCCGGGAATCCTCCGGAGCGAGGAGGGCCCAAACCCGCGGGTCTCCTTCCTGAGGGACCTGCGGGGGGTGTTGGAGATGTCCTGGGAGAGGAATCCAGGGGGGCGATGCAGAGCCCAGCTCCAGCCCTGCGCCCCCTGAGCGCGGCTGGAGGGTGGGAAGGGGCTCGGGGGTCGCTGCGTGCGCTCGCCCCCTCCGTAGGGTCTCCCCTGGCCGCCTGCTCCCGGCCGGGGGCATCCCGGGGCACGCGGACATTCCCACATGGCCGGCCTTGTGCTCCCGCCCCGATGGGCCCCGGGCTGCCGATGGGTCCCATGGCGAAGGGTCTCCCCATCGCCCCCAGCCCCTGGGCCCGGGAAGGGTTCGGATGCTGGCGCTGGGATGCTGAGCAAGTGTCCCTAAGCCGCGGGAAGAGGCAAACCCTTCGCCTCCCGTGGCCCCCACTCTTTCCCCCAAAGCATCAGCCCGGCTCCACGGCCAACCTCTCCTCCAGCCACCTCCTGCCGTGTCCGACCCCGGAGCTGGGGACAGCCCCACGCCAGCCCGACACCCTGGGGGGGCTTTGGCGGGGACGGCGTGGATGGAAGGGGGTGGCCCACGGCAGCCCGCAGTCTCCGTCGCTCTGGGCAGACCCAAATCTCCTTGGCCTCCTTTTTCTGCGCCTCGTTTAGCTTAGACCAGCACGTGCTGCTGGAGCAAAGCAGGTCCCGGCGTTGAGCAGCCAGGAGGCCTGGGGGGGACGGTGACAGCCCTTAGGGACGGTGCCACCGAGCGTCCCCAGAGCCACAGCCTTACACAGGGGCTCCAGGAGCTGAGAGCAAGCTCCGTCCCCCCAAACGCCGGTCCGGTGGAGCTGGGGGACAGGGAGGCACCTCTGGACGTGACCCCCCAGGCTCCCAGCATCTCCCCCGGCTCCAGCGACCACAGCCAGCCAAACCGTGGCCGACAACGCGGGGTGGCGGGGGGGGGTTGTGCCCCGAGCCTGGACCCACGCGGAGCTCAAAGGCGCATTGAGCAGAGCCCCCTGCACCCCCCTGTGGGGTGCTGCGCGTCCCGGTGCCAGCCGCGGCTGGGACCGTCCCACAGCCACGTGGGTCCCCACAATGGCTGGTTGTCCCCCAGTTGGCTGCTGCATCTTGACTCTTTCCTCCCCTTGGCCCCTCCGTCTCGGGGCTGTGCCCCGTTCCCTCTGCGGCTCCTCGCACGTCCCCCGGGTGTCCCGCCCGCGGCACCCACGCCTGCGTGGGCACCCGAGCCCCGCCGAGCTGGGGGGTCTCCGGTGCGGAGCTCCCTCGCCACCCGCGCATTAGAGGATCCTTTCGGGGGGAGCGATGAGTTGAGCGTCAGCAGGACATGTCAGAAATGCCCCGCCGTGAGCTAAAATGGCCGAGCCGTGTCACACAGGCGATGTCACCCCCGTTTCCAGCTGGGTCACCCTGTCCTTCCCCGTGTCCCGAGGCCACGGGCTTTGCCAACCCACCCTACATTCCTTTTCCAGGGGGATCCACCTCCCCACGGCCGCCCTGATGCTCATTGCATAACGGAGGAGACCGGGGCCTAAATGTACCCGCACGGTTCCCCGGAGGTGCCGGGCTTGTGATCGCCGTCAGACGGAGCCGTCGGCGAGAACTAGGCCGGGGGGAAGCAGATCTGGGGGAGGGAGAGGCCCTGAGAGGTGGCCCAGCTCCGAGGGGCTCCCCGGGGACCTCCGCTCGCCCCGGCATCCGCGGCGCCGTCGCACCAAAATAGTTCTGGGATCTGGGACTCGGCCGTTCCCAGCTCCCGTTGCCCGGTTTGCAGGAGGGTAACGAGTCCTCACGTGCCTTTGGGGCTGGGGACGGGTGACACCGGGCTCGTGTCCCGGCCCTGGGAGGACGGGGAGGGCACCCCAGTGCTCCCCAGCGTGGGGAGGACGCCCCGTAGCCCGTGCTGGCGCGGGGTTTAGGGGGGCGGAGTGGGGCGCTTTGGCCCCATCGGAGATGCCACCAGGGCTCCACGAGACCCTCCGAGCCCCTTCTTTGTCGCGCTGTCCCCCCAGCTTTGTCCTGCTCTAGCAGAGAGCCCGAGCTTGCTTTCCACCACGCGCTCAGCCCTTTCAACCCATCACCCCCCCGAGCCCCCCAAAAAACCCCTTTTGGGGCCGAACCCGGCCCCTCGCCCCCACCCGCCTTCGCCTCCAGCCCCCCCCTCGCTTTTAGCATTTTCCCCCCTTTTTAATGTGTTGTATTTTTTTTTTTAATTCCTCTTTTTTTTTTTTTTCCTTTTTTTTTTTCCCCCAGGTCCAGCCCGAAAATAGCTGCCGGGCGTGATGTCACCGGGCTGGGCCGCGGTGCGCACAGGCCGCGGGCCAATCAGCGGCGGCGGCGGTGATGTCATGGGGGCGCGGGGGGCCCCGCCCGGGATGCTCCGCGCAGCCCCCCGCGCCCGCGTTAAATGAGCCCGGAGAGCGCGGAGCAGCAGCCCGAGCGCCGGCCGTGGGGTGAGTGCCGGGGGGCTCGGCTAATGGGGGGGGGGGGGGGTTTGGAAGGGTTGAAAAGTTGGGGGGGGGGGGGCATTTTTTCAGGGGGTCCCTGCATGTCGCTCGCTGGCCGTGACACCCCGCTTTGTGCCCCCCCCCCCCCCCCCCCCCCCCCCCCCCCCCGCCAGCAACCTCCTCGCCGTGCCGGGCAGCCCCCAGCCCACCCCCGCGCCCCCCTTTTTGGGGTGGCACCCCCTCCCCCCAGCAGGCAGGGACCCCCCCGGCGGGGCGTTTTCCATCCGCCCGGCCAGCAGGAATTAGCCGGGGGTCCGGTGTCCCCCCCCCCCCAATCTCGACAGCCGAGCTGGGGCTGCTGGAGACCCCCCCCGCGCCCCCTCCCACCCCCCTCGCTCCGCACCGAGGCGGGCCTCATCCTGCCGCACCACGCGGGGCCGTGGGGCAGCCCACACCCACGGTGCGGGGGGCGCAGGGATGGGGCTCAGCACCCTCCGCCTCCCCCCAGCAGCCCCGGGGGGGCCGCACCCCCCCGCAGCCCCGGGCCCCCGAGGAGGGTGCGTGGCCTCGCCCGGCCCCCCCACCCGCAGCCGTGGGCGCAGGGGCGCGGAGCCCCCCCGGAGGGCAGGGCCGGGCTGAATTATTGATGGTGGCAGGATGCTGGCGGAGGTGACCTGCTCTCAGCAGGCGCTGAAATATTTATTCCAGGGAGGGGGAAAAGCGGGGGGGGGGGGAAGGGAGGAGGCGGCTGCCATCCTGCCTCCCCCCCCGGAGAGCGGCGGGGAGCACCCATTGCTTGGCAAGCTTCACGGGAGGGAGCGGGGAGCCCCCTCCGTCCCCTCCCTCCATCGCTGGGTGCTTCTTCCAGGGGAGGGGCTGGGAGACGGGGGGGGGGGGTCCCCACCATATCAGGGGATCCGCGGGGTGTGAAACCGGGGTGCAGCCCTTTGGGGCCGGATCGGGCCCCCTCCCCGCCACGTGCGCCTCGCCGGGAGCAGGATCGCTCCCGCAGCCCCTCTGCGCCGGGGGGTTTGAGCGAGGTTTCAGTCTGGGGGTGACGGCAGCGGTAGGGCCCCAACCGCACCCCGCTCCCCGGGGCTGGGCGAGCTGGTCGGGGGGCACCGGGGCTGGGAAGCAGAGGGGGAAGGGAGCTCAGCGGGGAGGGGGTTTCCTCTTGGAGGAGCCTCCAAACACCCCGAACGGCCGCTTCATCCAGTGAGGAGGAGTGGGGCCGGCAGCCCACCACCTGCTCCCCCCCGGCACCCCCCAGAACGGACCCCATCCTGCTCCCCGGGTTGGGGCTGACGGCGATCCCCGCGTTCTGCGCTCCGGCCGCGGCGGGAACGCCGGGCAGAAGCGGCTCCTGTAGCATGAAACGCAGCCGGGTCCCCCCACAAGCCTGGGGAACCCCAGGGCTCGGGGGGGGGACGTGAGGAGGCAGGAGGAAGGCAGATGCTCTCCAGCCGGGCTGTCGGCGCGCCAGGCACGGCCTCGCGTCGGCACACGAGCCATCGGAGCATCCCGGAGCATCCCGGAGCATCCCTGCCCCGCCTTGGCACCGCGCGCGGCACGAGCCGCCCAGAGCCGCCCTTTGGCCCGGCGAGGAGCAAAGCCCTTGGTGGGGGTACACCCCCGGGCAACCCCCAAACCCAACGAGCCCTGGCTCTAGGGGTCACCTAAAAAAGGGGGAGCGTCTCCGGGGAAGGTGTCCCCGGCAGCGTGTCCCCAAATTTCATCCCTGTTCCCCCCCCCCCCCAGCAACCCCTGGCAGCTGCGGGCAGGTTGTTTGCGGGATCCCTGTATCGGATCCCAGCAGGATGGGGAGGAGGGGCTGGGAATTCTCGGGACCCCCCAAGCTGAGCCGGGTCGGGGTGCGCTGCGGCCGTGGGAGCTGGCAGTGCCCTGACGGGGCGGGGGGGTTGCCCCTTCCCTGGGGGCTGCAAGGATTTAAGAGTCCCCATTTTAAAGGAGGATTTTCCCCCCCCTAGAAACAAAAGCTGTGAATAATTCCAGACCTCAAACTCAGCCCCCACTTTGGCACAGCCGGGAAGGGCATTTCCACCGGGAAACCCCTCTGATGCCACCGACACCCCGTTTGTGCCCCCCGAAACCCTGGGAAAGGGGGATAGCCCCGGATTATCCGGGTTTTAGTGAGTCTCTGGGTGGTGCCGCCCCGCGCCAGGTCCTGCACTCGCCCTGGGGCTCTGCACCCCGGGATGGGTGGGGGGTCCCGGGGATGCCCCCACGCCTGACCCACAGCCACGGAGACCCCCGAGAGGGTCCAGTGGGATGTGGGAGAGGAGCCTGGGGCGGCAGCCGCTCCGCACACGGTCTGGCAAGGGCGAGCTGAGGACTGGGGCTCTCTAGACACCAGTGGGGTGGCAGCGGGGGTGGCCTTGGGTGGCGGCAGAGGCCGTGCAAAGGGGTCACACTTGTCTGGGGGTGGGGGGTGTGCACGCTGCTCCCGGCACGTGCGTGCACACGCGTGGGTTCTGCAGACGTCGGGCAGCCCCGAGTGGGGAAGGGCTGCGTGTGCCCGGCGCACCCCACCCGCTGCTGCTGCCATCCCCCCTGTGTGTGTCCCCCACATCCCCCCTGTGTGTGTCCCCCACATCCCCCCTGTGTGTGTCCCCCACCTCACCCCAGCGTGTGTCCCCACCTCACCCCAGTGCATGCCCATCACCGCAGTGCGTGCCCATCACACACCCCCAGTGCACGCCCTTCCCAACAGCATGTACCCATCCCACCACACCAGTGTGTGCCCGTCGCACCAGTGTGTCCCTCACACTGCACCAGTGTGTGCCCATCTCACCAGTGTGTGCCCATCCGACCACACCAGTATGTGCCCACCACACCAGTGTGTCCCTCACATCCCACCAGTGCGTGCCCATCCCACCACACCAGTGTGTGCCCATCTCACCAGTGTGTCCCTCACACCGCACCAGTGTGTGCCCATCACACCAGTGCCTGCCCATCACACCGCACCAGTGCGTGCCCACCCCGTGCCCCCAGCGTGTGCCCACCGCAGCACCCCCAGCGTGCACGCAAGGCTGTGCGTGGGCAGCTGTCCCGTGGGGGACAGGCAGGGCTGGGCGATGCCCCCAGCCCCCCGGACACCCCGCAGTGGGCAGGCAGGGGTGGGCAGGGCTGGGCGATGCCCCCAGCCCCCGGGACACCCCGCACTGATCCCGGCTCTTTCCTCCCCCAGGAACGCTCTTGCTGCAGACGCCCAAGGATCTCCACGCCATGACTCTGGCTGGTATGGCATCGGCGTGGGGCCGCGCGTGGGGACAGGGGACAGCACGGCTCACCCAAGCCTGTGACCCCAACCCTGGCACCTACCCCATGCTGGGGCACCCCTCGTTTGAGCGGGGCCCCATCCAAACGGCCCCGGGGACGGCTCTGCTCCGGGCTAAGCCCTGCCCTGGGACGCTCACAGCATCCCAGCGGGATGGGCTTGGGCGCGGGGTTACCGCACCAGGAGAGACACAACCCATGTGGCCATGAGTAAAGCCCCTGCGTGCCTCAGTTTCCCCTTTGCACACCTTGCTTCCCCCACCCAGACCACCCTGTTTGCAATATCTGGCAAACTTCGGTGCCAGCCCCCGTCCCAGCCCTTCCCCAGCACTGGCAGCCCCTGCCCCACACGCCTGGCAGGCCCCCCCTGCCCCTCTGACCCCCGTCCCACCGTCTCTCCCCAGCTTACAAAGAGAAGATGAAGGAGCTGCCTCTCGTCTCCCTCTTCTGCTCCTGTTTCCTCTCGGACCCCCTGAACAAGCCGGCGTACACGTACGAAGGTAGGACCCTGCTGCCCACCCGCGGCCGAGGGGTGCAGGAACGGTGGGAGCTGCGGGGGGCTGCAGACCCCCCTTGGCGTGACTGGGGTCACCCTCAAACCCAGAGAGGTGGCTCCACAGTTCGCTGGCACTGGCTGGAAGCAGGGGGCCGGGTGGGGGTCAGGGTGGGGGCTCGGGCAGCCCCGCAGCCCCGCTCCGCTGTGGCTCCGCTGCACGAAGCGCCGGGCGTGGGCTCAGTATTTTTAGGCAGCCGGCGCCAGGTGATTCCGACCGATTCATGTCAGCGGGTCCAGAGGCAACAGCGGCGGCGGGGGGGGATGCCCAGCCTTGGGGGGCTCCTCCTGGCCAGCTGGGGGGGGGCTCTGCAGCTGGACGGGGGCTTCGTGGCCCCGTTCTCAGTCCCCGAAGCAGGGCTGCACGCGACCCTGCCTGCTCGCCTGTCCCTCAGGGGGATGCCCAGCCCCTCAGCTCGCCCAAATATTCCCAGCTGAACCCCCTTGACGGGTGTCTCGGGGTCCCTACCCCAACCCGTGACACTGGGGCTGAACCGCAGGGGTGCGCTCGGGGTGCAGGGATTTGGGTGAAACCAGCGGAGACTGGGGAAGGTGGTGGGACGCGGGTGGGTGCCGGTGTGGGATGGTTTGCCCGAAGGGGTGGGATGCGCCCGCACCAGCAGTCAGCCCGTGCCCCTCTCCCAGCAGACACGGTAGACCTCACCTGGTGCGTCATCTCCGACATGGAAGTCATCGAGCTCAACAAGCGGACCTCGGGGCAGTCCTTCGAGGTCATCCTGAAGCCCCCATCGTTCGACGGCATCCCCGAGTTCAACGCCTCCCTGCCCCGGCGGCGTGACCCGTCCCTGGAGGAGATCCAGAAGAAGCTGGAGGCGGCGGAGGAGAGGAGGAAGGTAGGTCTGGTGGCTCGTGCGTGCCGGTGCGGCGTGGGGACGTGCCACGGGGACGCGCAGCCTTGCACTCGGGGTGCTCGCTCAGCGAGGTGCACCCACCTTTGGGGACATCGCTGAGTTTGGGGAGGGTTTGGCCAGGAGGGGAAGGGACCCGTGGTCCCCATGGCCATCGTGCCCGCTTTGCCTGCGCAGTACCAAGAGGCTGAGCTGCTGAAGCACCTGGCGGAGAAGCGGGAGCACGAGCGGGAGGTCATCCAGAAGGCCATCGAGGAGAACAACAACTTCATCAAAATGGCCAAAGAGAAGCTGGCGCAGAAGATGGAGTCCAACAAGGAGAACCGCGAGGCCCATTTAGCGGCCATGCTGGAGCGCTTGCAGGAGAAGGTGAGAGCCTGGTGAGGAGGGAGGGGGGACGTGCTGGGACACCGGTCCAGGAGGGTGTCACAGGACACTTGGGCACCCTGCATGGCTCTTGGGGTGGCATTACCCCCTGGGGACACCACCAAAGTGGGGACACCCCTTTTCCCTTCCCACCATGCAGCAATACCCAAAGGCAACATCCCACTCGGGGTGGGGGGTCCTGCCCGGGGACCCACCGAGCCTGACGTGTCCGTAGGCTCACGAGCGGTCGGCGGGTGGAGAGGTGGGACCCGTGTCTTGTCCACAGACATGCAAAGCCTTTGCTTTCCCCATGTCCCACCGTGACGGCCTTGACCCACCGCTTGCAATTTTTCCACCTCCCGGGTGGCAGATCTTCCCCCGGTCCCTTCCCCGGAGGCCGCGGAGCCGCCAGCTCCCCGGCGGAGCTGGAGGGGTCCATGCTGCCATGCTAGGAGATGCTTCCACCCTGCCAGCCTGTGCAGACCTCTTCTCTCTCCCCGAAGCAGGTCTGTTCCCAACCTCAGCACGGAAGGTCCCACCCTCACCACCTCCAGCTCCCTCCAAAACATCCCTTCTGCAAGGAGCTCGCCCAGTGCCCTTCTCCAAACGCCTCAGCTAGCCTTGGGTCAGAGGCAGAGAGCACGAGATAATGAAGGACAATCCGAGCTAACCCCATCTCCTTGGGGCTCCCGGTCCATCCCGTCTGGTTGACGTCTACCTCCTAGCTAGAGGGCGAGGACAATCTGTCCCTGAGTGCCTCCACAGTCCTTAAAACACCCCAGGGGAGGAGAGGACGCTGTGGACCCATCGGTGGTGTCCCTCGGGGGATGAACCTCGCGAACGCCCTCGTGCCTTCGAACCCCTCCGAAGCCGCTGGCCCGCCCGTGGGGACCCCGAAGTCCGTCCAGCTAACGCGTGTCCCCCCCTCCTCCTTCCCTCCTAACCCCCCCCTCCCACAGGACAAACACGCGGAAGAAGTGAGGAAAAACAAGGAGCTCAAGGAAGAAGCCTCCAGGTAAAGAGGCGATGGTTGGACTGACAGCTCCAGGGAGGTGGCGGAGGCTGCCGCAGCGCAAGGTCGGATGGTGGAAGGGTGGACGTTCCTCTGCTTTCGTTGTTCGTGAATGTAAAGAGTTGACCAGTGAAGCCATCCTATTCGTTTCGGGGAGGGTGGGGAGGGAGGAGAAAGGAGGGGAGGGTGGGCGGGAGGGTGCCGGCTTCGGGATGCCCACCTCCCCGGTGGGTCTCGCACGCTGCCCGTCAACCAGGTCTGGAGGAGACAGCCGAGGGCTGGCAAAGCGGAGGAGGTGGCCCCCCCCAGGGAAAAGCCGGGGGGGGGAACGGAGCAGGTGGGGAGGGAAGGGGGGGGAAATGTGCGTCGTGTGTGACTTTAATTTAGTGCTGGGCAGGCAGGGCGGGCAGGCGGGCATCCCTCCGACTTCTTTCTTCTCCTCCATCCCACCCCATCAATGGGCAGCGGCATCTCCTGGTGTCCCTCCCGCCCTTTTTCCTGCCTGGGCTCGGGGCCTCTTGCCCGGAGCGGGCGTTATTTGCCCATAGACCTTACAGAACCATTTTGGGGAAGGGGGAGAAGAGATCCTCCCCTTCGGAGGCGGTCAGAGAGTGAGGCTCACTTGCTCCAAAGGCTTTATCCGGCTGTAGGAGACGCTGATGGTCCTTTTCAAGAGTGAAATTGTAAAGCCTCGTGATTTCCCAAAGAGCTGCTTTTTTTTTGTAAAAACCTCCTGAGAATCACCTTTGTGGGAACTCTTGGATGAAGTTCCCTTTTCTGCTGTAGAGCGGCTGGAAAGCCATCGGCTCTTAGAAATGGTTATTTGAAAAGGGAGATCACCCCCATGGAGAGCGAAAGCAGGAGAGAAAAACGGGGAGGGGCCGTGGAAACCATGACGGAAGGGATGGGGAAAAACAAGGGGGAAAGAGGAGCTGGGGGAGCCCAGGCTGGAGAGCTAGAGGTGGGATGGAGATGCCTCTCTGCAGAGCAGGAGAAGACAGTGGCCATAGGGAGCCCCTGGGGACGGTGGTGGCACCTCCTGGTGACACCATGGCAGGAGGAAGGCCAGTTTGGGACCCCACCAGCAGCTCATGACCAGCCCAGCTTTACGGGAGCTGCTGTGCCATCCCTTGGGTGATCTGTGCCTCCAGGGAGGGTGAGGGAAGCAGAGAGCTTGCAGAGGTCCTTCCCCGCGGGAGAAGGTGGACAGTCTTTCTGCCAGGGAGGTGGGGATGACCCCTCCTCTCCCAGTCGCCAGCAGGCAGTGGTCCCAGTGCCGCCATGCCCTGGCACCTCATCAGCCTCCAACCCTGATGCCAACAGGGGGTTTGGTCTCCACTACGGCCGGATAAGGCTTTCCAAGCTCTGGTTCAGGTCTGGAGGGAGCCGCGTCTCTTTACCTGTGCCGCGAGATGCTCGCCCGGACCCCGGCGCCCCGGGGGGACGCGGGAGAGGGCGGCGGGCGAAGGAGACGGAGGGGGCTGTTCTAGCTGTGGCACGAGCTGTCCTTTTTTTGTACACAACGGTTGTAAATAAACTGCCTTGGCATTTCTTTCGTTTTTCTCATGATCTGTGCAGTGTCTGGTGTGTGGTTTGGTTTTTTGGGGGGGGGGCATCCCAGTGTTGCTTACACGGGGAAGGGGAAAGGGACTGGGGGGGGAGTTAGGGCGGGAGGCAGCATGTGCATCGGGGGGACGGGTCTGGTTTACCCCCACGCCCCAAACAACCCCAGCCTGGTGGGACCGCAGCAGGTTTGGACTCCTTTGGCCCTCCAGCGCCCTCGGCCCCTTGCACCCGGCCGTGCACCCCGGGCTCACCCCGTGCACTCCCGGGCCACGCAGACACGGTGCTCTCCCACCCCGGACCCGGAGCAGGGAGCTAGAGCCGAATTTCAGCCATGTGCTGGGAGATGAGGAGTCGGCCGGCATGGCGAGGAAGCACGGAGGTATCTGGACACGCGTCAAGGTCTACGCTGAGGCCAGACGAGCCGTCGGTCTATCCACAGAGTAGACAAAAGCAAAACGTCACGTCCTCAGTGCCAGGAGAGGAGCCGGGGGGGGTTTCTTCTTCTCCAGCCCTAAGGAGGAAGCAGCACCAATTCCTCTCCCATCTTTGCTCAGCCTGAGAAAGGTGGTGGCACCAGAATTCAGGACCAGCCTCCCAGAGGGGCCAAGCATCCATTCCTCCTGGGCAAGAAGGTCACCCCAGACCTGGTCCTCCCTGATTGGGGCTAAGGAGGTCCCTCTGACCCTGGGAGGCCTTGGAAGGCGAGCGTCCAACCAAGGAGCTGGTGGTCCCACGGCTGTGGGATTTGGTGCCAATATTAAGACAAAAGCCAGGAGGGGATTCAGGCCTCCCTGGGAACACAGCAGCCATGCTCAGGGGTTCCCATCACACTCAGGGGCAACAGCTAAGTGGCCATGTCAAAAAGGACCACGCAAAAAAGGATGTGGAGTCAGCGTTGAGGTGGCAGAGTCCACCATGGTCTCACTAACTGGTGGGACGTGAGTTAGCAACCCCCAGAAGCCACGCGGGAGAGGATCTGGGGTGAGCAGAAGGGCTCGTTACACCCAAGAAGGGAGGAGAAGCCACAGACTCAAGAAGAAGGCAAGGTGCATACAAGCTGCGGCTTAGGGACATGGTTTAGTGGTGGACTTGGTAGTGACAGGTTAATGGTTGGACTCGATGATCTTGGAGGTCTCTCCCAACCAAAACGATTCTATGATTCTATGACTCTATGAGTACAGATGACGGCAGCAGGAGTCCTGAGGCTGACCATCAGCAGACTTGTAGGAGCTGGGCAAACCTGCCGCAAATAAAGGACTGGTCTGTTGGGTATGTCGTATTTGAATAAACAAAGAATAATGAAATATACTGTTCCGCCCGAGGACTCTGTGCGTAGCCCACAACAGCATGTGCACCAACGGGTCTCATGGGATGCAGGAACCACGACACAACGGAAAGGGGCACCCAAGCTGGGCTGAGGATGAAGAAAATAGGGAGAGACTAAAAGACCTTCCTCCAAAGAGCCTTAAAAAGCACCCAGAAGCTATGAGGAGGGCAGCAGAGAAATGGGGAGCAGAGCCAGGAGAGCACAACTCTCCTTGGGGACAAGCCAGCGGGTGTCAGTGGGGCACCAGGGTAAGAAGATGATGACGGGGCACAGCTGATGGCACCAACACCATCAGGAGGAGGCTGTTTGGAGGAGGACATCCAAAGAGGATCGGGTGAGTCACAACCAGGCAAAGAGTGATGTTGACAGCATTAGGATGCGCATCCTAAAAACTCTTGATTCCCTCCAGGCACCCGGAGCAGAAACCCACCCCCCCCATAACCACCTGCATCTCAGATCATCCTGCTCCATGGCCTGAATCCTGATGAACATGGCCAACGCTCCAGCAAGGCTTCGGGGACTTGCTGTTCTCCCCTTGCTGCCAAGGAGGAGAGAGAATGATGGCTTCGGCTAAAGAGAGAGGTGAGCTGGATCTTCTTCCTGCATCCAGGTTTTTGTCCATCACAGAGGTCCACCTCGGATAATCCCCTCCCTAAACTGATCAAGTTTTATTCTCTTTTCCAGCATTTTCAGCATTGTGATTTAGAATAGCTACTCTTTAACTTCCCTGTTCTTCTCGCCATCCCCAAGGTGTTTGAGGATCCAACCCTCTGGCTGTGGACACCTCACCAAGGTTTATTTCACAGAATCACAGAATGGTTTGGGTTGGACGGGACCTTAAAGACCATCTAGTTCCAACCCTCCTGCCACGGGCAGGGACACCTTCCACTAGACCAGGTTGCTCAAAGCCCCGTCCAACCTGGCCTTGAACACTTCCAGGGATGGGGCAGCCACAGCTTCTCTGGGCAGCCTGTGCCAGGGCCTCACCACCCTCATGGGGAAGAATTTCTTCCTTCTATCCAATCTAAATCTCCCCTCTTTCAGTTTGAACCCATCACCCCCTGTCCTGTCACTCCAGGCCCGTGTCCAAAGTCCCTCTCCAGCTTTCCTGTAGCCCCTTTAGGGACTGGAAGCTGCTGGAAGGTCTCCCCAGAGCCTTCTCTTCTCCAGGCTGAACAAGCCCAACTCTGTCAGTTGATGATCAGATGATTTGATGATCATCACTCGAGGAGCCCTTCCCTGAATTTCCTCCAGTCTCAGGTCAGATGCCTTTCCCAGCCATGGGACCGGAGCATGGGCTGGTGGCCCTCATAAACCTTCTCCATCCCCGGTAGATACACTGAGTCCTGATTATCACACAGATGGAAATACTTGCATTGACCTAACACGTCAGATGGAAACTGTTCTGAGACCTTCCTCTGTCTTGGGTAGCTGGAAGCCAAAACAACGCCGGGTTGCGTAGCTGTTCCTCTAGGAAGACGCACACACCCGCACGAAGTTCAGCAGCAGTAGCCGGAGCCAGACGCTGCTCCGCAGTGGGAATATTGCACGTCCACGTGCGCGGGGGTCTGTGGGGCTGTCTGCTCGGTGCGGCCATGCGTGGGACCCGGCGGGGTGCCTGCCTCGCGGCTGCGCTCGGTGAGGCTCTGTCGGTACGATTTCCTGCCCCGTATCACTTCAGACAGCGCTCCAGCGGGGGCAGCCAGATTAACGAGCCAGGGGTGAGGTTGAGTGTGAAGGGGAAGAGTGGAAGGAGCCGGGCTCGCGGTCGGGAGCCCTGTCTTGGGGGGAGTCAGACACGCTTTCCTCCCCCGGCACAGGACCAAGCGTGGGGGCTCATTTCACGGGGTGTCTTTAGTTTCTTGCTTTGCCGCACCACTGTGTCTTGCCCAAAGCCTGGTGCCCAGCAGGCGCCTGGACCAGGACCATCACCTTCCTCCAGGGAAAGGCAGCAGGGTTGTCAGCCCCTGGAGAGGCAGGGCAGGTATCTCCATGCCCCATCCCCTGTAAGCTATGGGGCATGAGCACCCGGGAGTCCAGGCTTAGCCTCCCCTTTCTGCAGCAGAGCTCCTTTTCATAGAACCACAGCATCGTTTAGGTTGGAAGAGACCTCCAAGATCATCGAGCCCAACCGTTAACGCAGCACTGCCAAGGCCACCACTAACCCATGTCCCCAAGCGCCACATCTACACGGCTTTTCAATCCCTCCAGGGATGGGGACTCCCCCACTGCCCTGGGCAGCCTGTGCCAGGGCCTGACAGCCCTTTCGGGGAAGAAATGGTTCCCAAGATCCAACCTAAACCTCCCCTGGCGCAACTTGAGGCCATTTTGCAGACACTGGCCCCACTTCTCCTCCCTTCTCCCTGAGGGGAACTCGGGCATCCTCTGGCTGGATTTGGGGCTTGCGGTGATGAGACTCAGGCTGCTCTTAGCCTTGCTGTGGTACCACATACCTTCATCTCACCATGCGGAGACATTCGAGATGCTGCCAGGGTTTCCCACCTGGTTCCTAAGGGCCCTGTGTCCTATGGATCCCATGTCACCTCTGCCCACCCCCTGTGCCAGCCTCTGATAGCCCAAGAGTCTCAAATGGCAGAAAACACCCACACCTGGGTGAGGGGTTGGAGCTCAGACACTCACACCTGGGCATTCTGCATCAAACACTGGAGAGGAGGTGATGTGGAGACCAGGTCCTTGCCTACATGGTGGAGTCCTCTCCTGAAGCACCATCCTGTGAGCACAGCCAGGACATACAAGGGAAAAGCACAAAGCAAAAGTTTGGTGCCATCAAGAAACCTCCCAAGGAGACATTTCATGGTGCTTGCCAGACTCTCAGGGCTGAGACCTGGATAGACCTTCTGCACCTGATCCCACCTCTCCTGTTTGAAAAGCCAGATGCAATCTCATCCCTAAATCCCAGCCCAAGCAAGACCCGTGCTATGTGTTGCACCTCCTGAACATCGGAGGATGCCTGGGTGTCCTTCAGAGCAGACATGACAGGTGCCACTCCGTTACTGATCTGCACGTGAGGAAACAAGTGCCCATCGCTGCAAAGTGACACATAACAGACCAAAGCACCTACAGAAACAGCACCTGGAAGCGCCTCCAGGACACCAAGCAAAGAGGTGAATCTTCCTGCGTGTCCAGAGACGGGCAACGGAGCTGGGGAAGGGTCTGGAGCACAAGTGCTGTGAGGAGCGGCTGAGGGACCTGGGGCGGGTTGTGACAATGATGTCACAGGAAAATAGGTGTTTCCAGCTTCTCTTTTCTTATTCTCCCTGAGCTGGAAGGGTGAAGTCTGTGCTATCCTGTTACACAACTGCGGTGCTAAAGGGAGCCAGGAGGACATCTAGCTCGTCCCTCTGCCCCACAGAGGGAAAACTTCACCAAAGCAGCCCCGGCAGAAGTTGATTTAAGCTGTTCCTAAAACCCTGTGTCAAAGAGCAGCCAAGCAATGGCACGGTCACTCTAGCTGACCATCCAGCAAGTCCTTGCCACTTCTGGGCTTTCCTCGCTTGAAATCTCAACCCTAAACCTGAATGCCAATTTAAATCTTCCCCACCAAATCTCAACTCCATGATTTTTTTCTTGCATCTACAGTGGACACAGAGAAGAAGACATTCTCCTCCTCCATCATACAGAATCGTGCGTATTTGTAGACTTATCGCCTCCCTACAGAAATCTCTTCCCTGGTCTAAGCAGCCCCAGCCTGCCAGCCTTTAGGGATCATGAGTCTACTTGGTCTGTTCCCGACTCTCTCCCCTGTTCCCAAGCACGTTGCCAAACCTGGACAAGGACACGGAGGTAGAGAGAGGAATAATTACCTCCCCTGCCTTACACAGAAACCCTCCCACCACTACAGCTAAAGGCTGCAGGTGCATTTTTACAACGGCCCCGCATCGCCGCCTGTGAACCTTGATCTCCAGCGTGCCGCTGCCTCCCTCCCCAGATGGCTCAGAGCCACCTGCGAACGTTACGCACTCTGTGCCACCTCCCGGGTTATCAACACGGAGGCGAAGGAACCGCAGAGTCGGGACTGCCCTCCCTGGACGTGCTTCGTACGTCCTAGAGCTACAGTTTATGTGCCACAGACCTCTGAGAGCCAAGGGCAGGTGGACACTGTGGTGTAGGACCATGGAGAGGAGAGAACAACAGCTCCATCACCCTGTTGACACGGGGCTGGACTGTGCATGCTGAAGAGCTGAGGTGACCAGATACCAGCTGCAGCTTTCGTACCGTCTAGCTGCCCCACAGCACCAGCTCCACACAGAAAAGCCCAGGGAGATCGGCTCTGCTGCCTCCCCACATGCTACACGCCAGCCTTTTCTGTACCTGCACATCGTTCTCCAGCTGGATCTTCATGCTGTTATACTCCTCCTCATCCTGCACCCGCAGCCGATTCAGCTGTTTCTCAAACTCTTCCACCTTCTTCATGCGGGCACGCAGGTATTCCAGCTACGGGCAAAAGGAGAACGGCATCCATCAATGGAGACAGCTTCCTCCTGCGATCACAGCTCCTTTGCCTAGCCCAAAGTAAGGTCACGCGTGGATAATTCCCCTGCAGAGCAGGCTGAAAAACTGCCCCTTTGCCCCCCACACTCCTAAGGAACCAGCTGCCTTCGTGCACGGGTGTCTTTCAAGGCAGCCCAGTGCTGGAGAGCAGCACAGGTCCTGGCAGCCTTTGGCCCCTCACTCCAAGACAGACACTGAGGGGCTGGAGCATGTCCAGAGACGGGCAACGGAGCTGGGGAAGGGGCTGGAGCACAAGTGCTGTGAGGAGCGGCTGAGGGACCTGGGGAGGTTTGGCCTGGAGAAAAGGAGGCTGAGGGGAGACCTTCTCGCTCTCTGCAACTCCCTGAAAGGAGGTTGGAGCCAGGGGGGGTCGGTCTCTTCTCCCAAGGAACAGGCGACAGGACGAGAGGAAACGGCCTCAAGTTGCGCCAGGGGAGGTTTAGGTTGGATCTTGGGAACCATTTCTTCCCTGAAAGGGCTGTCAGGCCCCAGCACAGGCTGCCCAGGGCAGTGGTGGAGTCCCCATCCCTGGAGGGATTGAAAAGCCGTGTAGATGTGGCGCTTGGGGACATGGGTTAGTGGTGGCCTTGGCAGTGCTGGGTTAACGGTTGGACTCGATGATCTTGGAGGTCTCTTCCAACCAAAACAACTCTATGATTCTATGATTCCTGCCACCAACCCGCTGTCGGGCTCTGGGAGCTTTCCCTGGCTCGTGCGTCACCGACGCTGTGCAGGGACAGTTCTGCTGCTTGATGTCCTCCCTCCAGTCCGTAGCCTCATGCTGGTTTCTCAGAAATCATGAATTTGGGCAAGGTACCAACCATTCGTTCATAGGAAGCTGGCACTGGGGAGCAAGGGGTGCGGCTTGAGCATTGGGCATCACAACCTGCTGGGGCTTCGTCGGGGAACCGGGGGAGCGGCCGTTCAAGGGCAAGGATGCTGTGTGGACTCCAAACCAGTACGAAAACCAGGTTATTCTGGCTGTTCCTCCAGCACGCAGACTCTGTGCGTGAGAAGCTGTTTGGGCAAGGTGGAGGAGTCATGTCTGAAGCAGAACGATTCATCTTAGAGAGCGTGTCCAGTATGAACCCCATAACTGTAGGGGAGTTTTGGGGTGCAGAGTCTTGCAAAGCCACCTGTGTACAGGCAACCATACCAGTAATGCCACAGAAGGCCAAGATTGCCTCAATAATGACATCAGATATAACAATTTTGAGTATGGATGTAGCAGAATTGGGACCAATAAGGAAAAAAAAGTAATTAGGGGCTGATTGTTTGGGCTGAGAAAAAGAGGTGCTAAGGGAAAAATGGAAAAAAAAGAGGAATAAGGTATGAAACCAGGTAAGGAACACAGGAGGATGGGATCTTTCGGTGGTCGGAGGACAGATGCCTACGGACGGTGGTGACGCTGACCTGAGACCCAACCACCCAGGATGCCCTTGGACAATTTGCTGGACTCTCCTTCAGGGCTATGTCCAAAAGACTTAGTGCAAGAGGGTGAAAAGGGAGACGCTGGTACCCTGGTATGAAGAGCTACGAGGAGGGACGGATGGTAAAACTGGTTCAGCAGTAGCAGTGTCTGATTCGTACGATTGAAGAGTGATACCTTTATCGCTGTGTTTAATAACGCGCAAAACCAGATGGTAGATTAATAACGATAATGTGGTCACTAGTGCATGAGGCTGTTGTTTATTCAAGTGATTTATTAGTCTCTCTGTAGGGTATTGCTTAACCAGGGGACGTCGTGGCCTTTTGCATGCCTGCAGTCCGAAGAGGGAAGGTCGGACCCCGAAGGAACAGTGTTATACCCGAAACGCGTGTGCCACGATGCGGGAAAGCTCTCCTCCCGCCGCTGGTACTGCCTAGATGTGCACGGCAAGTGACGGTACAACAGCAGCGCAGACCAGCCCATTGCGACCCCCAGACACCATCGGATACGCCTTGGGAACGCCCCCAAGGAAGACCACCAAGGCAAACCTGGCGGAGGGAAAGACAAATAACGTTGGTTTATTATCTTGGGGGTATTAGTCTGTAGGATGCTCGGAAGGTAACTTCTCCGCTTGATTTGCCGGTGAAAAATGAGGTTCCAAGCAAAATGTAGTCCCGAACAGTGTAAAAGCTACAGAAACCATCAGGGAGCCAGCAGGGCATGGAAGAGGAGACACGCAGGTGGGAGGAAGGGTGCTTTGTCTCTAACGCATCTGCCTTGCCCCTTCGCTGAACCCTCTTTGAACTCGCCTGCGCACACGGAACAGGAAAAAGGTGATGTAATTAAATATTCATCACCAAACAGAGTCGGGGCTGAGGCCAAATCCCAGCCTCCATCTCTGGGTGCTGCGAGGAGGCAAAGTCAGGCAAAAAGGAGGGTCTCTCGCTGCAGCTACGAATGGAAAATTACAAGACAGCAATGACGAATCTTCTTTATCCAGAGTAAGGCAGTAAAAAAAGACTTAAAATCGTGTCTGGTCATTCCTGCAGACCACTTTTAGGGTGCACAGAAAATTCATCCGAAGTTCTTTGCTGGAGAAGGCTGGACGGGGCTCTGAGCAACCTGATCTAGTGAGGTTGTCCCTGCTCATTGCAGGGGGGTTGGACTAGATGGCCTTTAAAGGTCCCTTCCAACCCAAACTATTCTATGATTCTATGATTCTATGAAGGGATGGAGAGGTGAAAATGGAATGGAAAAATGGAATGGAAAAATGGAAAACCTTCGGCATTGTTTGTTTTTAAATCTTTTCGTTTGGAGTATTATTATGGCAGCTTGCTAACGTCCACGTTGAACACGATCCCTGCCAGAGAAGCCACGGGCCACTGCAGACCTTCCTCCTCTTTTGCCCATGATGCCATCCCTGGGCGATGCCCGCTGGCTCTCCTGGCTTTCCTCAGGGCCAGCTCAGCACGGGGAGCCACCCTAGCACATCCCTGGGGTGACGGTGCTGGACCTTCAGCACCAAATACACCCACAGTGATGTGAGCAGAGACCGGAGAGATGCTCGTCTTACGGCACAAGCATTGGTCCGTCCCATCCCGTATGGGAAACACACACAGGATTGTTTTTCTTTACTTCCCTCCAAAACACCGTTGGGTCCCTCCAAAACACCGTTGGGTCGGTAGCCAGAGCACTCAACGTCTCCATTCAGCGTGAGCTCCAGCCCCAGCGTGTGGCTGACTCCCATCTCCCAGTCAAAGCCAGCAACTGGATTTAGTCTCAAGCCTTGGGGATGCCCAAGCCGGCCAAGGACTGCTGCTACCCGGTGAAACGGCAAGCCGCACGCTTGTCTTTGCAAAGCCCTTCTCAGCAATCACCTCCGCGTTTTCGGGAGAGCTTTCACCACCCAAACGCTTGTTGAAGGTCTTGACACCTCTGCTGTTGGTTCAAGTCTCTCAAAAGCCAACAGGCAGCAACAGGCATGGCGGTTCCATCCCTCCAGGATCTCCAGCATCAGTTTTTGCTCACAGCAAACTATTTCCAGCCCTCTGTTCCCAACGTTCAACGTGAGGTGAAATGAAGAACATCCCAGGCTCCTTCATGGGGAGAGGTGGGGCCGGAAAGTGCGTGGTCGAATCATCATGACCACCTTCCTCAGGGAGTAGTAGTCCGTGTCCTTCCACGAGTACCACACGATACCGTCCGGCCCCAGGATCCTGCGGTTTTTAATGGAGTATCGGCCGCCCTGTGATGCAGAGAAAGAAGGATGGTCAGGCACGGGAAACGCACGGCAGCATCATCCGGATGGGAGCGTCAGAAAACCGATTGCTCTGAAACACCGGAGCAAAGACCTGAATGATGATGCGGTGAAAGAGCAGGTAAAGCCCAAGATTTTTCAAGTGGTCCTGACGGAGCTGGCACCCATCCGTCTCAGGCTGCGTGCGTCACCTGTACCACCGTGCAGACCCAAACCCCCGCGTGCAGAGGTGTCTCAACGCTCGTGTCTGGCCCATGGCACTGAAAAGGCTGGACTGCCTCAGTGCCCAGCACTCCTTTTGTTCCCTCCCTGGAGAGCAGAGGGTGGTCAAGCCAGGAAGGATTGCTGTGATGTGAGGACCAACAGCCTCCTCCCAGCCCTTGGACCTTGTGTGCTAACATCTGCCTCCTCGTCCCTCCACCTTTCCTTGTCATACACCCCGTTGAGATTGGAGAAAAAGCACTGGTTGGAGAAAAAGCACTGGTTGGAGAAAAAGCACCTCACACCCTCATCCCTCCACCTTACCTTGTAGTACACCCCGTTGAGGTTGGAGAAAAAGCACTGGTAGTACCACCAGCCTCCGTGGGAAATCTCGGCGCAGATGTTCCCCGAGTCGGGTGTGCTGAAGCTCCTCTTGTTGTGGTACCAGGCAAAGGAATCCTCCACCGTCCCGCTGAACCCGTCCACGTGCAGGCGGTAATAGTTTGCCTCGTCCTCAATGCTGCAAGCCACAAAGGTGGGACTATTTAATGGGGAGTGTTCGAGTCTCCTTTCCAACCTGGACACTGCGTTCCTGGTGTGGACACCTAGCAATCATGGAGCTGCTCTGGCCAGCCTCCCTGCTGTGATTCATCACCTCTACAAGCCAAAGATGTTGTGTTTTTCCCTTCTGTGGGATGTGCATGATTGTGTCATGACTCAGAGCACTCCTTACAGGGCTGAACTGGGCAGACCATGACTCTAAAACCACAACAAAGGACTGGGGCAGCTTTGGCAGGACAGTCCCTCTAATTACTCAGCCCTGCTTCCTCTCCACGTGACAAGCATCCCGCTCCTCACCTAGGCTGAGCTCACTAGCAATCTGCCCCTGGGCTGGCAAAGGCTGAAGGTCACCGCCATTGCACACCACGTCTGATGGGGAAAGTCGAGATGTCCATTCAGAGCACGCATTTGCTGGTGGAAGATGCTCCACGGTACGTTCAGGCAATGTTCTGGTTTGGTTTTTTCCAGCAGTTTCAGCAGTTTTGGGGTCTACTCAAAGCCCTCGAGCTTCAAGTGTCCATAAGGTGCAGTGCTCCCTTGGACATCCTCCCATGGCAGATCCCTCCACAGTCACCCACAAGCATTTCCAGTAGAGACAGGGAAGGAGTTGATCTGGATCAGTCTAGACAGACCTGGTCACCCTGATGATTAAGAAAGGATGTGGCTGATGTGGTATGGATGAATAAAACAGCAGAGGAGGGGAAGAGCTATAGACGCTGAAGGACATTATGTCAGGTCCAGCAAGTAAAAGCCACGAGTAGAGAGGGTAAAAATCAAGACACAACTCTAAACCAGGGAGATGCTGGAGGACCTGTCCAGCAAGACCACGGGATTCAAAACTCTGTTTTTGACATAGCGCTCAGTAATTTTGGCAGGAAAAATACCCCTAAGCAGCTGGGAACCGTCCATTGGGTCCTACAGCTCCCTTCCCCTGGGGCTGTGGATGTTGGCCATGGCCAAACGGCACTGCACATTCGCTAGCTCACACCCAGGCTTCAACTCGGATCAAAATTTGGTGGCAAAATCCAGGTGAGGAAGAAAGGATAGGCAACCTGGGCCCAGACTGAAACGCTCTCTAGACAGAGTCACTCTGACCACAACGGGGTTCCCACGCCTGAAGGTCTCCTGGCATTGAACCAGCTGTGTCTACCAGGAACCAGGGAAGGGCCACCCCGCTTTCTACCTGAAGACCTGGTAGAAGGCGTGCTTGTGCTTGTTGTTCCAGTCCTCCAGGTCGATGCGCAGAGAGTAGTCCCCTTGGCTCGTCAGCTTGTGGATGTTCTCGTTGCCCAGCCAGAACTCGCCATTGAGGTCCCCAAAGCCCTCCTTGTACTCGTTCCAGGTCCGGTTGAAGTCAACGGAGCCATCCTGACGCCTCTGGATGACTGTCCAGCCTCCACCTGCCAGGAGAGAGATAACGTAAAATGGGAGTCTCCAGGGAGCATCCAAGGGTCCCAGACAGACCCCATACTGGTGTCGCCTCTGGGGATCCATCTGCAGCTCAGCGAGGGGCCTCCTCGTCGTGTGTCCTCCCACCAACTGGCAAAACACAGTGTCGGCTGCTGCACGGGGTTAGAACGCGATGCCTGTCATAGCTCACGGAAAGAGGCTCCCACCTCTCCCATGCCGGCTCATGGCGGTTGTTCCCCCGTTGGCTGCCAGAGGGTCATTCCAGATCTTAAGGCGGTTTTAAACGAGAGAGAGATGGTAGTTTTCAGGAGGGAAATGTTTGGGGACTGGAACAAACTAGAGATCCCGGAGTTTGGAGATTATTACGTACTGTTCCTGCAGCACCACAGCGGCACACGAGCTCTCCCAGTATTGTCTCACTGTCTCCATCTGCTCTCCCATCTGTCCAAATCCCTCTCTCCTCTCTCATTTTATTCCAATACTGTAAGCTTGGGGCAGGGGGGTGGGGGAAACGGGACTGGGGCCATCTTTTTATTTGCTGTTTGTACAGCCTGTCACTCTACAGTGTCCAAGATTGTGTTGATGGTCGTGCAAATAATAGTAATGACATAATAGAGACCACATTGTCTGAACAGCCTCCTTCTTAATGAGTACGTGCATCCCAAAGCTGCGATCGCCTGTAGATCCTCCAATAGGTGAGATGCCTACACGTGGGGAGCTGAATCCCGTCCGCCAGCCTGGGATGGTTGCCCACACATAGCCCTCAACGACCCAGAGATGCTCCAGACACCCCCCCAGTGACCAGCGGCCTCTCCAGAAGGGCTCCTCTTTCCCTAAGCCCCGTGTCATAGCTACTAGTGTGTTGCAAATATCTTGGATGCATGAGGACATCTCAAAGAGCATTAAACGCCTGAATTTAGGCAACTGAACCCCAGCCATAATGTCAGTGGCTGAGGGACCTGGGGGTGTTTGGCCTGGAGACAAGGAGGCTGAGGGGAGACCTTCTCGCTCTCTGCAACTCCCTGAAAGGAGGTTGGAGCCAGGGGGGGTCGGTCTCTTCTCCCAAGGAACAGGCGACAGGACAAGGGGAAACGGCCTCAAGTTGCGCCAGGGGAGGTTTAGGTTGGATCTTGGGAACCATTTCTTCCCCGAAAGGGCTGTCAGGCCCTGGCACAGGCTGCCCAGGGCAGTGGGGGAGTCCCCATCCCTGGGGGGATTGAAAAGCCGTGTAGATGTGGCGCTTGGGGACGTGGGTTAGTGGTGGCCTTGGCAGTGCTGGGTTAGCGGTTGGACTCGATGATCTTGGAGGTCTCTTCCAACCGAAATGATTCTATGATTCTATGATTCATCCAAACTCCTGCTTTAGTCAGCGCAGAGGCTGAGTCCTCCCTCCCCGGAGAAAAGCCCTTCTGGAGATGCTGCTCTCACTGACTGTAACGTAGCCTTGAGATAGCTCAGATGACAGAAGACACAACTCAGGTTAGACAAATCCCACCCAACGTCCGTCTAGAAGATGTTGTAGGTGCCTCCTGCAGTACCTTCGGTGTCCATCTCACACAGCACTTCAATCGGCATCCCTGCGACCGAGGGCATGATGCTGTAGACCCCAGACCGCCGGAGCCCGTTGTAGTAAACGGAAGCGCAGTCGATGGGGCAGTTCCTGGCGTGCTTCACCTCTGAGCGAGAAAGCAGAGAAACACGGCGGTTAGCGCACAGCGCGGAGGACGGGGCACGCCGCCAAAACCCGCACCGTTTCCATGCAATCGCAACGCAGAGCCGGACAAAAAATCCCGGATTCAGAGCTGCTTCTGAAGCTGAAAACCTCTGCAGCATGTTGGCTTCGCACCGGAGGGCAGCGGCTTAGTAACGATAAGGTTCGTTAGCACAGGTCTGCACTTAACGATGACATGGCTGAGGAATGGTCTTCGGTTCAACTGGTTTTTTAATGGCCACACAGAAATGATATGCATTTTGCCAGGCTCGGATTAGGCGATATCTCACACCAAAAAGGTCCTATACACTGATAAAGAACAGGCCGGTTCTCCAGCAATGGTCGGCGTAGATAATAGCAGAAGGTTTTTCTTCTCCCAAACTGCTGCTGTGGGTTTTGTCTTACAAGGAAAGGGCATCGGAATCATTCTGGAGAACCCAAAGGTGTTTTTAGGAGGGGTATGCCAGGTGGGACATATTTCGCCCGGCACCAGCCGTCTGTACCCGAGGCAGGCGGTCTCAGGGAGCGCTCGGAGCCAGGATTCTGCAGAGGGCACCTCATCTGGCTCTACGTGGGAGCGGGGAGAAGAGCCGCTCTCCCTGTCCCTCCATCACCCACCAAAGGAGCTCAGCTGAGCTGCCTGTGCAGAGGCGCACGGTGACACCCGCCGTGCCCTGGGGCTGGCTCTCAGCTGTCCCGTGTGGGTCCCGTCCTGTATCTGCCAGGGTTATGTGGATGTCTCGGATGCTCCAGAGTATTTCGGGTGGCACCAGGTGTCAGCTGAACTGAGACCCTCCTCATAGCAGTGGAAAGAGCACCCCGAATTGCTCTCGGGCCACGCGCTGTGTGCCTCGTTATCTGAGATACCCAGCTCGCGTGGGGACACGCGTATGGAGACACCCAACATGAAGCGTCTGCATCTGTGAGCTGAGCCTCCCTGGTGGGATGAATCCCATCTTTAGAAAGAAAGACCCACACAGCTAGACCAGCCTGAAGCACAGTGTGTCCCGACTACCAGACTGGGATCACTGGGAGAACCGGGAGCCTGAGGGAGGGCAGAAAGCATGCGTGGGAGATTGCCCTTCCCTGAGGCACGCAGAAAGGGTGAGACCATGGGACTGGCAGACGATGAAAGCTCCTTGTGAATGGGAAAGCAAGTCTGGGGGGGACTGATGGATGAATAGTTGCAACATCCCAGCCCACCAACTGGAGAGCGTGGTGGCTGGGACATCCCCCGCGGGCTGCGGGCTGGTGACAGATTGGGGACATCCTTTGAGGCTGGTACCAACCAGCAGTGCTGCTGCAGAGGAGCGCGTGGGAGAAATCAGTTGTGTGCAGCAAGCAGAGGTCAGGGAGAAGCGATCTAGACCCAGCAAGCATCTAGGACAGCAGGCAGAGCCCGATCCCACCTTAAGTTAATCAGCTAAAAGTGCTGCATCAACCGCCTGCACCCAGCCGGGCATTGTCCAGGCCAGAGACGTCACCATCCCGGTCATGTCAAGTTATTGAGATGGATCCCAGCTCTGGCTTGCAGGTGCTGGTCACGGGTGTAGACATCAACTCTGACGTCCTGGTTTTGCGCAGAGCATTTCTTGCTCAGGGCTCAGAGGCACCGGGCAGCAGGTCCCAGTGGAGCTGCTTGTGCTACTCCATCACGGCATGGACGGCCAAAAGGGCTTTAAACGAGCACAATGGAAAAGACTTAGACTAGATGGTTGAGGGGAGCAGTAACACGACTTTTTCTGGTTTGGGCCCCATTGAGGTGCTGGAGCGTGTCCAGAGACGGGCAACGGAGCTGGGGAAGGGGCTGGAGCACAAGTGCTGTGAGGAGCGGCTGAGGGACCTGGGGGGTTTGGCCTGGAGAAAAGGAGGCTGAGGGGAGACCTTCTCGCTCTCTGCAACTCCCTGAAAGGAGGTTGGAGCCAGGGGGGGTCGGTCTCTTCTCCCAAGGAACAGGCGACAGGACAAGAGGAAACGGCCTCAAGTTGCGCCAGGGGAGGTTTAGGTTGGATCTTGGGAACCATTTCTTCCCCGAAAGGGCTGTCAGGCCCTGGCACAGGCTGCCCAGGGCAGTGGGGGAGTCCCCATCCCTGGAGGGATTAAAAAGCCGTGTAGATGTGGCGCTTGGGGACATGGGTTAGTGGTGGCCTTGGCAGTACTGGGTTAGCGGTTGGACCCGATGGTCTTAAAGGTCTCTTCCAACCCAAAGAATTCTGTGATTCTATGGCACCAGCTCAAATAAAATCAAGGCTGGTAGGTGAAAGCCACTAGCAGTTCAGCTGTGCATGCCACCGGAGCCATCCCATCCAGCCTGCTCCTCAATGGAGAAGACAGACACTGTCTCTACAAGTCCCTCAACCGGACTTCACCGAAGGCTGGAAGACTATTCAGGAGAAGCATCGCTTCGTCCCTCTCCAATGCTCCTCCTGGACATCTGCTGCGGGAGACGGGGTTTGGGGCACGGGGACCCGACTGGTACATCTAGTCTTGTCTTCTCGAAGACCACCACCCCCTTGCCACTGACCCAGAGACTCAAACAGGTTGCAAAACATCTCAGTTTCTCTTCCAGCACCTCAAGGTTGAGCTTTGCAGATCCTGGCTATGGTAGGCCCTGGTCAAAATGTTTTCATGGCAGTGAGTTCTTTGGCAGAAAATGGGGTTTTAGTCAAACTGAACCTTGAATTCTTTAATTGAAAGTTCCCATGTTTGCTAAAAACCCAAGGAAACATTCCAGGGAAAAACAAGGAACACAACCAAAATCTTGGCAAAAATTTAAACGCATTCATTAAAAAAGAGCATGTGAGAAACAGCACAAAATAGTTGTTTTTCAAAGCTGAAGAGTTTCACCAAAGCCCTCATTTCATGCTGTGAATTTTTGAAGGAAAAAAAAAATCTTGTTTTTTTGGTGGGGTTTTTTTGGATGGAAAACCAGTCCCTGGGTCTGGGAGGAAGGATCACACAGCTGACTGCGGGTGGGGTGACGGTGAGAGCAACGCCAACCTGGTTGACAGAGCCTGCGCGGGTCCCTGCGAGCATCTCACACCTTCCGCGGGGAGAAAAAGGCGGCACGGAGGGACAGGACCCCTCTCCCAGGCAGCATGGAAGCCGTCCCCAGAGGTGCCCATTGCTCCGAGGAGCCCTCCTGGCTGCCTGGGAAAGGCAGGTTGGGTGAGATCAGACTCCTGGCCAAGGCAAAGGGGATTTGAAGCAGTTTTCCCACAGCCTTTTCCTTCACCCCGCCTCGAGAGAGAGGCTGTAAGGGCGAAGCATCCCCTCCCCGCCGGCCCCAGCAGCTCCCCGTCACCTGGATGGAGCATCTCCTCCTGCAGCCTCATCTCGGCGGGGCTGAGGCACGTGGGGTTGCGCCAGGCCCAGTCGGTCAGGACGGAAAGGTTGTTGATCTGTGCCTGCATGTCGTAGAGCAGCGTGGCCTGGATGTGCTGCAGGGTGCTGGCCTCGCGGTACCGATGCTCCAGGTCCTGCACCCGTTGAGCCAGGCTGTGGTTCCGGCCGGCCGCCTCCTCGTGCTGCGGGCAGGGAGAAAGGTGGGATGGGGCGGGGGGGTGCCTGGGGACCGGCACGGAGCCGGGGGCATGGCCCCGGAACCCCCCAGGGATGGGCGGGCAGGGGAGCAAGAGGGCTGGGGAGCACTCGCTGCGTGCACCAGCAGAGACCAAGGACCCCAAGGAGGGTGCCTGCACCCTCCCCCCCACCCTGCAGCCCCATGCCAGCCCCCAGCCCGCCGTGGGAGCCGCAGGCAGGTTGGTATGGGCAGGCTCCGGCGCAGGCAGGGCACGCACAGGCAAGCCAAGGGCTGCGGGAGCAGGGCAAGCATGCAGGGTTCCGCTCCAAACACCCTTCAGTCTGCGACCTGTTGCAACGTGGATGTGGCCTCTACGCGTTTAGCAATGCCACCACAGCTGGCATTTCCTTCCAAAAAGTTATCCGGTCTCCCCTTGAACCATTTAATATTTTATAGCATCATAAGGAGCTCCGCAGCTTATCAACACGTTGTGTGACGAGCCGTCTCCCGCTCTCTGGGCAGCGGCTGGTGTCCTGTAAACAGCAGTGACCACATCCACGCTGTGCAAGGATGGGGTGTGACACAGGACCCCCAGCTCCTGTCACGGCCCTTTTGCCGCTTGGTTTTAGGACAACCAGGCTCTGATCCTGTGCAAAATATACGCGCAAGCTGGCCGGAGACGCCCACAGCTCCTACAGGAGATGGGCCCCCCCGAGCCCCACCAGCGCGCGCCCCGGCCGCGGTCCCTGCAGACACGCTCACCTCTCTTGTTCGGTGCTCCCTGTCCATTAGGTGGCAGAGCCGGCCTTAAACAGCACCTCCAAAATCCCGCAGCAGCCTGGAACCCCCCCGCTCCCTCCCCTGGGCAACGCAGCAGCTCTACACCGCGCTCCCCAATACCCTCCGGCGGGTCCGGCGACCCCAGACCCCCGTCTACGCTGGCGGGATGCCGGTTCTCCGCCAGCACTGCCCTTCCTTGTCCCCGACGGGGACAGCTCTTCCTCCATCACCTGCTCGGCGTCACTGCCTCGGCCTCACAAGCCACCCCAAGACCCTGAAAATAAATGAGTTTATTTTCTCACTTCCCCGTCCCCGGCATCAGGGGCAAATCCGGATTTTCAGGTGTCGGTGCAAGCTTGCGGCTTATTAAATATCCCTGGGGACACAGAGATCTGGCACTCGACTCATCGCTACCTGCAAAACTGCAGCGGTGGTGCTGAGGGTCGGGGATTTCCCTCGCCTGGAAGGGGTTTGCATGCCCAGAGTATGTTTTCTTCCCTTCCAGCTGCTCCCAGAACCCGGCTCACACCCTGGTCCCCGCCACCCATTCCTGCCGGGACACGTCTCGGCTTGCTGTTCCCCGGGGATGGCATCACCGGTGCTGGGCTATTGCAGCAGCAGCTGATGGCAGCTCTCCGATACCCTTCCCAGTGCTGCTTGCGCGCTGCCTGCGTGGCCCTGCTAAAAGCCCACCCAGCCTGCCCCTATCCCCAAACCCAGCGCAGCTCCACGGGCAGCGGCAGCAAAGTGGGAATTACGGCGTGCGACGACATGGTGCTTTCCTTCTCAGGACTGCAATGTCTCCGGCTCTACCGTAAATCAGCCGTGCCGCCCCGCCGGCTCTGCGAGCTGTGACTGACACAGGCTCCTTCCAGCTCCCTTCACCCACGCATCAGCTCTCCGAGTAAACCCCATGCTGCTTTCTCCCAGACAGTCCCCTCCTCCACAGCCGACACCTTTTTCCCGGCTGCCGACGGAGAACAGCGGAGCCCGGCCACGGCGGCGGTGCCCTGGTGCTGCTCCCTTCCCCGCGTCCCTCTGCTCCGGTGCACCGGGGGTCCTGCTCTGTGCCTTGCCCAGCCGTGCGAGTGCAACGGGGCTGGGAACACCCAGGGAGGGCTGGGCGAGGGGGTCCCTCTTGCACCCTGAATTGGGCTGGAAGGAGGGAAGCACGGCAGAGGTGGGGTCAGCCCGTCTGACCCCATTTGGGTGTCCCCGTCAGCCCGAGAGGAGCTGTGACCTGGAAGAGCCTGTTGCTCTCGCTCGGCTCAGGAAGGGATGCTGAGCTCAGAGACACGTCTCCGCTTGGGCAGACAAGCCCACGCTGAGCTCCCGGAGAAATAACTGACGGCAAAGCCCAGGGAGACCAACCGGCAGCAGCCGGAGGCTGATTTATGGAGATGGATTAAGGGAGCGGCAGCTCCTCGGTGGGAGGAACGGAGCCGGAGGAGGCCTACCCAGGCAGGGCCGCTCCTGGGAGGTGCCAGGGGCTGCAGGAGGGAAGCAGCTTCCCAGGCTGGGCACGGGTGTTGGGAAGTGGCCAGACCGACGCAGGGGGCAAACTCCTTACGGGAGAGTCCCGATGCCAGCTGGGAGCGGAGGCGAGCAGCTCAGCAGCCGCTGCTGCCTCTGGTTCCCCCCGTTCAGCTATAACTCCCCGTGCAGCGTTCAGCTTTGCTTCTTGCTTCCCCCCACTCCGGTGCTTGGAGGGTGACAGGACACACTCATGGCCATCAGCTGAACTCTCCAGATTTTGCTTTCTTCCTTCTTCTTCCGAGCCTCCCATCCCGTTATGTTTTAGACTCGTGGCAAAAAAGCTGTCCCTCTGCTCTCCTTGTAGGGTCAGGAGCCCGGCAGCACCCCCCAGCAGATATGACTCCTTCAGAGTCGCTCACCTGGGCTCCCGTTGAGGAGAAACAAGCTCTACCAACTCATCCCATCCTCCAGGAGACATCCAAGAGGTCCCAGCAGCATCTCTGTCTGCATTCACTGCTCAGATCCCTACGAGATCGGCTGGATCCCATGGAGACCCTGGCATGGCAGACACGGGAGGCGGGCAAGAGGAATCCCACCCTTTGGTGCTGCTCCAGAAGCATCCCTGTCCACCAGCTTCTCCCCCGCTGCCAGGCACGGGCAGGAGAGCCAGGGTATGCTGTGAGAGCATCCAGTATCTGTCTAAGGACGATCCAGTACAAAAAAATAGCAAATAGCAGGGAAAGGAAT
This sequence comes from Phoenicopterus ruber ruber, assembly GCA_009819775.1. Classification (NCBI taxonomy): domain Eukaryota; kingdom Metazoa; phylum Chordata; class Aves; order Phoenicopteriformes; family Phoenicopteridae; genus Phoenicopterus; species Phoenicopterus ruber. The sequence continues at coordinate 127,171,837 of CM020217.1, read as the reverse complement.
AATAATGAACTAAACAAATGACATAGAAATTGGCAGGCAGGTGATAAGGGAGGCAACTAGGAGGAGCAGAGGCTTCAGCCCCTGCCGATGGGCCAGGAAGGGACCTGCCGGGGCACGGCCTTGAACATGGTCCACCCGAGCCCTGCAGCAGGTCAGAAGGGGGAAACACAATTACCAGGAGTATCACGGGCTTGTGGGACTCTGCGAGACTTGTTACGGGGTGCTCGGGGGCAAGGCTAAAGGTGGGGACAGGAGGGCGGGTGGGGAATGAGTGTCGGAAAACGGCGAGACGGGGGAGTTAAAAAGGGCTGGACGTGCTTGAACCAGCTGCCAGCCGGTGCCGTTGTCCGGCCGAGCCCGACCGCGGCAGCCTGGCTTCTCCTAGCCTTTCCTCGCCTTGGTTTTTTCAGCGCAGTCTCTCCCTCTCCCCCGTGTAAGTGCTGCAGGGTCTAAGTGCCTGCAACCGCGGGGACGTGGGCGCAGGGCTCAGTCTGGGGCAGGGTGTGCTCGGGCACGTCCGTGTGGATGTGCAGATGCAGGCGTGTGCGTGCGTGTGCGTGTATATGTGCGTGTGCGTGTATACGTGTATGTGTGCCTGGTCTAAACACCAGCAGCTGGAACGACCTGGGAGTGTTTGTATTTCCCCAGTGAGTTTAATTGTGTGTGTAGCTCGCTAGCAAACTTCAAGCTGGACCAGCTGGCGAGCAGGAGGAGACCAGCATGCTCTGGCAGGGGGGTTGGACTAGATGGTCTCCAGATGTCCCTTCCAACCCCCGCCGTTCTGGGATCCTGGGATTCTGCGAGAAGGTGCAGGATCTGGGCACGGGTGTTAGATGGACTGAGAGCCTGTGCTCCACGTCTGATTCCCTCGCCTGAACGCCGAGCGTCCTGGTCAAGGCCATCAGCTCAGCTCCCTCGACAGCCACCACCAGGCAACCAGCATCTCCGGAGGGAGGCTGGTTCTCCTCCCTCTGACCGGAGAGACCCTGCCCCAGACTGGACACCTTGCCTTCGGATGGGTCATTCCTCAGCCTGGAAACGGAGAATGGAGTAAGGGCATGAACACTGCAGGGAAAATAAACGATCTTTAAGGTCTCTTCCAACCCAAACTGTTCTATGATTCTATGGTTACCATCCATCTCCCTCCTCGGCTCTGAGCTGGAGAGGTCAGTGGAAGAGCTGCAGGTAGCACAGAAGTGTTTCGGAGCCAGCGCCGGGAGCTGGGACTGGGGAAGGAAAGGTTAAACAGTCCTAAGGGACAAAATGTCCCCAGGGGGTGAACGTGGGAAGTCGGGAGGCCAAAGACCTATTGCAGCAGCTTGTCCCAGCACAAGTGCAGGGAGAAAATGGGAGAGGAGCAGCGGGAAGAGGATGAGAAGGCAGGATGGGGGACAGGGGCCAACACAGGAGGAGGGGCCCTGGGTGGGGGGCACCGAGTGGGTCTGCCTGAGCACGAGCACCCATCCTGGCTCACGTGCCTCCCTGCCTTCCTCCATCGCACCAGGACCACCTCGCTCCCACGGAGACACCCACGGCACAGATGCCCACCCAACAGCGTGGCCATCGCAGCGCTCACGCAGCCCTGCAGCCCCCGGCACGGCCCCGCTCTCCCCGCGGGGCTTTCCAAACAGGGAGCCCAAGGGCGAGGATGGAAGGAAGCTGAACAGAGAATAAATCACCCCCAGAGCTGGACCATATCGGGCCTCATCTCCTCCAAGAGCAAAGACAAGGGTGCTGCTCACCCGGCGGCTCGGGGCTCTTCCAGCTGACGCCGGTAGATTGCTGCTGGTTCTTCTGCGCATCTCATCAGCAGCCCAGCGAGACATCTTAGCTGGGACAGGACCCCTACGGCCGGCAAAAACACACCCTGCTCCCTCCCTGCTCCCGGTTACAACCCGTGCGAGCTGCTGCTCGCCACTGCCGACAGCCAAGCCAAGGGTCTGGGGGCAAAACCACGGGGCAGCACCAAACATCCGAGAGCTTCAGAGGTGCCAGACAGGGTTGGAAAAAACGGATTAGCATGAAGCTTCAGGCTGCGGGGCTGGTGAACAGAGCCAGGGTGGGATGAGCAGCAGAGACTGCAGGAAGGACTGGAGGTCGGGGCTTCTGCTCAGCCGTGGACATCAGAGATGTGGTCCCTCACCAGCCCCCTGAAACTCCAGGTCTAGTCTGGGATCCTGCTGTGGGCAATGGGTTGGCTCAGCAACCCCAGCCTCTCCTAGTGTCCTGGTTGCGGCTGGGATGGGGTGACTTTTCGCCAGAAGCTGGCCGGGGTCTATTCTATACCATGTGCCCATCACGCTCACTATATAGAGGGGATCGACCGGAGGCGGGGGGGATCGGTGCTCGGAAGCGGGCTGGGCATCGGGCTCCGGGCGGGGAGCAACCTGTACGGGAATAATACACTCTGTTGTTGGTATTGTTGGGGTTTCTTGTTTGTTCTCTTTCCCTTTGTTGTCCAGTTAACCTGTTGTTGTTAACCTGCGAGTTTTGCCTTTCTTTGTCCCGATTCTCTCCCCGTCCCGCCGGGAGGGGGGGGTGAGTGAGCGACCACGTGGCTCAGCCTCTGGCTGGGGCTGAACCACGACACCTAGGTAGGCTTGAAGGTGGAGGAGATAGCACAGATAAAACACAGATAAAAGGGTTTGCGGCTAACGTTAAGAAAGATCAGCACTGGAAGGCTCCTGAGCCATCCCAGGAGGAGCAGCTGAGGTCTAACGGATAGCCCAGCACGTAGTCAGGACAACACCATATGCTTCGCGGGGTGTCCTCCAGCCTCCTGGGAGCTCCAGCTCCTGGGAGCTGGAAGGGACCACGGGGAGGGACCGCGGGCACCCACGCGGAGGGGGTCTGAGAAGGGCAGCCCATTACCTGGAGCTCGAGGACTTTGATGCGGTGACGGTGGCTCCTCAGCTCCTCCTGTAGCTCTGAAATCAGCTCCCGCAGCTCCAGGACCTGCTGCTTACGCTCCTCATTCTCGTGGAGCCAGTAGGACACCTCGTCGGTGCAACGAAAGATGTCCGGGCATCGCTGCTCGTCCCCCTGCGGCAGCGTGGCCACGATCTTACAGCGGCCGTTGGGCAGCACCTGGTTGCTGTACTCCCCGCACTGGATCAGGCCCGTGCCCTCCTGGGGACCCTCGTGGTCTCCGTACGCCGCGGGCAGGGATTTCTGCAGCGAGGGGCTGCCCAGCACGGCCACGAGGATGAGGGAGAGCAAACCTGCCCTGGCAGAGCCGGTGCCGGGGCAGGTCTCCATCAGGCAGGCGAGGATGGTCCTCGGGGATGACCCCATGTGTCTCGTCATCAAACACCGTCGGGGAGAAAGGTGGCAGTCCCCAGGGCATAACACCAGGTCTTCTCCCAAGAGCTAGCGGGTGAGGTGGCAGCTATATGGGGACGGAGCATCAGCAGGGACCCCGGAGCTCCCGCCAAGGGGGTCAGTGCAGGCAGGGGACCTGCCTGTCCCCATAGAGCATCCTCCCCGGTGTCACCTCGCGGTCACCGAGCTGGGACCAGCTCTGACGGGAGCTCCTCCGCTCTCCTGGCCAGGCTCCGCTGGCTTCATGGGCTGCGTTTCCCCTCCTGCAGAGCTGCCGGTTGGACTGGAGGGCGCTGAGGTCTGGCCAGGGGTGGTCAGCCCCTGGGGCAGGGCTTTCTGCCCACGCAGGACCACGCGTGGGAAGGAGCTGGCTACCCCGGACGGGGCATCCTGCTACGCTGTCGCTCCCTGAAATGGGAACCAGAGCAAGGAAACAGATGATGGAGAGGAAGGGTGAGCAACCAGCCCTCCCCACCACGCTGCCCACCCGCAGCAAACCGACAGGTTCCCCCACCTTCCCCAGCCCCCTCCAGTCATCCCCGCAGCCCAGGGACACAGGGCACGGATCTGGGGTCTCTCCGTGTCCCTGTGTACGACTTTTTCTCGGCAGAGGTAACTATAAACGCGGTGATCAAGTGAATGCTGTCCATCTACATGGGCAGCCCAGACCACCAGCCCACCCTTGGGCAGGGTTAGACCACCAGCCCATCCCAGGGGCAATCCGGATGGACCCCGGCTGTGGGCTGATAGCCCCCCGTGGGCTCAGGTCCAAGGGGGGATGGAGGGACGGTGGCCTGGCCACCATCCGGGCGAGACAAATACACAACTTGGTCCTTTTTATCCAGAGAAATCGGGCTCCCCTTGCAGCCAGAGCTGTCCTCTGATCCCTGCCTGACACCGGGGCTCCCAGCCACGGCATCGCGCTCTGGGTCTGCTCCCAAGGTTTCTCCCAACCAAAATCCATCCCCGTCCCACTCCAGTGAGGATGGGGAACTGGGAGGGATGCCACGGCTCCCCAGCAGCACCCCAGCTCCCAGCAAGCAGCACCCCAGCTCCCGACATACCTTCAGAAGTCCTGGCCAGGCTCTCCGGCAGCAAGAGCAGAGAGCAGCGAGCGCCGACTGGCCATGGGGAGCGGGCTGTGATTTAGGGGACACTAAATGCTTATTCCCCCTGATCCTATCACCGCACTATAAATAGGGCCAAGAGAGCCGCCGCTCTCAGACGACGCACGGGAGGGAGGAGTGCGGGTCCCGGCGTGACCTTATCAGCATACGGGGGATTAAGCCGGTGCTGTGGCAGGAGGGCACGGCTCCCCCTCACCTAGAAACCCCCCCATCTCACCCCGGGGATGTGTTTTGGGGAGAGGGGAGGTTCATCCGGCGTGCAGTGACCTGCCCCATCCCAGCAGCTTTAGGGGGAGAGCTTCCCAACCTGGCCATGGACGGGGGCTCGGGGCAGGGAACAGCCATCATTTATTTTATTCACTAGCCCAGGGCTTCCTCTTTGCTTTTGCAAGGGAATAATGTCAACAGGCTTGCTTAATTAAATACACTAATCAATCAGCATAGGAATGTGAGCTGAAACCAGAGATTTCCATATTGGACAAAAGCATTGGCTGTTGGGTTTTTTTTCCCTTAAAGAGTTTCCAGATGATGTTCCCAGGCTGATTCCCACCAAGGAGATACTCAAATGAGCTCAGATGGTCTCCAAAACCAGAGGAACTGCCCAGACAAGAGCAGAGCAAAGCCCGGAGCTTTTTTAGCAAACCTCTGCTCGGGTGGTCCGGAGAGGTGCTGAACCTCCAACAGCTCTCCCGGAGGCCACGTGAGTGTCATGGAATCATGGAATCATAGAATAGTTTGGGTTGGAAGGGACCTTTAAAGCCCATCTAGTCCAACCCCCTGCCATGGGCAGGGACATCCTCAACTAGATCAGGTTGCCCAGAGCCCCGTCCAGCCTGACCTGGAATGTTTCCAGGGATGGGGCATCTCCCACCTCTCTGGGCAACCTGTGCCAGGGCCTCACCACCCTCAGTGTGAAAAACTTCTTCCTTAGATCTAGTCTGAATCTCCCCTCCTTTAGTTTAAAACCATCCCCCCTTGTTCTATCACAGCAGGCCCTGCTAAAAACTGTCCCCATCTTTCCTATAAGCCCCTTTAGGGACTGGAAGCTGCTGGAAGGTCTCCCCGGAGCCTTCTCTTCTCCAGGCTGAACAACCCCAACTCTCTCAGCCTGTCCCCATAGCAGAGGGGCTCCAGCCCTCGGATCATCTCCGTGGCCTCCTCTGGCCCCGCTCCAGCAGGTCCGTGTCCTTCTTGTGCTGGGGCCCAGAGCTGGAGGCAGCACTGCAGGGGGGTCTCCCCAGAGCGGAGCAGAGGGGCAGAATCCCCTCCCTTGCCCTGCTGGCCACGCTGCTGGGGATGCAGCCCAGGGCACGGGTGGCTTTCTGGGCTGCGAGCGCACAGTGCCGGCTCATGTCCAGCTTTTCATCCAGGTGTCCTTTGGAGAACCTGTCACCTCCACAGACAGGACCCTCCTGCACCACCAGTGGCCCCCAGCAAGGCTGTGGACACAACTTGCATGACACTCAGGCACCCCGACCCTACGTGCCACGGTGGGGCCATGTCCTACCCTGACTTCCCCACGGCTGGATCCAGCCCGGAGGATCCAGTCTCTCTTCCCCTGGGAAGGATGAAATCCGAGTTTAGCTCTAGGATTAGGCAGAAGAACTAAAAGCCCAGCCAGGTCACCAGCCCACGACCGACTCCCGCCTTTGCTTTCGGCTTGTAAAAACGTTGGGCGAAGGGGTTTAATTTGTTTTCTTTGTCTCTGCGGGGAGTGGGCCGGGGCAGAGCAGGGGGATGTGCTGCCTCTGAGTCCTGCCAGCTCAGGACACGGCGCTGCACCCCGGGCTGATTTCTGCAGCTCCGGCACAGCCGGCATCTCTGTGTCCGCATCCGCCACCCAGGGTGGCCCGGAGAAGAAGGGACCCCAGCAGCAAGTCCCCCGCGCGAGCAGAAGCTGTCCCAAGCTCACGCGCGCTAACGAACGGAGACCAACCAGCCCAGGCAGGGAGCAGGTCACCCCAGCTCGCCCCAGCCGGGAGGATCTCCTGAGGACACCTCGTCTTGCTGGGGCAGGGACCCGGATTGCTCCGAAAATCACACCTCTTCGCACGCGCTGCCTCCAGCCAAGCCGCCCTCCGCTCTTTTTCAAGCGTGGCTTCAACAGCCGCTTGCGGGAGAGAAAAGTAAGGCTGAAGCATCCTCCCCGGAGCCGGCGGGAGCGGTGCCAGCCCAGCAGGCAGCCAGCCCGGGCAGCAGCGCCGGGTGAGGCGGTGGGAGAGGGACCCCGAGCTCAGCCCGCAAAGCTCTGCCGTGAGGGGCAGCGAGAGACGTGCTGTGTGAAGGGAAACCGTGGGCAGAGGATGGGAAAACGGGGCTGGGGGCAGGGGGGAGCCAGAAGAAGGTCACTGCAGGGAAGGGAGGAGTGGTGGTCCATCCAGATGCGATGGACGTGAAGAAATGTCGGTGCTGACACTTTCTCTTTGGGCTGGATCCCACCGCTGCCCCAGCAAATCCCACTCCACCACCATGAGAGTTGTTCCTCGGGCCAGACGTAGACGTTTACCCTCCAGGCTCATCCCGAGCCGCCCCACGGCCAGTGGAGAGAAAAAGGATGCGATGGTGGACACCGAAATGATGATAAGATGAATTGCACCCCGCAGCCGGCTCTTTATGGGGCGGTACAGGGGGGTATCGGGGCAGGGGACCAAGGGGAACATCTCGCTCTCGAATCTCAGCCAAGAGCTCCTCCAGCGCGATTAGCTAAAGACCAGCTTTCCTTTATTGCACACGAGTGGATAGGCATTTAACGTGCTTGTCTATAATGAAATCCATTATCCTCGTCTTTCACGGAGGCCCTACAGTTCTGGTTCCCCCTTTTCATGACCGGAGGTGGCGGGGGAGAGGAGGGATGGAGCCAGGTACAGCCAGGTCCTTTGTGCGGCCACTCAGGAGGCACTCTCCCCGTAAATGTTTGGGCTCCTAAATGGATCTGACCTCCTCTCCTCCAGCCCCTTTACCTTTCATTTTCTTTTCCCCATTATTCTTGGGAAAAAAAACCCAACCCTCGTCCGGATCATTAGCGTCAGAGGCGGAGACGGGCGCCGAGTGCCACATGGAAGAGGCGAACGTACATTTCGTTCAATGCCCCTCGAGTGGCGTTTCACTCAAGGCTGCTCCTTCACAAAGGGAGACGTGAAAATGGTCCCCGCTGGCAGCTCGCCGCCGGCCGCCTCGACAGGGCTCGATGCAAAGCTGCCTCTCCAGGGAGACAAAGCACGGCCATTTCTTCTGCCTTCGATTGATGTCTGAGTTGTTTGGGGAGCATTTAGCGAAGAGGGGAGCGGGGAAGGGAGGGGGGAATTCAATGAGAGAGCCTGGGCAATGCTAATAGAGACACCGGCTCTGAAAGACCCAAGGTTGAGAGCTCAGCGTTTGGTCTGCCCGTCTTTGGCGTCCTTCCCCGCTGTTTGGGGGGACATCAGCTACGACCCCTCCAGTGGTCCAGGATTAATTGAAGCCAACACCAAGAGCCCCGGGTACCCCTTGGCCAACTCTTTCCCAAGTCAGAGACGCAGATTCCACCATCCTGCTGGTTTTCAAGCGTCCCGGTGAGTAGCTGTTGTTGAGCACCCACCTCCCCGACGTGCTGTGCAGAGCAGCACCGTGAAGCCCGTGGCACCGCCGTCGTCCCCTGCCGTGAGCAAGTCTTCTTCTGCTTCCTTCCAAATGCAGGACGCACAAGGTTTCCATCGGCATGCAACTTCTTGTCTTCCCACTGCATCCCGAATCCCGCTCCATCTGCTCCCCGCTGTAGTTTCTGGAGCAGACGAGGTGCCCGCCACCGTTGCCCAGGTGCCCGAGGAGCCTGAGGCCAGCCTTCAACTGCTCGCGTGCCACTGGCTCTCGCGTGGTCTCTCTTTGAGGGAGAAATGTCCAAAACCACAATACTTCTCCGTTTCTCGTTCCTGCCCAACGGCGTGAAGCGACCCCCAGGTATCCCGGGATAACTCTCCATCCCTGACCCTCCCCTGGCCTCCTGGAGGAAAGGACAAGCTAACCCAACTCTACCCACCCCACCGTTTTAGGATTGCCATGACCCGCAGCAGCTCCCACCACTAACAGCAATAATCGGTGATTTGCTGTAAAATAATCAGCAGTAAGAGGCAGTTCAGAGGTTCCTGAAGACCAGGGAACCCCCAAATCAGACTAAACTTCAGCGCTGCCCCGCTGCCCGCGGTCACGCTCCACAAAGATCAGCAAAAGCCGTACCCTGAGGTACAGGGCCACGGGTTTCCAGGGCTCACGCTCTCCACCAGTCCCAAGCCCTGGATGCAAAAGTTCCCCGGGGTGCCCTGTCCCGGGTAACCCCTGCCCGGGGAGCGGAGGGGGGCCGGGGGCCTCAGACGGAGATTTAGGGTCCAGCTGGAGCTGGGGAGCTGCTTGTGCTCAGGAAGGCACCGCAGGTCTCGGGGCTGCTTTGGGATCCTGCAGGGATCCGGCTCTGCCCGGCGGCTTTGCTAAGCGCCTTCGCCCTTAATCCCCCGGGAGCACCAGCCCTGGGCAGAGGCAACGTCTCGAAGGGACGAGCGCGGCCGCTCACGGTCCTCGGGGCTGCTCCTCTCTCGGCTCCCTGCAGCCTCCCAAATCCCCCTCCCATCCTCCCTTCTCTCCTGCAGTTTCAATGTGTGATTTAAAGAGAGATGAAGCTGCAGAAAGGAGGAAAACAGAACACGGCTGAGCGTCACCGGGGCTGGAAAAGGGGCTGGCTGCAGTTCTCCTCCCGCGGGACCCCGAAACGCGGCGTGAGCTCTGGGTCGCAGGCATGAAGTCCCCGCTGGGCTCCTAAACCCTGCCGAAAGCCGGCTCCCCCTCTAAGGAGTCGTAATCCCTCTTAGGGGCACGGGCAGTAATCGGGGATTTGGCTCTGGGTGCGCAAATGCGTGTGTGTGTGTGTGTGTGTGTACAGCATATATGTGTGTGTACAGCATATATGTGTGTGTGCAGCATATATGTGTGTGTGTGCAGCATATATGTGTGTGTACAGCATACATGTGTGTCTGCATGTCTAGAACTGGCTCAAAAAGAAAAGAAAGGCAGCGGGAATAAGGGAAGAAAATGCCGAATTGGCCAGTTTGGGGTTCCTGACCCCACCTCTCCCAGTGCCCCGGGGATGGCTCTGCCCTGGGTGACCCCAGGGCCGGGTGTGCACCGGTGCCGGGCAGGAGGGGACGATCCGCTCCCGGTCCCGGGGCGAGGGCAGGATTTATCCCCGGCACCTTTAGCCACTGGAAGTCAGGCAGCTCCTCCCAGCCCACGGTCTGGGCTGGCTCCGCTGTCACCGAGGAAGGAGCCACATCCCAGGGAACCTCCGCGTCCTTGGGTGGGTGGCAGGGACCCGAGGAGCTGCTCCGGGCAGGAGGGGTGTCCCTCTGCGGGGACAGGACACCCCCTCGAGAGGGGCGCGGCTGTGCCCCTACCCCGGCCAGGGACTTAGTGACCCTGTCATTCCAGCCCCAAAACCAGGACAATGTCCAAATCCAGGAGCTGAAATGAGATTAATTCAGTCTAAAAGCAAGGTGCAATATTTACTTACTGGGTTTTTGTTACCGGCGGCTGTAACGGAGCGAGAGGTGCCCCCCGGGGAGGGTTTCCCATGCGATGTGCTGCCTCAGCCCCAACAGCCGGGGAGGCAGCTGCCCTCCTCCTGCCCTCCCCGCCTGCTCGGAGCCGTTTCAAAACAGCCCACGGCCGAGAGCTGAGTCTTGGCAGAGCAAAGGGACTTATTGCTGCCCGAGCCGTAACTCCCTGGGGGGGTTACAGCCCCAGAGCCCTGTGACCACCTCGCTGCTCCCACAGCACGCTCGCTCCGGGACATCCGTGTCTTTCCTCTGCTGGGGATGCCCAGGGGCATTTTTGATCCCCTGCATTCCCAAGGAAAAAAGGGGACTGTATTTCCCTCAAAACCTCCTAACGAGGGGGATATAAATTGCAATGGATGGGGGTCAGGACCGTTAGGTTCTGCTTTGCAGCTCTGTGCTTGCAGGAATGGGGGCATGGAGGGGGGTGTGAGCCCCGGTGACGCCCTAGTGACGCCCTGGTGATGTCTGGTGATGACTGGTGACGCCCTGGTGACTCCCTGGTGATGTCTGGTGATGACTGGTGACACCCTGGTGTCACCCTGGTGATGCCCTGGTGACGTCTGGTGATGACTGGTGACACCCTGGTGATGCCTGGTGACGCCCTGGTGACGCCCTGGTGATGCCTGGTGATGCCCCAGTGATGCCCTGGTGATGCTTGGTGGTGCTTGGTGATACCTGGTGATGATTGGTGGTGCCCTGGTGATGCTTGGTGGTGCCCCGGTGATGCCCCGGTGATGCCCCAGTGATGCCCCGGTGATGCCTCGGTGATGCCCTGGTGCTGCCCTGGTGATGCCCGGTGGTGCTTGGTGATACATGGTGATGCTCTGGTGATGCCTGGTGATACCCTGGTGGTGCCCCAGTGATGCCCTGGTGATGCTTGGTGGTGCCCCAGTGATGCCCTGGTGACACCCTGGTGATGCCCTGGTGATGCCCGGTGGTGCTTGGTGGTGCCCCAGTGATGCCCTGGTGACGCCCTGGTGACGGTTGTCGGTTCCCCGGTGATGCCTGGTGTTGTGTTTCTGACATCCCGTGGAGGAAAACCTGGCACACATGAGAAAACCAGGTGCACTGGAGAAAGGTCACGGTGGTATTTGCCCAGTCACTGGTGTCCAAGGAGGTTGGTGCTGGGGGGCCAAACCAGGACAACCGAAACCCGGAGTGCGCTGGGCTCACCCGCCAGAGGCTCAGCAAGTATTTCTGCAGCTGAGAGCCTCCTCCGAGCCAGGACGGTCCTCGCTGGGGAACGCCGTCGCCTCGATCCCTCGGAGGGCCCCGGGGGAAAGGCGGGCGTCACAGGAACAGAGCCCCAGCCCTTCAGACACCTCGAACCGGCTCAGTTGTGATGGCCAAGACAAGCCTGACTCCAACTTTCCAAAGCCGTGGAAAGTCAAGCTGCAGACTCCTGTCATCATTTCTAAAGGGATCAAGACAGAGCTGCAGGACAGGGCTTCCCTGAAAGGATTTGGCCAGCTGGGATGAATTTGCTGGCTGGAAAAGTCAAGGTGAGAAAGACGAGGGAATTCTGCAGGTGCCAGAACATGTTGACATTTTCCAGCCTATCGATGTTTGGGGAAATTCAGCCACAACAGGGGATAAAGGTGCCAAGGGATGCCCAAAGACTGGTGTGCAAACCAACGCCTTCCCCAGAGACAGAACTCCGCAGCCCCCGCTGCACGTCCCAAATGACAAGCCCGTTGCAGGAGGGGACTTTGGGAGAGCAAGTCCTCTCCTTCCCTCGCCTGCTTTTGCAAGCCGCCTTGCTGCAGCGTCTTCCCGGGCCACGCACACCGCTTCCCAGGCGCAGGCAGCCTTTCTCCCTCTGCCTTTGCCTCCGCTCACCGGCTACGCCTGCACCAAGACCGGCCGCTGCCCGGGAGCATCCCAAAGCCCATTCGCTCCAGCCCAGCTCCCCGAGGCTCTGGGTCCCCGTCACGCTCTGCGTAGTGCAAAACCGGTGCCGCACACCCCGTCCCGGTGCAAGATGTGCAGCTGGTACCCACGAGGGCATCATTTCTAAGGGAGATCAGGGTCACGAAGGATGAGCAGGAGCTGCTAAGCAATGGCAAGCGTCCTTTCAGACACTTACGGCACTGGAAACGTTGCTGCTACAATAAAAACCGAGGGATTTCTTTACAGAGCGGGGAGATGGACAGAGCAGCTCCCAGCCAAGGGACGCTGAGGGTGCTGGAAGTCGATTGGGTTGAAGGGGATCACTGGAAAAGATTGTGAAAAAGAAATCCATGACGGGCTGTTAAACACCGCGGCCCACAGATTGCCCTGGGCATGCGCGGCTTGTCGGCCTCTCCTCCTAGCAGGCACGAGCTGCTGCGGTGAAGACGCGTCCCGCACCGCGAGCTCAGGGGAGCAGCAGAAACAACCCCGGGTGAGCTGTAGCGGCTCTAGTCCCTGCAGGAGCTTGCTCCGCCAAAGGGTTTGCTGCAGCCTTGCACGGATCCTGCGATTACAGTCGGTGCACGATCTATCCGGCGGGGTGGCGTGACTCAAGCTCTTTGCAAATAGCAGGAAGAGAAGAGAATGCCAGAAAACACCTACAAGCAAAAATACCAGAAGTCATCCCAGAAAACACCTACCAGCAGAAATATCAGTGACAGCGTGCAGATCCTCAAATGCCTTTATTGTCTGCTCCTAGAGAAGTGCCCAGTTTTGGTTCAAATCAGAGAGAATCAGGCACAATCATAGATTTTAGCGTATAAATAGTGCCGAGGAAAAGGCATTGGCATCAGCAAGCTCGGGCAGAGCAGCAACGAGTACCGCTAGTCCACGTGCCGCACAGCCGTTTGTCTCTTCCTTTCCAGGGCTGATCCTGCTTTTACCAAAGTCAGTAGGAAAATCAGTGGACCCCAGCGGAAAGGAAAAGGACTCTCCTCTGCAACAAAACTCACGTGTGCCACGTCCCAGCCAAAAAAATGGGATTTTTTTTTTTTTTTTTACCGGGGGCTGCGCTGGGCTGCTCTTGCTGTGGAGCTCAGGCACCTCCACGTGAACTTAAAGCTGGTACGAGGTGGCTGCCGGGCCGAGGAAGCGGTGGTAGGATCCCCAGTCCTAACTTCAGAGCTGCTCTTGCTCCTGCAGCGAATCATAGAATCATGGAACGGTTTGGGTTGGAAGGGACCTTAAAGATCATCCAGTTCCAACCCCCTGCCATGGGCAGGGACACCTTCCACTAGACCAGGTTGCTCAGAGCCCCGTCCAGCCTGGCCTTGAACCCTTCCAGGGATGGGGCAGCCACAGCTTCTCTGGGCGACCTCTTCCAGCACCTCACCAAGCTACAACAGAGCAAGCGTCAGCATTTTCCTCCCAGAGCGAGGTGCATGGCTTGTATCTCACCGCAAGGCAGGCCCGGGTGGGTTCAAAGAGGGTTCCTTGGTCAAAGCTAGCTGGAAACCACACCTCTGGGTGCCCACAGACGTGATCACCTCCATTTCTACACCCAAAAAGGCCCTAATCCTACGGGTGATCCACCAGGAGCTGGCTCCAAAGCTCAGATTTACCATCAATAGGTCTCTTCTGGATTTAAAATCTTCAAGCGATGGAGATAGATAGTTTTACGGTGATGCCCCCGCTTTCTCGGCATCTGCACGTCTCCTGGGTTCCTGCTCATTACACCCTGCACAAGCCCTTAGTGCGGCTGCCCTGGGGATCCACCCTCATCCCATTCCACCAGAGATGAGACGAAGACTGTCCAGATGGACCAGGGTCCTCAGCGCCGCTCCCCGCCCCACCAGCCGCACCGGGGCAGGAGCAGGGACGGGTGCTGAGCCCAGGAGACCTGCTCGAACAGAGGACGGGTGGAGCGTCTGCAAAGCGCTGCAGGGAACCCGTCCTCAGATAACAGGGAAGGGGATTGTCTCGGCACCCAACGACACGTGGCTGCGCCGGAGGGATGTGTGGGTCCTAGGACGGACCATCGTGGTCGTCACAAGGTTTTTGCAAGCCCCAGAGCACCTCTCGCCGCCGTGACGCTGGTGTTTACAGCCCAGCGGGATGCCTGCCCCACGCCCCGTGGGATTTGAGCCCGGCCGCGACATTCACACCCAGCCCCGGAGCTCATTCACACCCAGATGCGACCTGTTCTCCAAATTAAAACGGAAAGGCCAGAAATCACACGCCTAACGAGCCCGTTCACCCGTGGACATCTCACCCCCGCGTCCAGCCCTGTCGGGAAAGGGCTGCACGTCCCGAGGGTCTGGCTTTTACGGGGACGAGGCCGTGATGAAGCCGGCAGACCTCATTCAGGGCACCCCCAAAGCGAGGTCTCCAGAGCCGGGCAGTTTGCTGGAGCGGAGCCCCGGGGGCTTGCCTTGCTGCCGGCCGCGCTCAGAGCAGGGGCTGGAGGGTGCCGCTCTTGCGGTGGAATTAGATGGTCCTGGATGGTCTTCAGCTCTCCCCTTCTCAAGGAGAAGAAAGAAGAGGTTCCTTTTAGTGGGGTTTTCTCCCTCCTGGAGGGTCCTTTTCTTGTTGCCTTGGCTTCCCACCACCCCCATTCATCTGCCTGGGAGCCGGCTGCATCCAATAATCATTTACACGCTGGATTCTCTTTGGGGAAAAAAAAAGATAAATGAGCTCTGTAATAAAACACAATGAGTATCCTGCTGTTACACCGGGAAAGGGCTGGGAGGGGGAGCCAGTCCCTCCCGCACCCCAGCTGCAGGGGTGGCACTCCGGCATCCTCCAGGGAGGCCGGGCACCCACGTCCCCGGGAGACGCCGCGGTCCCCGGCACCGGGAGCGGGGAGGGCGAGCTCCGGCTGCGGTCACCTCTGGGAAGGGGGACTGAAAGCGCCGGCTGCGAGGCCGGCGAGCGCGGAGGCATCCGGCACGGGCTGCCGAAGCCGCGGCGGGAGACGCTTCATCTCAGCCCCCCACCTGCAGCCGCTCCACTCAACGAGGTTTCCTAAACAGATTTCGCATCTTCCTTATAAATATAAACCTCTCAGATTGGCCTGATGAAGATGAAAGGGCCTTTAAAGTGGGAATCATAGCTCCGGTTTGGGCCATAAAGTATCTCAGAATAGCTCTCGGTCATGGAAAAATATTGCAGATCAGGGGATCTGTCAGGGAGGACGGAGGCAGCTGACGCAGTTGCGGGCGCTGCGGCGAGATGGGGATGGTTTGGGGATGGATTTGGGGAGGACGGGGGAGAGTCAGGAGTTAGCAAAGCCACAGCCACCCGCAGGGATGGTTTGCACGTCACCGTCCTCTTTTGGGTGGAAAAAGAGAGCTGAGCCCTCCAGGCACAAGCCAGCTGGCCTGGGGGGCTGCGAACTCGGTGTCGGCTGAGTTTCCCCGTCGCTCCGGCCCCCCTGGCCCCCCCATCGCCCCCAGCTCCCTTCCGAGGTGCTACCCCGCACCCAACGCGCTGCAGGGGACGGAGCATCCCTCTGGTTCGCCCGTGCGGGGCTTGGCCACGGTGCACGGAGGAGCCTCCTGGAAGTCGCCACAGCTCGAACGTATAGACTAGCCAAGGCCAATCCTATAGCGAACATGAGTCCCGCTGGGCTTCGGGCCGCTGTGCGACGGGGAAAGCGTCCGCAGCCCAAAGCCGGTCCGGCTCGAGCGGAGCGGAGAGGCTGGGGTTTGATGGGCGCAGAAAGGGAGCGGTGAGCCCGGCCAAGCCTCCCCCTGCTCGGCCTCGCTTTCTCCCCGCGCCCTGTAAACCCGGCCACGCGCTGGAAAAGCCACCCCCGGGCTGGAAAACGCTCTCCTGCCGCTTTTGCACCCAAAGCCGGCGGCTGCAGGACTCGCCGGCACGGCAGGCGGAGGTGCCCGCTGCCTGCGCCCGCCCTGCCCGGGGTGAGAAGCCGCCGCTGTCCCGAGAGGTTCGCTTTTAACCAAATCCCCTTTTGTCCCCCAGAAAGACAACCCCAAATCCTCAGCACCCATCGGAGCACGAAGCCCTCCCGCGCCGGAGCCCGACTGGTGCTCCTGGCCGGTGTGACGGTGACAAACACCCCGTGCCAAGCCCACCGCCACGGGTGCCGGCTGGCACCCAGCGAAGGACTTTCCATCCCACCCTCACCCCCCCCAGCTCCAAAGTTGCAAACGCAATTAGCAGCATCGCCCGGAAAACTTTGCCGGCTGCGGTTTGCAGAGAGATGCTAATCCCTCCAGCCGCCGCGGGGCCGGATCCGGCGAACGCCCGTTGCTCGCTCATCTTTTGTTCGGTACCTGGAACGGTCCCTCTCGCCGCCCCCCTCTCGCCCCCCCTTCCCTCCAGCAGATGCGGCGGATGCGATCGTCGGGGGGGGGATATAAAAAGCCGGCGGGACCGGCGGCCAGGTGGCAGACGCTCTCCGGGAGCGCGTGGGAGAAGAGGACGGAGGGCGTGCGGCGCCGGTCGGGCTCCCACCCCGGCCACAGGTGAGCCCCGAAAACCAGCGACCCGGCCCCGTGGGTCTCCCCGATGCGTTTTGGGGCGCGCGGCGGGGGGGGGGAAGGAACTTCGCAAAAACATGGGCTTGGTGGATGGCGGGGACACACGCTGAGATGGGCAGGGGTTTCCCAGCGAGGGACGGGCGAGGAAACGCTCCCTTCCCTCCCCGCCTCCGGCGCATTGCCCCTCGCCTCCCGGTATTGCCGGGTTTATTGGCATTTTGGGGTGTTAACGCGTTACGGGGTGCTGCCCGCTGCTGCCCCGGCCCCTCGGTGCTGCTGCGCTGGGGGATCCCGGGCAGCGACACCCACAAATTCAGACAGAAGACAGAAAGACAACCTTTATCTTTAAATTCGATCCGTCTCGCCGTTTTATCCCCCTTTCTGAATCGCCCTTTGCTGTCATAACCGTCAGGGTCTTTCCTCCCTCTGCCGAAGAAAGTCCCCTCCGTCCGGGCTCGACCGGGCGGCTCCGGCGCCAGGGGGAAGGGGCAGCTCTCCCCTCCAGCCACACGTTTTGGGCCAAAAGGAGATTTTTTTTTTCCTTCTGTTTTCTTTCGATGTGGGATGAGGTTTTCCTCCCGTGGAGCAGCCCGGGGGAAGGCGAGACACGTGAGTCCACGCGGAGTTAAATACGGCTGCTTGGGAAAGAGCTGGGGTTTGCGGAGGGAGAGCGACCCGGGCACCCGCGGGACCCTGCAGCACGGTCCCGGGGGTGTCCGGGCGCTGGCCCCAACCTCCTCCTTGACAGCACAGCAGCAGCGGCCGCTTCAGCCCCCGGGTTTCAGCTGGATCCCAGATTAATTTTGGCAGCCCCCGGGGCACGCCGCGTCCCAAACACCACCCACGCTTGCCATAGCCCTTCCCAAAAGCCAAGAAACCGACTTCAGTATCCTTTAGTGTGGAATACTCGTGTCTTCCCCTTCTAGCCCTGATTTACTGTTACTTGCAGTTGTGTCTCCCACCACGCAGGAGTTTTGCAGCCGCTCGAGGGGCATCGCAGGACAGATTAGGAGGGAGGACGTATTTTTTAGAGCCACGAGCGGTTGGCAAGGGATGAAGCCTGAAGACGGCTCCCTAACGCTTTCCCCTCGCAGCATCACTCATCTTTATGGGGTTCTGAGGAGGCGGCAGCAATCCCCGCCGACAGCGATTGTCACCTGCGGTAGCGGTGACAAAAGGCCTGGGCTCCAGAGAGACGCCTTTCGGCTCAGAAGGCAGAAGGAAGAGGCAGGGGGGACGCTGCTGGCTTTGCGGTGCGGCTGAGCAGGGGCAGAGCGATGCGGGTGCAGGCAGGGAGGCAGCTTCGGGTGTCGCCTTCCCTTTGCTGTGCCTCAGTTTCTCCTCCGGCAAAATCCCCCCTCCCGAGCTCCTGGGGTGTAGGGAGGAGCATCCCTTTGCGGCCAGCCTGAAGCGGGGGGAAGCTTGGCAGAAGGAGGGGTTTGCAGCACTAACGCATCTCCCGGGGGACAGGCAACGCTGCAGGGAAGGGACGCGGCTTGGGGGGGGCAGGTCAGTGCCGCAGGAGGGGACCCCGCTCCCGCAACCCCAAAGGAGTGACGGGTAAGGCGGACGTACCAAAGAAAGCATTAAAGAATCCCCTGAAGGAAAAAAAAAAGAGGGTATTTTTTTCTTTTTCTCCCGATAGTTCCTGCACGGTTCCTGGGCCCGCAGCCCCTCGCAGCCCTCGTGCGAGCCCGGCCTCGCGGCCCCGGCCAGGATGGCGAGCGCGCTGTGGAGCAGCCTGCCCGTGGTGCTGGGGCTGCTGCTCTGGCACCCCGCCGGTGCCAGCGGCCCGTGCTGGGAGAGCAGCAAGTGCCAGGACCTGGCCAGCGAGGCCGGCGTTTCGGTAAGCCTGGGGACGGGGACCGCCCTCCGCTTGCTTTGGCTTCTGACCCCCCCGGGGACCGGCGCGGTGGGCCAGGGGAGGAGGCGACGGGGATGCCGTCACCGTGGGGCGACCCACATCGGTGTGGGGTGATGCTTCGGGCCCCAAGACACGCGGGTTTCGGTGGGCTCGTGCCTCCTGGCTTCACGCTGGGTGATGACGGTAAAAATCAGTTTTTGGAGCTTGCAGCGGGGCGAACCAGCAGTTTGGGTGTGGGCTCTGCCCCGCGCCCAGGGGTGCTCGCGGAGCGTGGCCGCGGCGGGACGGCGGTAGCGGCGCACCCTGTTTGCTTGAGTTTGCTCCAGGGACCCCGCAGTGGGGACCGTGCCCCCCCCCGGCACCATTTCCAGCCACGCGGGGCGGGTTTGGTGCCTGGGCACGATGCCCCAGGCTCAGCCCTCGAAGCTCCCCACCGAGGGGACCTCAGCGGGGCACAAGCACCAAAGCGTCTTGTGAAACGTCCCGTTCCGTGCAAGCAGCCCCCTGCAGCCCCCTCCCCGGGGATGCCCGGCCGCGCGCTCACCCTTCCCGTGCATCTCCCCTCCCCGCGCAGGCGTGCGCCGCGGCGTGCAGGGCCGACCTCTCGGCCGAGGCGCCCGTCTACCCCGGGAACGGGCACCTCCAGCCCCTCTCCGAGAGCATCCGCAAGTACGTCATGAGCCACTTTCGCTGGAACAAGTTCGGCCGGAGGAACAGCAGCAGCGGCGGCGGCGGCGGGGGGCACAAACGGGAGGAGGCGGCGGGGGGCAACCCACCGCCCGCATCGTTGCCCGCCGCCCCGCCGCCTCGCCGCGAGGAAGAGGAGGGAACAGGGCTGGAGCGGGAGGAAGGCAAACGCTCCTACTCCATGGAGCACTTTCGCTGGGGAAAGCCGGTGGGACGCAAGAGGAGACCCATCAAGGTCTACCCCAACGGGGTGGAGGAGGAGTCGGCCGAGAGCTACCCGCTGGAGTTCAGGCGGGAGCTGGCGCTCGGCGGCACCGGGGCGCTGCCCGAGGAGGAGGAGGAGGAGGAGGAGGAAGGCCAGGAGGAGAAGGCGGCGGCCGGCGGCTCCTACCGCATGCGCCATTTCCGCTGGCACGCGCCCTTGAAGGACAAGCGCTACGGGGGCTTCATGACCTCGGAGCACAGCCAGACCCCTCTAGTGACTCTCTTCAAAAACGCCATCATCAAAAGCGCCTACAAGAAGGGGCAGTGATGGGGGAGAGCCCGAGGGGCTTCCCGCCCCCGCTGCCGCCCCCCGTAGCTTTAGTGTCCCGCCGGCATGTGTTTCACTTAGAGATCGCTCGTTATATTGTTCTTAATTAGTGCTCCCAAGGGATCCGCTCACCGGGTGGGAACAGGGTCGGGGTAAAGACCTCAACCGCTTCCCCCTGGACACGCACGGGGAGCGGGGACGATGCCCAGTTCGGAGCACGCTGGATGATTTTCATACTTTCACTGAGCTGTACAATACTGTAAATGAGGGATGAAAAGAATTCTAAACAAAAACAAAAAAAAATAATAAAAAATACATTTTTTTGCAAGCTAACCGGGTGTGGGCAACGTCTCTGGGGGTGCCGGGGTTTGGAAAGGGGTGGAAGAAAGAATTGCAAAGTGAAATCCCGCAGCTGGGGGGGGTAAAGCGACACGGCTGGGAAAGTGCTGGGGAGCACGTTGCGGGTTTGGGGGAGAAAGGGCGATTTTGCACCCACCGGCTCGGGAGCTTCGCAGGAGCCGGCCAAGGGGCTGCAGCAAGGCGGGGAGGGCCCTGGGGCTGCCTTTGGGCAGGGGCCGGCTCCCGCGACACGCGACGACGGGGTCCACCGGCCGCCCGGGGCAGCGCAGCATCCGCCGCGTGCTGCCCCACGGAGGGGAGCGACCGCGCCGGCCCCTAACACCTAACACCTCCCTGCCGACAAAGCGCCGCCATGCCCGTTCCCCCTTTCACACGCAGCAAAACACCAGCATTAATATCACAGCGCTGACCTCGTGTGCTGGCTTTGGGCTTCCCACCGCCTCCCAAATTCCCCACGAGCCAGCAATGTGCGCTTGGGCCAGGAAGGCCAACGGCATCCTGGGGGGCATGAGGAAGAGTGTGGCCAGCAGGTCGAGGGAGGTTCTCCTCCCCCTCTGCTCTGCCCTGGTGAGGCCCCATCTGGAGTCCTGGGTCCAGTTCTGGGCTCCCCAGTTCCAGAGAGACGAGGAGCTACTGGAGAGAGCCCAGCGGAGGGTACAGAGATGCTGAGGGCCTGGAGCATCTCTCCTGTGGGGAAAGGCTGAGGGAGCTGGGGCTGTTCAGCCTGAGGAAGAGGAGGCTGAGAGGGGACCTCACCAACGCTTATCAATATCTCAAGGGCAGGTGTCCAGAGGACGGGGCCGGACTCTTCTCAGTGGTGCCCAGCGACAGGACAAGGGGCAACGGGCACAAACTGGAACACGGGAAGTTCCGCCTGAACACGAGGAAAAACGTCTTCGCTGTGAGGTGCCCGAGCCCTGGCACAGGCTGCCCAGGGAGGGTGTGGAGTCTCCTGCTCTGGAGAGATTCCAACCCGCCTGGACGCGGCCCTGTGCAGCCTGTGCTGGGTGACCCTGCTCTGGCAGGGGCTGGGCTGGGTGGGCTCCAGGGGTCCCTTCCCACCCCTTCGGCCTCGGCAGGTGGGGCTGTGCACATCCGAGCACGCTGCGAACAGAAGCCCAGGCCCTTTCCCCACGGCCCCGCGCGCTGCAGGGAGCTTCCGCGGAAAAATTGAGGAAACACCGAGTTGTGAAAGACGATAAAGAGGAAACGCGGTTTGGGTGGGATTCCGGGCACAGAGCTGGGGGGAGGAAGCTTGTCCACAGCCGAGGCCATCCTCCTCCTCACCCCGTGCCTTCCCTTCTCCGTCCCAGCAGCATTCACCCGGCTTTCCTCTCCCAGGGCAGAGAGACGGTGCCCGGGTGCCGTGAACACACCAAGACAGCCTCTGAGGTGGCAACATCAACGTTTATTTGAAAAGGGCGTTAAGACGGTGCGTTGGAAAATATCAACGGCTTCTCGGCCCTTTTTAACAACCCGCTCCCCCCCGCCCGCGGCTACACACGCAAACGCCACAGTGCTCCGAAATGGAGATGGAAACGCACACATGCACCTAAACCGCCGACTTGATAGAAATAGACTTTGTCATCTCTACGTACACAAGTATCTAAACTAAAGGTGATGTACAAACAGGTCACTTACACCGCGCGTGTGTCGGGGGGGGACATTTACAGGGGGAGTTGGGTCCCAAAACGCGGAGGGGCCGGGGTGAGACATGCTGGGGGATGCAGCCAGCCGGGAGGCGACGGCCCCGGCCCCGCTGCGGGGTCCCACGGAGCGGAGCAAGGGAAAAGCATCGGGACGGGAGGGACCCGGGGGCTGCTCCGCAGGGATAACCCGCAGTCCGGCTCCTGGGAGCAGAGGCCAGGGGTGTTTGCTGTCCCGAAGGGATGATGGGCACCCCAAGATGTGCCCTGCGGTGTCCCCGTGGCTCCCCTCCTTCAGTGCCAGCAAACCTTGTGCTCATCTTCCCACCTTTGTGGTTTTGAAGAGTTTTGGAGGTGGTTTTTTTTCCCATGGACACAGGATTTGGGAGTTAATCGCTTTTCCCACTGCATTTTGTTAAAACATTTAGTGCTTTTCGCTAGAGCAGCCCCGGGAGCAAACCCTCCTTCCCCGAGCAGCCTGCTTTGCGCTCCCACTGCCGATCCCAAAACCCGCCCCAGCCAAAGCTCGGGCTCCAGCGGGACCAGGCATCACCCGGGGAGCAGAGAGGGCTTGGGGACAGGGGACAGAGACGCGTGGGGACCCTGAGGAGAGGCAGCAACGGGAGAGCCTCGGGCGCCGGGCAGGGCTGGCACGGGCAGAGCCACGCCGGGAGCGGGGCAGCGCCGTGATCCAGCCCAGGGACCGAAATAAACCCTTGTTTTTCCTGTCCTCTTAAGCTAGATCATTTCCTAAACCCGGATTACAGCACGACCACACAAACAAGCGGTGACCTTGGGGCAATCGCGAACTGTATCCGCCGCGGAGGGAAAAAAAGCAAAGGGGATGGTAATGTGTAATTACAGCTTAAAATAACTGCCTGAAGATCTGCAGCGGGAGGTGGCAGAAACGGGCCGCGGCTGAAGCAACCCAGCGGGGCGCGGGCAGAGCCGGTGCGATCGCCCAGCGGCTGCGATTACCTGCTGCCCCTCCGCGATGGGCGGCAGCAGCTCCCACGTCTCCAGCTTTGGAGCCTCCTGTGCCTCTGCGCGCGGCAAAGACAGAGGCAGCGTGTCCGGCCGGAGGGGACGGGGCTGCCCGAGGTGACAGGAGAGACCCCCAGGGACCCCCAGGCTGCTCAGAGGGCGACGGTGGGGAAGCCACAGGCAGTGCCCATCCGACTGCAAACAGCCTTAGCGCACCGACACTTGAAAGGTATTTCGGAGCAAGAGACCCTGTGAACGACCGAACCCCCCCTGTGAACGACCAAAACCCCCCCATGAACGACTGACCCCCCCCACGAACGACCGAAATCCCCCCGTGAACACCTGAAAACCCCCGAGGACCCTTGTCCTCCCCCCATCCCTTGCAGTTTTGGTTTGGCAGGGCACAGAATTTTCTACGTGCGTCTAAAGCAAAACTCTCGACAGCCTCGTCTCCCCCCAGCCCAAATCCAGTGTTACCCCACTGCACGAGCCGAGGCGCGACCCACGGCCTGCCAGGCGCAGGGTCCGCAGGGTGGACCCTGTAAAACACCGTATCGTAGCTATTGCCTGCAGCACTGGGGCTCCTTTGTGGTTACGGCTCAGTTGATTTAAGATTGGACTTCGTCAAAGTGATTCGGCTAAAAAAAATTAAATAAATAATTCTTTCTCTGAGACAGGAACCCTAAAACTGTGCGAACCCAACCCCAAACTGTGAAAACAGTGGGTTAATGTGTCAGTATTCCCCAGCGTGGCGGTTGCTCACGCCGCGTGTCACCGCTCCAGGCGTCCCACTGCACGCCCGGGCGCGTTGCCTGCGGGCTCAGTCACACCAGCCCCCCGGTGACCCGGGCGAGAGGCACGGCTCTTGTGGGTTTCCCTCCCCAAAAAGTGTGTTTCCCCCCCAAAAAAGTGGGTTTTCCCAAACAAATCGTGTTTTCGAGTGACCTGGAACCAGCCAGGCTGCTGCATGCCCCCACGCTGGGATGGGACGATCCCTCGCGCCGCACTGGGGGGCAACCCCTCCGTCGGGGCACCCTGAAGCAGGCAGGGGAGGTGGCCGCGCGGTGAGGGGGCTCCCGGGAAGAGGCAGGCTCACCGGCCAGGAGCTGGACACGGGGACTGTACCCCGTCCCGCGACCCGCCCCAAGCCCCCGCCCGGGCCGGCTTTGGCTGTGTGGGTGCCCCAGGCCCCGGCACGCCGCGCCCCAGGCCCCCTCCTGCCCTTCAGTCTCACACCCTCCAGCTTCAGCCCTGCCCCTCGCCAGGCGCTCTCGACGTGGCCAACAGACGACGCGGGGAGGGATTCCCCAGGGAACGGGTGCGCTTTATGCCGGGAAGATGTACGTGCCCCACGAGCTCTGCCCAGAGCCACAGCATCTCCTCTCCCCTCCCCAAAAACGAAACCGGAGAGGGAGGTCAGAGCAACTACCCACCTCCCCACGCCACTGTTCCCCGAGCCTCCTGCACCGCCAACCGCTGCGAAACGTGGCTGCGGAGGCAGAGAGTCACAAAATAAAGTACGGGAGACGGGTTTGTGGTGCCAACGAATCTTGGGGTGGCCTCGGTGTCCGTGTCCCCACCCGTCCTGCGCGAGGGCGCGCTCCCCGCAGGGTCAGCAGTCTCTCCCCAAGATGTCCTTCGGTGCGAGCTCTGCAGCGGCGGCTCTGCCCTACCAGCACGGCCACCCTCAGTACACGCACAGGTCCGGGAACTTCATCTCGTACACCGGGATGGAGTGGTTTTGGGGCTGGCCGTAGGCGGCTGTGATGGTGCCGGAGGGGCTCGGCGGTGGCCTGAAACACAAGAGACGGAGGGAGGTGGTTTACAGAGAGGTTTGGTGAGGAAGCAAAGCCTGGCGTGGGAAACGTGCATTCCTGCACCGCTGCAGTGCCACCATAGCAGAGGGGAACAAACCAGAGGCCGCTCCCAGCAACGCCTGTCCCCTCTTGCCGTCGCCAAGGCCCCAACCCCAGGCTGGCACCCACCCCAGCGCACGAGCCTCCTCCTTGACGGGGGACGCGTGGGGCTCCCGCAGCCCCACAGCCAGCGCTGGCCCCATGGTCAGGCACCCCACGCTCCAGCAGCAGGTTTTTGGGTGGCTCAACAACCTGCGCTCGGGCACAGCGTGCTCAGCTGTCGCCCCAACTCACCGTATTGTGATCTCGAAGATCTGGTTGAGCTTGCTCTGCAGCAGCGTCGCCTGGAACAGACACGGAGGCTGTATTAGTGCGGCTGCGCCCTGGGGACCACAGCAGCGCAAACGGGACAAACACCCCGTTGGCTTTTCCCGGTCACCAGCGCAGGGGGAGGGCGGCCTGGCAAAATTCAGGGCCACATCGTCACCATCCGCCTCTCCCCAGCAGAGCAGCCGCGGGGATTTAGAGTGTCGCAGCCCCGACTCACCCGGGCGCCGCAGTGGGCAGCGATCTCCTCGAACGGGGCTTTCTGGAATTTCTCCACCACTTGCCGCCTCCGCTCCCGCTCCTGCTCCTCCACAGCGACACTGTCTACTGAAGCAGAGGGGAGATGGCTCTCAGCTGCTCCCCACCCGCAGAGACCACCCCGTGCTCCATCCCCACCTCCCCGACAGACAGCACGGATTTGGGCATCGCTAGGAAGCCAAGGAGGGGGTGTCCAGCATCTGGGGCCGGGACCAGCCCCCCCAGGGACACCCCAGGGCCAGGCAGAGCTGTGAGGCTGCCTGCTCGCCCGCACCCTGGGTGTAACGCCGTGGCGAGGCGCTGGGCACCGCTCCATCCGCGGTGCGCGCACGCAGAGCCGGGGTGACAGCACCCCTACATACACACCACCCTGGCCTCCACCTCTCCCTACCGCGGCCGGCTCCCCCGCTTACCTATTGCCTTCTTCAGCGTCTCGTACGTGATCTCCTCCGCTGGTGCTCTCTACAGGAAGGGGAAAAGCAGATGAGGCTCGAGGCACAACGCAGGACGCCGTCCTGGGATCGCAGCAACCCAGAACCAGTGTCCCAGGCTGTATTCTTGCACCAAAACACTGTCCTTAAAGGTCAGGAATATCTTTCCTGGAAAACTGCACTTTTAAAAGGTTTTTTCAGGCCAGGCCTTACACCTCCCCAAAGGCTCCCGTAGCTAAGAAATACGCAGACAGGGAAAATAAAGATTTACCACCCAAACAGCAGCGGGAGACCCTTCCTGCCGTGCAGCTCCCCTTCCAGGCTGGGACCTGGCAGCACCTGGAGGGGAGCGGCAGCGGAGTCGGGGTCTTTCTGACCCCGCTCGCTGCCAGACACGCCGGGGCTGAGTTACGGGCCCCCGCGCTCGCAGCCAGCGGAGCAATTGTGTGTGCAGCCAAACGAAGCATTAGAGAGGGCTTAACCGCGGGCCGCCAGGCTGCTAAAAGCACGCGGTGCCGAAGGGACGAGGCAGCCTCTGCCGCTCCGGCGTGACACGGTACCTGCTCTCGCTCAGGACTGTTTCTCGACTCCACCTCGACCTGCAGGGAAATGGTCTCGCCAATGCTCTTCCTCTTGGACAAGCGATCTTCATCTGGGGAGGGAGAGGAAGGGCAGAAGAGCTAATTGCAGGCACGCCGGGGCAGCGGGGTGAGCGCAGGCAGCCCCCGGGAGCACGGCCTCCCGTCCCATCCCCAGGGTAGCAGTCCGTCTAAGCCATTCACCCAAATTCATCCAAACCAGCAGAACTGAGGACTGAGCCAAGCCCAGCGGGCTCGTGGCCCCTTCCAGCCAGCCAGCCATGCATGTGGCAACCCCAGGAAATTCCCGATTAACCACCTTGTGCCTCAGTTTCCCCAAGGTCGCACCTCTAACAGAGAGCAGAAAAACAACAGGCCCACGTGTAGGACAGGCACTTCACCCCCCCGTAACTGTGCAGAGCAAGGGACCAGTTTCCTCCCCTCCCAGCGCTCCGGGATGCCCCAGGGCGGTGCGTACCCGTCAGCTGGGGGATGTAGGGCGTGCTGAGCCGGTCCGAGTTGTACCCGCTGCCACCCAGCACCTCGCTGATCTTGCTCTGCCAGAAGAAGACCTCCGGGCCCAGGCGGTCAAGGCTCTTGCTCAACCTGTGGAGATGGAGAAAAACCAAGGGAGATGGCAGCATGTCTCCTGCTAGGGGAACCGTGCCAGCAGGGCTTCCAGTCCCTGTGGGTCAGACAGAGAGAGCTCTCACGGCTTCGCTTAGCTCCGGCACGGCCGGATGCATCCCGCTATTTCTGCGTGCAGAAGGAGAGTCCCAGAAGGGCTCTTGACCCATCACAGCAGATCTGGATACGCTCAGGGAGCACCACGCTGACCCAGGGAGTGTCTCAGGAGAGCAGTGGCACTCACTGGGAGCAGCGTCTCCGTAAGGGACCTCACCACCAAACGTGACCTGTGCCAAGTCACATAGGACAAGGGGAAACGGCCTCAAGTTGCTCCAGGGGAGGTTTAGGTTGGCTATTGGGAACCATTTCTTCCCCGAAAGGGCTGTCAGGCCCTGGCACAGGCTGCCCAGGGCAGTGGGGGAGTCCCCATCCCTGGGGGGATTGAAAAGCCGTGGAGATGTGGCGCTTGGGGACATGGGTTAGTGGTGGCCTTGGCAGTGCTGGGTTAGCGGTTGGACTCGATGATCTTAAAGGTCTCTTCCAACCCAAATGATCCTGTGATTCTGTGACTCCAAGCGTGCCAAGGCTGTGCCAGCCCAGCCAGCCGTGCCCGGGGGATGCTCAGCACGCAGCAGGCGTCCTCAAGCCGGCGGCACAGCAGAGCAGCGGGATGACACACCAGATCCACACCCACGCTGCTGCCAGAGGAGGGAAGGATCGGCCTGCGGAGCGGATCCCGCATGTGGCTGGCTGTGAGCGCAGGCCGCGGCAGCCGCCCCTTCCCTGGCCCTGTGGGATCCTCCGCAGATTCTAAACAGGCTGCAGACCACTTGATGTCCTTCCCACTGTGCCGTCCCCAGATGGGAAAGGAGAGAAGCACAGGCCAGCGAAGGGCTGATAAACCCATTACCGCCCACGATCTCATGGATGCCAATCCCGCGGGAGCAGGTAGCGGGGTAGAAGGTACGTTCCAGGCTCCTACCTGGGTCTCTCCACAAACACATCTTCAGGGAGCAGGTAGGGAGCTTCCTTCTGTCGCATCTGGATGACCTGCAGAAGACAAGCACGGAGCCAAGCTCAAACCCCGCGGGGGGCCAGGAGAGCCGATGCCAGAGCCGCCGCGGGCGAGGCTGCAGCCCCGTGCCAGCCCCCCCCTCGCACCTCATGGATGTGCTGGCAGAAGGTGGGCACGGTGGTGAGCTGGCTGATGAGGTTCAGGTAAGCTGCACCGAGGGCGAAGAGCGCGCAGCGGTTGTACGCTGTCAAGTTATCCTCGTTGATCTGGGCAATCTCCTGCAGCAGAGACACAGCCCCACGAGACGAGGATGGACAAGGCCCCAGCGTGGTCTCTGTCCACCTCGTGGCATCACCTGCCCTGCAAACGTCCCAGCTTGCGGAGCTCGGGTCTGCGGCATTTCGGAGGCGGACAAAGTGACTGAGGTCTCTCCCCAGCGTGTTGGTCTGAGCCCACTACGGTGGGAGAAGCTCAGAGCGGGTGAGGCACTTGCATCCCCCTCCCTCAGAGACCCCAACTCCAAAACAAGCCCCCTCCCAGAGGCTCCTTCCCGCCGCATCTCAGCCCGTCCGCCCCACGGCGCTGAGCGCCAGCAGCACATCCAGCTCCCCCCGCCTACCTGCACTGCCAGCACCAGGCGGATGAGGTCCACCACCACCTCCTCGTTAGCCAGCTCGATGCTGATGAGCATCAGCATGCTGTAGAGAGCCTCGTAGTGAGCCTGCACGTTGCTCTCCTCCTTACATATCAGGTAGATGTGCCGGTAGAGCTGCTGGCCGTGCTGTGGGGACACGGAGGGATGCGGTCACCTCCTGAGCATCCCCCGCTAGCAACGCTGCCATCAATGCAGAGCAAGAAAAGCAGCAGGGCCCAGCAAAGGAGCCTCCGTGCATGCAGGAGGGAGCAGAGCTCCTCCGGTCACCACGCAAACCAAGAGAGCCCCAGGGAGAGGGAGCTGTGGCTATCCGGTGGTGTTCCACCATTCCATGCTGCACCCTGGCAGGGAAGAGGCACCGGCGGGTCCAAGAGCAGAGCCCAGGGCCGGCAAACAGCACTCGCAGCACCGAGCCCGGGGAAAGGACGCCTCCGTTGCAGAAGCACGAGAGGAATCACGGCTCAGACCACAGCAGAGGAATAAAGCCCTGAGACACGCTGCTTGACAGCAAGGTGTGCGACAGAGCAGGGCACACGCTGGTGCGAGGGAAACTCAGCTCTGCGACAGCTTTTGGCTTAGGGGCTGCATTGCTGCTCCCCGGTGTGTGCAAGGCAATAAACTGATCCTCTCTTGGCCTCAAGTCGGCTCCAGAGGGGTCTGCACCCCCCTGGAAGTGTTTTAAGGAGGTGGGGAGCGGGGGGGAATAAAAATAAATAAAATCAGGCATCTTCGAAAGTCTCTTGATAAATAGCTTTTGGGATACCAGCACATCCTGGGGTGCTCATTCCTTGGGGCAAATAGCAGGTTTAGGAGTCTAGAAAGGCCCACGCACGAAGGGCTGATGGAGATTGAATCCCACTGGCTTTTCCCAGGGACATGCCCAGGTTTAGAGGGATCATCCAAGACTCAGTGTGACTTGGGGAAATGGAGGCACAGTCCTCACACCGCTCTGCACAAGGCCAGCTTGACCCGGACCCTGACACTACCTTCTTCATGAAGACAGTATCTTGGCGCGAGCATTTGTCCACTTTCAGCTTCAGGACTGAGATGTCGCTGATGGTGCTGCAAGGAAAGGCCAAGGGGAAGGGAAAACTCAGACACCGGAGGGAGGAGGCGCGATTCCCGCATGCCTGCGGAGTGCCGGCCAGGGACGAGCTGGCTGGGAGGAACTGGGGGCGAAGCTGAAGGTGGCTTTTAAAACCCATCTGAGCAATTCAGATATTCGAGCGTACGGGGCCAAATCACTACAGGATTTCAAGGCAGTGGCACTCAGGAACACAAAGGCAAGTTACAAAGCAGCGTGCAAGCAAAGTGGGGTAGCAGGACCCCAGCAAAACCCATGGAGACACTTCCAGCTGGGCTTACAGTCACCTTCTTCCAAGGTAACACAGCATGGACACCACGAGTGCCCACCAGGCCTCTCTGTGGGGATGCAATGCAGGTGAGGAACCCACTCAAGGACGTTATTGCTCCTGCACATCCTCTGGGACCACTCTCTGCCCTACCACAGTTACGTTCAGCAGCGCGGTCCCACATTCCTCTGGGCACAGCCTCTCAGAGACCCCCCCATCCATCTTACTCCTAGCAGACCCCTGATCTGCAGCGTTAAACCACCCCAGAGCCGGCACCAGATTCGTTACCAATCCTGCCAGCAGCCCCCAAGCCTGCAGGCACTCCCAGCCCAGCACGTCTCCCTCCCAAGCCTGCTCTGCAGGGCCTGCAGGTCCCAGCCCTGCTGGGGAGCCCCCAGGACACACCTGATGGTGGAGAATTTCTGCCGGTTCCCGTGGCGATCAATGAAGCTGATGAGGATCTCGAGGACAAAGAGGCGGATCTCGGCATCCTCCATGAGGGCTGCGGAGAGCAGCCTGTCCAGGAAGGCGCTGGGAAGGGCCGTGAGCATGTTACTGCACTGGAAGCCCACAGAGACCTGCAAGCATCAGAGAAAAAGGGAGACAATGTGACAGTGTCACTTGGGGTGGGGGTTAAAACACACCAAGAAAGAGGGGACGCAGGCAGAGAAGACTAAGTACAGCTTGAGCTCTTCCTAAACCAGCCCAGGGGAGAGGGTCCCCGAGCTCAGCACCCCCATGCCATGGTCTCATGGAGGTTGGATGCTCCTCCAGGGACGGCGACACGTTCGTACCTGGAGGAGGGACTTCAGGAGCATTATCTGTGTCAGCCGATTCCGGTTCTCCCTGCCACGGAGAGAAGAAACAAATGGTAAAATCCAAGTGAAAACAAAACAACCCTCCTTCCATACCCAAAGGATGGAAAAGCATCAGAAAGGGCAGGACGGGTTTCCCGAGAGTCACCACCACATACAGCTGTGCTGTAAAGGTCTCCAGCAAATGAGCCCCGGATTTAACAGCCAGGGAGAAGGCTGCTAAAGGAACGATGAATACCGAAGCATACATCCTGCCACAGGCACCAGAAACAAGGCAGCCTCACACCTCCCGGCAGGCGCAAGCTGAGCTCAGGACGATGAACCGACCTCTGGACGTGCCCATCCCACAGCGGCTCTCGAGGGACAACAGGCACCAGCTCTCAACAGGCTCCTCACTTTGAAGCAGCAGAAGATTGGTGGGACGAAGCCCAAGCCCTCCTGCCCGTGAAGGTACCCTTGCTCCTCACTCCCATCTCCCTTCTGCAAAGCCACCGTGAACCAGGCTTCTGCTTCAGCGACGCGAGTGGGGTTTATGCAAAAAAGGAAATCTTGAATTCTCTACTGTCTGAACTCAGTCTTTCCTAGCCCTGTACTGGAAGGGGACACGGGGATTTCCAGGCTGTCCCACGACACGCTGCCTGCGCTGCCCACCTCTGCCCAGGGACTGAGCTACTCCGCAACTGGCAGCATCCCCACAAGCCGAATTCCTCTGCAAACTGCTGGTTCACCTACACACCCAGAGCAAGCACCGTCCTTCACACAGCGTCAGATGAGATTTAAAAACGCTCACGGAGGAAGCTTGTGAGCTGGTGAAGGAGCAGTGACAAGCAGCCTGGCACTGCCAGCCTCGCACCAAGAAGCGACTGGCATCCTGGGGCTACGAGCCCGGCTCTGCCCCCGCGGCGAGGCAAGCTGCCCTGGCCGAACGGCACACGGCACCCCGTGCGTCTCCCACCGCGTGAGTCGGGATCGAACGCAGGCGTTGGGAATTACCCCCACGTGAGCGAGGAGCAGAGCATGTCTCCCATCAGCCGGCAAAGACTCTCTCCCATCAGAGACAAGTGGGAAGAGCCTGACCGTACTTTGAAGATAAATATAGCACGAAAATCTGTTTGCTCCTTACCTACATGTTTCAGCGCTGATACCCTCGCTCCAAATAGCTCTCATGGTCTGTTCCCACACTTCTGAAGCAATTATGTTGTTTGGGTGTTTTCCCTTCCTTCTCTTCCCCCACCGCCGGGTATAAATACCACCTCCCGCTCAGTATTAATAAAAGCTCGGAGGCAGCTGAGAGGGGCCGGGCAGCGATGAGCAGCCAGTCCCACGAAGCCATACACGAGCTTCTCAAAAGCCACGGGCAGCCCTCGCCCACCCGCGGCCACCTCGCCGCCCTCACACTTGTGAAGTCACTCCCCTGCGTATTATTTTTAGTTCCTGGCTAGTTGTGGATGACACCCCAGGGCCGAGCTCGTGACAGCTGACTCTCTCAGCAGGTACCCGAAGAAATGCAGAGTTCAACTGCAGTACCACTGCCTGTAAACGCCTTTCCTCCTTGATGCTCCGGTGTTCCAAGGGGCCCTTGTCATCACATTGGCAGCAGACAGCGAAGCATTTTAACCAAGGATCGCACGTTGCTCAGCCTCCCTTGCTCTTCGGTGGAAGCTCTTGATGCTCAGCCTTTCCGATAACGTGCCCGCGTCCCACTCTGTCCCCAAAGGCCACCTCAAGGTGGGAACGGTTTCAGGAGCTCCCTGGCACTTCCAGCTCCATGTTCAAAGCCTTACACCCCCCCAGGACAGCGGCAGGGCGAGCAGGGCGGGGGGAGCAAGAGGAGGGAGGAAGGCATCCGTTCTCACCCGGCTTTGCCAGCCTCGATGGACTGCTGCGAGGATGGGAGCGGCACCTTGTTCATGATGAAGACCATCACCTCAGACTGCTGGTAGGTGGGCAGCGTGCTGGCGAAGGACCCTGCGGGGACAAGAGCGAGCTGGCAGCGTGCGGGGCGCAGCCCGCCGCCCCCAGAAGCACCCAGTGCCGTGGGGTCTGCCCGCCCGCCCCGCTCCAAGCCGGCTGCCGGACCCCAGCCAGGCTGGGGTAGGACAATGCCCGCCTGGATCGGGTACCCGCAGGCAGCTTTACCCTCAGCATGACTCGAGACCCATCAAAACGCCTCCCAGGCAGGGCAGCCCCAGGCCCAGGCAGGGCGTGAGGCCGAGAGACGCCAACCCCTGCCTCTACCCCTTCCTTTTTTGGGGCTGGCGCACCCCCGTCCCCAGCGGCTGCAGCAGGCTCCCGCCTGCCCTCTTTCCCTCCTCTCCTTCCCTTCCTCAGGGCCTCCTGCCCAGGGAGAACCACGACTCTGCCCGCGCACGGCAGCTCTGCCGGGGATGGCTGGGGTTGCAATGCCACCTGCCGATAACGCGCCACCACGCTTGCAGCGCGCCGCAACGGATAAACCTCATTTCCCATGGCCGCTTTTAGGACGAAGGCAACTTCGTTTCACCCCGGATAATCCTGCAGACGCACAAGGCAGAAACCCACCGCGCAGGGGGTCACCCCCAGCACAGCCCGCGCTGGGCACCGCGGGACACCCCACCTATGGTTTTAATGACGGCCTCCTGGAACATCCTCTCCTCGTGCTCCTTGATGATCTTGGTGCTGACGCCGGCGGCGCAGTCGTAGCTCCCCGTCAGCGCGTAGTCGATGCTGAGCCGCAGCTGCCTCAGCAGGGTGTTAAACACCTCCAGCACTGTGGGGCCTGGGATGGCGAGGGGGGAGAGACGGTGGAGCATCGCCGGAGGAGAGCGGCAGTTTTCCCCACGGAGATGGAGGCTGCAGTTTCCCCCAGGACAGTGTGGTTTATACCTCCCACCACCCCCTGAACAGGTTGAAAGACAGTTTGGCCAGACACACGGTAACTTTTAACCCCCATCAGCTCCCCCGGTCGAGACAGAGGAGAGAGGTCCTTCCAGGGCTCAACACATTCACAGCAAGCCCCAGAAAAGGAGTCCTGAAAATCCTTTGCCCCCTGCCATGGAGGCGAGGGCTGGCCATCGCATGCAGCCCTCCAGGTTTAGGCAGCCGCACGCGGGTGTCCCAGCCACGGGACACGGGTGTTGCGCTGAGGAGCACTGAAACAGCATCAAACCGATCCCGTGGATGCTCCAGACTGGATCCCCCCCCGCCAGCTCACACCTGGGCACACGCCAGAGCCCAGCCCAAACCTCCGGCACCTCTCCCACCGCAACAAAAGGGTGAAGGGACGGACGGAGAGGATAAATTTATCCACTTACCAACAGATCCGGAGGCTGCGATCACCGCTGCCTCCGACAGGACCTCCACGATGCCCGCACGAACGGTGGCCGCACTCTTGCTATTGGCATCCAGGTGCCCCAGGAGCTGCTGGATCACGAGATGGGAGTGCTGCGGCTGGAAGGAGAACGTCAGCGTCAGCACGGGCACTGCACGCACGAGGTGACAGCCCGGTTCTGTGACCCGCACGGCTACCGGGGATGAATCCTGCACATCCAGCTCCCCCGAGCCCCTGCCCGGGTCTTTCCAAGACAGGTCTGAATGCAAAATGAGAGGAGGCACCTGGAAGAAGCCTGTCTGACATGACTGAGCAAGAGCTTGGAGCAATTTGCATAGGAAAAATGATCTAAAGAGCTGTACGGATCTAAGGAAATTGTGACAATTAATCCTGGGGATTTCAGGGAGACAGGATTTGATTTTTGCCAGGGTTTCCCAAACACATCTATACTTCAAAAGGGTCCCGCTGAGTTATTGTGACCTTACACCTCCAATATGCATTAACAGGCTTTTATAAAATCTAGCAGCGCTGTAAAGGGTTTTAGGCAGTTTACAGGATTAAAAATAAGAAACAAGAGCAGGGGGCGGCGATCTGCTTTTCACCGTAAGAGCTCTCCAAGCACAGCCGGGGCTTGCGGTGTCCAACAGCGAAGCAAACTCCCAAGGGGGTGAAGAGGGGCAGCAGGTCTGGGACAGCCCCAGCAGAGTGGGAGCAGGGCGGGAAGGCAGCACCGTGCCCAACAGCGTGCAGGGACCCACGCAAACAGCGATCCATTGAGATCCACATGGAAAAAGAACGAACGGACCTTCTCCCATCACTTTGGGGTTTCCCTAAACTGCATCTCCATGGCCCCCAGTGAGAAGGGAAGAGCCTGGCAGGGTCTGTCTCTGAGCACCCCCATGCCTAAGGACGGGGCTGCTGGGCTGCAGGCGCTGTCGCGATGCCCGGTTTGCCCAGGGCACGTTGCAGCCCGGACACCCCTCTCCTTTCTGCAGGAACACGGAGCTTGGGCTGATTTACAAGGCAAGGATCTGGAAAGAGGCAGCTTTCCACCGGAGCCCAACTGCTTCCTTTGGAGCGTTTCACAGCACGCCGCTAGCCCGTCTGATTCAGCAGGGCTTTGCTTTCTGCTGAGAGGGAGGGAATCGCTCCCGGGACCGAGATACAAGCTCCAGGAGCGGCGTTTTAAAGCGCACACAGCTGGCACCCAGCCAGGCTAACGCTTATCAGACATTTCCCCACGTGCCCCCCAGCCCACGCTGCTGGACACGCGGGCCGTACCCGTCTCCGGCCCGTTTCGGAGCACGCTTGGAGGCCGAGCTCATCGCGAGCGCTCGGGCTCGGCGCTGCCGGCACGCGGCAATGCGGCGGCGGCTCTGACTCAGCCCAGCCGCGGAGGCAGACGCGGGCGCTCCCAAGCATGCACGTGCGTCCCCAACCGGTGCCGCTGGCCGGAGTCCTGCCGGCTCCCCACCTGGATCGAGTACATGATGATCCTGAAGCAGCAGGTGGCAAAGATCTTCGGCTCCCAGAGCGAGTGGTTATCCAGGTGGCTGGGGAGAGATGGAAAAGGAGGGGACAGGAACCGTCAGTCCCCCAGACTCCGCAGGGGTGCAAAGCAGCACCAAGCCCCAGGGACGGCCAGGAGCAGGCGAGGGCAGGGACACAAACTCCTCTCCGGGGTGAATTTTCTCAGCGACAGGTATCTATCCCATGCCATCTGCCTCATTGCATCCAAAAATGAGAGCTCAGCCTGAAACCCAGTCCCCATCTCCAGTGCCGTGCCGAGGGGAGCCACAGGAGCCCACGCCTTCGCCCCAGCTCTGGCCCACATTGGCCATTTCCCTGTGCCTCAGTTTCCCTTGTACCAAAACCGAGGGATGCACAACTTACATGAGGACGGGTTTGATGGCGTTCTTGATGTTGCCGTACGCCGCTCGGCCCAGCAGCTCCCGCAGACACCTCTCCGCCAGCTCCGTAGGACTCTCCTTCTCCTTCTCGGTGGCTTGCAGCGGGGAGGGGGAGCGGCTGCGAAAGCAGAGGAGGGCGATGAGAGCGGCGCTGAGTGTGCGGCAGCAGCGGGGGAGAAGAGGCACAGAGCCCGGCCAGGGAAGGCTGGAGCAAAACGGTCGTGGCATCTGCCCGCGCCCGCCGCTGCACAGGGCCGTGGGCTACCCCTCGCACAGCCCACGGCCACGCGTCGTCCCGCCAGGCACACGGAGCAGCTCCATCCCGGCAGAGCCCAGCGATAAAGCGCTGCTGGATTTGAGCCAGATCAGAGAGCAGCATGGTGCCTGGATTACAGGGGAAGGGGACGTGCCGGGCTGTGCCAGGCAGCAGGGACAGCCCCCGCGTCCCTGGGGCTGGGAGAGGATCAAGGTGCTCAGTGCTGGAGGGGGAAGGATCTCATCAGAGAGGACGCAGGACATAACGTCCTCCCAGGGTGGACACAGCCTCCTGGGGGAGGAAGAGCAAAGCAGTCACGGTCTGGCACAAGTCCCCCTGAACACGCACGTCCCAGAGGAGATCCATCCCCTTTTTCCACTCTCGGGCTGTTTGGCATCACACAAACACCGCGAATGCTTTTTCCACCTTGATGCTTCAGTTTACAAGAAAAAGGGAAAAAGCATCTTGGCCAGAAGCCAACTTTCCAGGGCTGATACATCTCTCTCAACCTTCAAAAGGAAAATCCCAGGAGGAATTCATGCCTGCTTCTCTGCTGTGTGCTTCTCAGCTAAGCAACTCCCCTTCCAACACCCAGCTGGTGGCCAGCACCGGGGGGTTACGCCGGAAGAACGGCGGGACAGCGAGCAAAGCTGTATTTCAGTTCCTGAGATTCCTCTTGCTTGGCTTTAAAATAACCGCTTTGGTCGCATTTAAGCAGAAATCCCTCCCAGGGGTCAGCCCGGAGCCTTTGCAAACAGCGTGCCTTAGCTGCAGGGACAGCGCAGTCTGCTCCACGGGAGTCACCGTGCCCTGCAGCGGCCAAGACAGCGATAACCTTCACTTCACCGGGTGACACGCAGAGCTCCTGCCGCCCGCGGCATCCTTCGGTGAGGTACTCACAGGCTCTCCCCTGTGGCTGTTTTCCCCGAGCTGCGGGCACAACTCAGCCTGCCACACCTCTGCCCTGCAAAACCTTGGCAAAAGCAGCCCCGGGGCCCCGAAGCCGCTGGCGGAGCAGTGGGTGACGGCAGCAGCCAGCACGCACCTTTCGGCCTCCTCCACGTGCTGTAAGTTGAAGAGCAGCGAGGGCACGATTTTGTCCATGTGCTGTGGGTCCCAGATGTTGGCTTGGAGCTCATCGTTCACCGTCTTCCTCACCACTCCTTGCAGGCCTTTAATGCCGGACATCCGGATCCTGGGGAACAAATTGACACCAAAATGCTACGTATCTATACAGCATACGTTATTTTACATTTATATATGCATATATACATGGGTGAAACTGTGCAAGAAGTTGGAGAGAAGACACTGATTTCTGTGCCGCTGGAGGGGCTCATGCAGGCGATGCCCCAGTTCCCAGCTCCAGGCCTGGTGCAACCCCACGGCAATCCTTCTGCCTCGCATCCCCGAGAGCCACGGCTCCCCGCAGCCCGACAGACGCGAACGGGAAAGGCTCTGAACCGGCTAAAATCGTCCTGGCAGCAGCAGCCGGCTCCCATCCGCCGTCTTTCCCGGGAGGCCCCCAGGCAAGCAGCAGCCACCCATCTCCACGGCACGCGCTACCCGAGGTGGAGAGGTGGCACCGGCCAGCCCGGCCTCTCCGAAGGACTGGGTTTGGCCCTAGGAGGTCTCCGTTCTCCAGCTGCGGCACACATGGAGGGTTTGCCCCGTCTCCTCTGCTCCCAGCAGCTGCAGAGCCGAGCCGTGCCCGTGGGGAGGCTGGATGCTAGGGAAACCCAGGTGCGTTTTGACACCAGCATCCTTTCTGGGACCAAAGATCCTGACTCTGCTCTAGTCAATAAAGTCATCAATAAACATCTCCCTGCACAGCAGGATTCCCAGGTCTGAAACCAGCCCCTCAACACCCACTGCTAACGCCCGAGACAGATAGCATGTGCTTATCTGCAGAAATAAATGCATTAAATAACCTGCTCTGAGGTCTCCCTAACACATTTTGCAGATCTAATCAAGGCAATCATCTGACCGAGACAGTTCTTGAGGAAGGAGTGTTGAGCAGGACCAAGGCCCCAGGAAAGCAGCGCGCTCCTTTTTCATAGAATCATGGAATCATTCTGGTTGGAAAAGACCTTAAAGATCATCGAGTCCAACCGCTAACCCAGCACTGCCAAGGCCACCACTAACCCATGTCCCCAAGCGCCACATCTACACGGCTTTTCAATCCCCCCAGGGATGGGGACTCCCCCACTGCCCTGGGCAGCCTGTGCCAGGGCCTGACAGCCCTTTCGGGGAAGAAATGGTTCCCAAGATCCAACCTAAACCTCCCCTGGCGCAACGTGAGGCCGTTTCCCCTTGTCCTGTCGCCTGTTCCTTGGGAGAAGAGACCGACCCCCCCTGGCTCCAACCTCCTTTCAGGGAGTTGCAGAGAGCGAGAAGGTCTCCCCTCAGCCTCCTTTTCTCCAGGCCAAACCCCCCCAGGTCCCTCAGCCGCTCCTCACAGCACTTGTGCTCCAGACCCTTCCCCAGCTCCGTTGCTCTTCTTTTTAATTACAGGAGCCGCAGAATTTCTGTCTCCAGTCTCCAACGCAATTTAGCCAGCGTCACCAGTGCCCCTGCGAGGAGTGGCGAACCTCAGGAGGCCACCGGCACCTGGCACAGCAGCTCCGGGAGCAGCACCACCGTGACGTGCCGAAACGGTGCCTGACATCTGGGCTTTACTCAAAACTCGTCTCTGGCAGCAGCGGCCTCCTGCCCAGAGCGTCCCAGCCAGAGCCGCGGGTGCTACGCCGTCAGTGCCTCACACGGCCGTTTCAAGTGCCGGGTCTTTTTAAATACACCGCCGACAAGCCTGGCCTTGGCAGCAGTAAACAACATTAATCTGTCTGCTTTAGTCGTAATTAATCCCCCCGGGGTACATTTCCCATCACAGCAAAGCAAGTCAGTCCTCCACGCTGTCTAGAGAGATGTAACCACCTTTAAACGCGGAAAATAACAGACCACACGGCTGCAGGAGGCAGTTTGTGAGTGAACATTCCTTCTGTTAAGAGTGGGGGGCCTCTTCCCGTCGTCACCAGCCTTCCTTTTGGGGCCAGGATCCCTTCCGTGCCTCCTGCTCTGAGCTCCAGCCCTCTGCGGGCCGTGGCCCTGGAGCAAAGACGATAAATGCTTAAAGACGCGCTGAGGCAGCCCTGCGCCAGGCAGACTGCAGGTGGTACCTGCTCACGTTTTGCCCAAAGAAAAGAAGTCGGAAGCCTGAAGGCACTTTGTCCCTTTGTCCTGCCATCGGCCGTGGTCAGAGCGAGCCCTGAGCACAGTGGCCCTGCTCTCAGGACAGCAAACGCAAGCCACCTTCTCTCACGCGCAGGTAATGCCGCATGCGACGTCTCGCGCAGCAGCAGAGGCTGGGTACGTGCCGCACTGTGTTTCCTAGGCTCCCGTTCCATCCTCCCATACAGTCAGCAGGGTTTAACGCTCGGAAAATAAGGGAGAGCAGAGAGCGGCAGCCCGAGCGCACCCAGCTCGGGGGAATCGCTGTGCACCTCCATCACGGCACAAAGCAACGGATCCCTGCGCAGCCTGCACCCAACCTGTCCCCAAAAGCAGGCGCGCCTCCAGGAAAGGCAGAGGCTGGGGGCACAGGGGAGCCCCCCCAGGACGCGTCCGCAGAGCCAGGGGGGCCAGGGACCCCCCGCTCGCGGCACTCACTTCGTCCGGACGTCCAGGTCGTCGTGGCTGGAGTGGCACATCTCGCTGAAGCGGGAGACGAAGAAGTCGTAGCTGCGGTGGTAAGATGGGGTGTCCTCTTCGATGTTGGCAAACTTCACGAACTGGGAGAGAAGAAAGAGGGGGTCAGCCCAGAGGGCACGACAACAAAAATATTCCTAAAACTCCTTTCCCAACCAGCAAACATTTGTGGGCTTCAGCAGTGTGGGCTCTTCACTACAGCAGCTCGGCGTGCACTCGGGAGGGCCAGTGAGGCTGCTCAGCTGCACCCGGGACACGGGGTCCCCAAGCAGGAGCATGCCCTCGTACCGTCCCACCGAGCTCCAGCAGCACCCCGGCTCGGCTGCTGGTGCTGCAAACCTCACCGCCAGCCCCAGCGGTCCCTGTAAAGGGCATTTAGGGGTGCAACGAGGCCCCGAGTTGGGAATCCCTAACACGCAGCGCACACCAGTAACAGGAGATGACTTTGCCCCCGGCTTCTTTCCACCCTCCCAGCCAGCACAAAACCCGGCCAACGTTTCCCAAAAACTGCTGCAGGGGTGAAAACAGACTTGGAAATGCCAGTGGAGAAACCAGCTGCAAGCAGGTTCTTAACCACATCCCAGACCTCGCCCGCAGCACCCGGCAGCACGAGGTCCCATCGCTCCCCTCCAGCGCGGCCGCGCCAGCAGGCGCAGAGCTTGCCAGAAATACCAGCTGACCAGCAGATCTGGCTGTTAAGCTTTCAGGGAGAGAATTAAGGAAGAAGAAAGGATAAACATGTTTTCAAGCTTTCCTCTGAATTCCAAAACTTATTCATGAAAAGATGGGAACAAAGGGTCGGGCAGGAAGAGGGAACCTCAGCTCATCCCGTCATGCTGACGGGCAGCTTTAAAAAAGGAAAAATAAATAAAACCTCAGTAACACAAGAGCTGCCACAATATCCAAGGCATCAGCTCCTGGCTGGAACATACAGAGTGTTCAGCCCGGACCCACCCAACAGCGCCGGGTGCTGCGAACGGACAAGGTTTATCCTTGGCCTGGGACAAGCATCGTGCCACCAAGTCCCCATGCTTTATCCTCCCACTCGGAGCAAGGGCGTAAGCAGCTGCTTGCCAGGATTTTAGGCAGAGAAATCTGCTGGCTGCTTTTGCGCTCCCGCTCTGCGTCCACTCCAGCACGCTGGGAAAGCCGAGGCCGTTCGCGTGGGCACGCGATGAAGGGAGAGGATGCTCCCTGTCCAAGCAGCCCCCCAAACCACCCCGGCTGTTAACTGCTACCGGCAACACGGGGAAAGCAACAATGCCCATGCGCTCAGTCTTGGAAGCCGCTCCCTAGAAACGTTCTCCTCCAGGCTCGGAAATCAGCCAAGAGACACAAAGGAGCCCCTGGGAAAGATCCCAGCCCTGACCCGACAGCAGAGGATTCGGTTGCACACGCTTACCAAGGCTCCGAGCGAGACACTTCCCACTACGGGCACCCACTCGCACCGTACGCAAGACACACTTCCACCGGACAGACACGCTGCTGGGTTCCTCTTCCACCTGGGAGGACCTAACCTTCCTCCAAGGGGTTACCTGTCCACCCGGCATCTCCCTGGGTGCTCAGCACCCTCTGGAGATGCCACGCTGCACGGGAGCTCCTTCACCCCGACTCTATCAGCAGGCTTTTCTCACTTTTTGCTTTCCGCACGCGCTGGCAGCCAGCCCTGCCAGGAGAGCAGCGGGCAGACGGCCCGCGGTGCCCCTCCACAGCTGGCAAAGCCAGCCCGCCCGTCCCAGCGCATCACACAGGCGCCGATTAGCGCCCGCCCGCTGCGCCGGGCTATTAATAACGTCAGCTGCAAAGGCTGGCTCTGCACAAGCGAAGGAACCGGCTCAGCCCCGCCAGGAACCGTTCCCAGAGTGCAGGGACCAACTGATAAACTCCTCTTACTCACCAGAAAAACGCAGGGCTGTTACATAAGAAACCTCTGTACCAGGCAGCGCACAAAGTGGGGTTTTTAAGCTCATGGCAACTCCACGTGCAACCGGAGGCGAGGGCAGGATGCAGAGAGAGGAGCAGTCACGGGGCTCCCCGCGGCGGCTCCGGGAGAGCCGTCCCGAGCGTCCCGTGGCTACGAAGTCTCATGAAATAAAGGAAGGAAACGGCTTCTCCGCAGCCAGTGCCTGCAGGTATCAGTCCCACAGCCACGCGGAGGACGGCAGCTCGTTTCATGCCATCAAACAACCAAACAGGAGCACCCCATCAGCGCTCCTTGTCCCGAAGCTGTCGAGGCCCGGGGGATTGCCAGCCCGCCCGTCCACGCCAGCAGCGCCCGGGTTCAGCTCCCCGCCCCGAGGGCAGCTTCCCGGCGGCTGCCAGGCACAGCCAGCCCTGCCCGCCTCTGTCCTCGGGGCACAGGCATCCTCGCGTGGTGCCGCTGAGGCTGGTGACACCGCTGGATGCGGCACAGCGTTCACATCTGCCAACAGCTGGAGGCAGCTGCCCTCTCGGCATCCATTTTCAGCCTACAGCCTCCGGCAGGGCCAGAACTTCTAAAAAGCAGCCAGGAACAGAGAAAAACCAGCCTTGAAGCCTCCTTGCTCCATCAACGGGACATTTTTAGGACTCTGCCACTTGCTCGCAGGCTATTGCATCTTCCCAAGGCTTGGCTGCCCCTGCGAGGGTGCTGCACCACGCAGCAATCACGGGAGGTGCCCACCCCGGTCCCACTGCCAACCTCTGCCCAACGGCAAACAGCAGCACCAGGACGCACAGAAATGACTCCGCGAGAGCTGGGCCGGCAGGAAAGGAGGCATCAAACCTTCAGGGAAAGCGACTTATTTTCACTAACGGGCACCGCATGCCAGCCAAAAAGCTGCTCTGCAGCTTCACGCCGTATTTCCGCTGGGAAAACAGTTTAAAACACTGAAGGATGCAGAGAAGGCAGTTACCGAATGCCTTCTTTGCTTCAGTCTTTACTGCCAAGGCTGCCCCCAGGAACCCCAGACCCTGGAGGTAAGAGAGGGAGCCTGGAGAAAGGATGGCCCTCCGTTGGTCGAGGAGGATGGGGCTAGAGATCAGTTGGGCAAACTGGACACCCCCAAATCCATGGGCCCCGATAGGATGCACCCACGTGCGCTGAGGGAGCTGGCAGAAGTCATTGCCAAGCCACTCTCCGTCATCTTTGAAAGGTCATGGAGAATGGGAGAGGTGCCTGAGGACTGGAGGAAAGCCAATGTCACTCCAGTCTTCAAGAAGAGCAAGAAGGAGGACCCGGGAAACTGCAGGCCAGTCAGCCTCACCTCCATCCCTGGAAAGCTGATGGAGCAACTCATTCTGGAGGTCATCTCCAAGCACGTAGAAGACAAGAAGGTGATCAGGAGTAGTCAGCATGGATTCACCAAGGGGAAATCATGCTTGACCGATCTGATAGCCTTCTACGATGGCATGACTGGCTGGGTGGATGAGGGGAGAGCCGTGGATGTCGTCTACCTGGGCTTCAGCAAGGCGTTTGACACTGTCTCTCATAACATCCTCATAGACAAGCTCAGGAAGCGTGGGTCAGACGAGTGGACGGTGAGGTGGATTGAGAACTGCCCGAATGGCAGAGCTCAGAGGGTGGTGATCAGCGGCGCAGAGTCTAGTTGGAGGCCTGTGGCTAGTGGTGTCCCCCAGGGGTCAGTACTGGGGCCAGTCCTGTTCAATTTATTCCTCAATAACCTGGATGAAGGCACAGAGCGCACCCTCAGCAAGTTTGCTGATGACACGAAACTGGGAGGCCTGGCTGACACACCAGAGGCTGCGCTGCCATTCAGCGAGACCTGGACAGGCTGGAGCGTTGGGCGGAGGGAACCTCATGAGGTTCAACACGGGCAAGTGCAGGGTCCTGCCCCTGGGGAGGAACAACCCCCTGCACCGGGACAGGTTGGGGGTGACCTCCTGGACAGCAGCTCTGCGGAGAAGGACCTGGGAGTCCTGGGGGACGACAAATTCCCCACGAGCCAGCAACGTGCCCGTGGGCCAGGAAGGCCAACGGCATCCTGGGGGGCATGAGGAAGAGTGTGGCCAGCAGGTCGAGAGAGGTTCTCCTCCCCCTCTGCTCTGCCCTGGTGAGGCCCCATCTGGAGTCCTGGGTCCAGTTCTGGGCTCCCCGGTTCCAGAGAGACGAGGAGCTACTGGAGAGAGCCCAGTGGAAGGTACAGAGATGCTGAGGGCCTGGAGCATCTCTCCTGTGGGGAAAGGCCGAGGGAGCTGGGGCTGTTCAGCCTGAGGAAGAGGAGACTGAGAGGGGACCTCATCAATGCTTATC
The DNA here is from genome assembly GCA_009819775.1 of Phoenicopterus ruber ruber. NCBI lineage: Eukaryota > Metazoa > Chordata > Aves > Phoenicopteriformes > Phoenicopteridae > Phoenicopterus > Phoenicopterus ruber. Next base: position 127,127,995 of record CM020217.1, on the reverse strand, counting down.
AATGTCTCCAGGGCGGGTGTCAAGAGGACGGGGCCAGACTCTTCTCAGTGGTGCCCAGCGACAGGACAAGGGGCAACGGGCACAAACTGGAACACGGGAAGTTCTGCCTGAACAGGAGGAAAAACTTCTTTGCTGTGAGGTGCCCGAGCCCTGGCACAGGCTGCCCAGGGAGGGTGTGGAGTCTCCTTCTCTGGAGAGATTCCAACCCGCCTGGACGCAGCCCTGTGCAGCCTGCGCTGGGTGACCCTGCTCTGGCAGGGGCTGGGCTGGGTGGGCTCCAGAGGGCCCTTCCAACCCCCACCACTCCGTCATGCTGTGAAAAGCAACACTATTTCTGCTGCGGTTTGAAGGGGTGCAGGGCTGGGCAGCTTGGGGCTCCCGTGCTTGAAGCCGACAAGCTCCAACTGAAACACGGCTGGGACGAGCAGGAGCAAGCGCAGGGGAAATGCGAGGAGCGCGGCTGCCTTGGAGAAGCAAAACAACGGCTGGGAAGGGATAACGCTGCCACCTATAAATACATCAGACATAAATACATCAGAGGAGGAACATCAAGGCGGGGGAAGAGCTGTTTAAATGAAAGATCAATGTTGGTTCAAGGAAAAATAAAATGGGAATGACATCGAGCTGGAAATTAGATGGTTCCTACCCGTAGCGGGGAGGTTGCCCAGCAGCCTCCTAACGAGGATGAGAAGCCAAAGTGGATTTAAGCTGCAGCTCCATATGTTCACCCCAGGGATTACAGGATGGGGTTATAGTGATTATGGGATGCTGGATTTTTGCTGCTGCCTCCAGCACTGCGGCCGTGGAGCCCGGCGGGCTGGTCCCTGGGATCAGCCCCTCCGCAGCACGACACCTCGGCTCTGCGCGAGGAGGGAGACGCGTTTCAGACGAGATCTCACGCCGCGGAGAATGACTCACTTGGAGCAGGTTTCTATAAACAACCTCCTCCCGCCTTTGCCATCAGCTCCGTTATTGTGAAGATTGCTGGAGACAGCACCCTCTAATTAAGCACGAGCCTGAGGCACATTCTTCATTAGCAGATATAGGAAGAAGCGTCTCATTATCATTACTCACTTTTCTCTAAAAGCCCTCAAGTTTTCTGTGCTATTTGCCCTCTGAATGCTGCCACGCTTGAGAAGGCCAAAAAAAGCATCACTAAACCATCGTTCCTCATCTGGACTCCTCATTAAAACACCCGCTACCGATTCCTGACCGCAGCGACAGCGGCGCTAAGGAAACACCCGTGGATCCAGGACCGTCTCGCCTCTCCGCGGTGCCTGCACGCGGGAGGTTTGCCCCGCGCGGGCAGAAAACGCGAGGCAGGGCTCCGTCTTGCCTTGACCCAACGCTCCCGCTCGAGGATGTCTGTGTTGGGGGCAGTTTGCTGAAGTCTCTGCCGTGGCACCGTGAGCTCCGACGGTGAGGGCTGTCCCCTCCCCGCCTCCATGCCGGCAGCTCCTGCGGAGGTTCAGCTCCTTGCCACGTGCCGGTGGCCCCTCCAATGCAGGGCTCTGCTCGGGCACCATCCCAGGACCTGAGGAACGTCCAGAGAGCAGCCATGGAGGAGGAGATGCTGGCTGAGCTGAGCTTTAAACCCTCCACCCCAGGTCCCTCTGGACCCTGGGACAGCCCCAGCATTTCCCAAGCAGCTCAGGGGCTGGGCGAGGGGATATTGCCTGCGTTGGCAGGCAGGGCTGCACTGCCACACGGGGTGTTTTCTGAGCAAGAGAGCCAGCTGCTTGCCACTGGGATGGATCCAGGCAGCTCCGGCACGTCTCTCAAGGGGTTTGGGCAGCAAGTGGCACCTCTCCAGTCCCCCACGGGCAGAGGGATGTGGGTGCTGCCCAGAGACCCTGCTCCCATTGCAAGGGGCTTTCCCAGGCAGCCCCTGCAGCATACCCGGGGCGTACAGTGGCATCGCCGCACCAAAACGCCACGGTGAGCTGTTGTCAGCAGCAGGTTTCAACCGAGGGATCAATCCTCCCGCTTCTTCACGGGCTGTGGGTTAATAGGTTTGCTGATGGGCAGCTCGCATCGCTTTCAGCTCAGAGCAATTAGCTGCGAGGGAGAACGGGGTGTGAAAGTTCTCCGCTCGGCTGCCCATGCCTCAGCGGAGGCATTTACAGCCCCGCGTCCGGGACGTGCCGTCTCCCGGCAGAGAAAAGCCTCGCGGGACGCAGTGCTACCCTGGCCGGGAGGCGTCAGCAGAGACAGTCACACCGTCCCTCTCCCCGTCACACAGGGCAGAGAATTAAAGCTCAGGGCTGAGCTGTCCATGCGTCTCCCAGGCGCTCGAGAGAGCGTCTACCCAGTCCACCCTCCTGCCCACAGCATGATCAGCTCCACCTAACCCCCCTCCTCAAAAGCTGCAAGGACACGTGCTGCTCATCCAAGCCAAGCTACCGGGCGCTGGCAGAGCCCTCGCAAGCCCGGGTGTCAGGTACACCCAGTGTTCCCAGTAAAAACCAGCAGAAAGGCCACGCACAAGTGGCTGCTGGCTGCCAGCCAGGATCAGCAGTTGGGATGCCGGGAGGACGTCACCTTTGTTCATCCGTGCTTCTCGTGTCCCCTCATTTCATGTCTGCGACCGACACATCCCCAGCCCAGCTAAGCCATTTATTGCAAGCAGCAGCTCCGTTTAAGCCAGCCCTTTTCTAAGCACAAATAACTCCCCAAATCCATGGGGATCACCTCCTAAGTTGGTCTATTGTCCGAAACCGCTGACAGCCCCCGTGTCCTAAAGGAAAAACTGAATTCAGGAGAGGGAAGGCACGGCAGCAGAGGTCAGCGACTGGCCACAGACAGCAGGCAGCAGACAGTATACGGGCAGCACAGCCGGGATCTTCGGAACCTCACACGCAGCAAGACACATTGGGGACGCACGTTAAATCCTCCCCTGCAGCCTCTCCCTGTCCTTTCCAACGGGGTCTCCTGCCCCGGCACCGTGCGGAGATGTGGGATGACGGGGAGGGTGGAAAGCAGAGGACAGGGTCAGCAGGGCACGGCCCCCTCCCGCCGCACTCCTACTCACCGAGTTGGTCCCTAGGATCTGCAGGTTGGGCTTCTCCGACTCCAGCAGCTTCGCCACCATCTTCAGGAAGCTCTCCACGAAGAGGTTGATGCTCTGGCAGTGGCAGGCCATGAGGAGCTGGTCCAGGGCCTCCATGGCAATGCACACGTACCTGGGAGCAGGCAGAGGCCAAGGTCACTCCCCGAGAGCAGCACGGGCCCACAGCCATCCCTCCTCCTCCCCTCTCCCAAACCGCCTGGGTGCCCACCAGCAAAACGCCAACCTCCTGCCCTGGCCAAGCCAAGGGGAAAAATTCTATGCCCAAAATACCCTTGGGGTATTTTTAGATGGTGTTGGCTGCTCCCAGCATCTCTCCTCCTAGCGAGGACCCAGCTAGGACCAAGGCTGCCAGCACCACCTTGCATCTCCCCCAGCACTGCTTGTGGGCTTCCCTTGCCCTGAACTGGTCTTTATATCCCGTGAAGGAGCACCGGGCTTTGTACAGGGTGGGCTCGGTGTCACAGGCAACCGTTCCTGCAGACCCAGCTGGTCCTGGCCGGGGAGGAGGGACAGGACGAGAGCACAGGATTGGGCTGATGTGCTCCAGAAAAGCTGTGCTTAAATACACGGTAAAGCAGCCCTGCAGAGCACATTCACATCGCCCCCGAAGCCCCCGGGCTGAGCAGGGTTTCCTCCAACAGCACGCAGACCTGGATGCAGCATTGCCCACACCAGGATTACCTTGTCCCCCGTCCCTCCAGGGACAAGGCTCAGTCACTCGGGCTTGGCTCTGGGCGCTGAACAGGGACGGGCGAAGCCCAGAACCTGATTCAAACACAGCAGCAAGAGGGGAGGCACCCGTGACGCATCCCGGGGCCGTGCAGGGGGCCTCCCTGAGCACAGCACACCCCTTCGCCATCCCTCCCGACCCGGCCGAGCTCACCCACAGACCACCCTCCGGCAGCCAGCTTCGCTGCAAGCTGCCACAGCGCATCTTCCAGGCTATTTATTAAACCAGTCCTGCAATGCTCCTGCCTCCGAGAGGAAGCTGGAAAAGCTCGTGCCCAGCGATGAATCTCGATCAGCTGTCCATTACAGAGGTGGCCAGCTCGTTACGCGGCAATTGAAGGATTTGTCAGATGTTGCTTCATATTTCCAAGACAAATTGGACCAGTTGCTCAGAGTGGCTCTGGTGAAGCCTGTTCCCAGGCTGGTCCTGCGGCACTTTCATTAACAATGTCGTAGCCGGAGCCCCTGGAAGCGCTGCTTGTGCAATGACCACACTGACGACAGGACAAGAGGAAACGGCCTCAAGTTGCGCCAGGGGAGGTTTAGGTTGGCTATTGGGAACCATTTCTTCCCCGAAAGGGCTGTCAGGCCCTGGCACAGGCTGCCCAGGGCAGTGGTGGAGTCCCCATCCCTGGGGGGATTGAAAAGCCGTGTAGATGTGGCGCTTGGGGACATGGGTTAGTGGTGGCCTTGGCAGTGCTGGGTTAGCGGTTGGACTCGATGATCTTGGAGGTCTTTTCCAACCAAAACGATTCTGTGATTCTATGACCTCCAGTCGCTGGTCGCCCACTGCGTGCACAAAGCCCAGCGGGGAAGCAAACCCCAGCTTCTGACCGCTCTGAGCAGACATTTATTCCAGCTGGAAATGCCCAAAATACACAAAAACCCCCCCCGAATGGTGATTGCACCGAGTCCCACAGCTCCAGCTCTTCTTGCAGCACCTCTGAGGTACCCAAACACCTGACACGGACCTGGTACCAGGACACTGGGAGTGAAACAAACGTTACAGCTCCTTACCACCTCCCTTTGCCTCCTGCTCTCTCCGCGACTCTGAATCTTTGTACCACGGCAGCTCACACGGAGCCCAGATCTCCTGCCACGTCTGAAAGCAGGAGGCGGCAAGCCCAGACCTCTCGCATTGAGCACAATTCCTCCTTTAACCCCCATTTTTGGAGGGAGCTCCTTGCACGGCCGGATTGGCAGCCCAGGTGACGCGCAGGAGCCACCAGCTTGGGCTGCAAGAGGGAAAGCCGAAAGCACGGAGCTCGCCGGCAGTGAGGTGGGCAGGAGCCACCCGCCTGCCTGCACCAGCCCTGCCTGCACGTTAAAGGGCAGCTGGGGAGGCAACCGCCCCCTCGGGGAAAAGGAGGCGTCTGATAAACCCTGGACTTCCAGGTTCCAGGTGGTAAAACACAGAAAGATCGATCCCTTCTCCTGAGGCCCCAGAACTGCTGAGATCTGGCTCCAGCCTTGAGTAGATTCTCTGGTGTCTTGTAGCGTGGTTGAGCTCACGCTGCAGCCTGTCCTTCACACACCATCACAGCTCTTCAGATACTGCGAAAACAAGCAGCCAACGAGTCCGGGATCTGTGAGGCTCCTATCCATCTGTCAAACTGGGTTAAAACTGGCCCAGAGGGAAAAAAGGTCTGAAGAGGCGACCAACGACCAGCATGAAGCCTCAAGCTCCTTTCTCGTAGGAAACAAGGCTGAAAACAACATTCTGTGGCCCAGTATCATTGCAACAGCACGGCTTCTCTTTTGGGGACACTGGACACAGGCTAGCAAGAGGGAAAAGGGACACTTGTGGAGTTGTCACCTCCGAGTCACCCCAGGCATCCTCTTGCAGACGGTGGGCCTCATTGCTGCAAACTCCAAGGAGAGCACTTTCTCCTTTTAGCAATAACGGCAACAAAGAGATGACACACTACAGGCTCGAAACCAAGGCTACCTTCACCTTACACGCAGGAGAGGCACCACGTGCTCGGCCGCTCTTTCAAAGCCCAGCTGCGGTGTCTGGGCGAGCCCCGCTGCTCCCGCCAACACGACCTACAAACGAAAGGTTGATCCAAACCCATTTCGGGCATTTCAAAGTTAGACTTTGAAAATCAGCCAGTGCTCCAACCCAATTACGTGCCTGTGCGCACAGGCGGCGGAGGAAGGAATATATTCCCCCCACCACCTGCCAAGGCTTGTCATTAGACGTCAAAAATCTTTGAAAGCCTTTCTTTTCCCAACATAGCAAGCAGAGCCTGTTAACAGCCGCTTAACTGAAGAACATCAGGCAGAGCTTTGAATGTCCCGTCACTCCCGATGACGGGGACGCAGATGAGGCTTTGAAGGTTTTCCAACTTTGACACTCCTTAGGCAGGCTGCTGGCTTCTCTTCCCCCGGGATAAAAGGCAGGCTGAAGTTCGCACCACGAAGCTGAGCCGTGTTTGTCTGCCGCAGCTTTGTTCAGGAGACAACAAGAATCAATCCCGGAGCTATTTCAAAGGGAAGGAGCCCTCCCGTGCTCCCCCAGAGCTTCTAATCAGGGCAGTCAGTTATTTCCAGGCGGGCGCCGCTCTCCTTGCAGTAAACACGGCAAAGCTTTGCTGGAAGCGATGCAGGGAGGGAAGACGAAGGGAAGGGTCCCAGCCAGGACCACGCAGGTAGGCCAGGCAGAGCAAACACAGCATCCAGCCCAACGCATCCCCGCCACGTGCTCTCTGGGAAAGCCTCAGCCCCTCATCCTGGCTCCCGCTTACGCCACATCACCATAGCTCAACAGAGCTGGGCATGGGGTGCAACACACCCGAGCTTGTCCTGAGTAACTCCTGTTTAGCTGCTTGCCCACGCCTAGCCAGACTTCCATCTGGCTCTGGAAGAGCCACTGGCGGCTTTTAAAGGCCAGGAGGGTGCCACAGGCTCCTGATGATGGCCCGGAGGGATGACGGCAGTCCTGCTGCTGGGGACAAACACCGTACACACGCAGACTCCTCAAGTGCGGACAGCACGACGCCAGGGAAACACTACGCGGCTCCCAGCTTGCCTGGTCCCTTGTAACTTTGCAAGGAGTTTGCACATCCCTACATGCTCCCACGTCTCACTTTCGGAGGCAGGACATGCTCGGATCTCTCTGCAGCATGCTCACAGCTTCAGGACAGCTTGGAGCACGCAGGAGCCGCGTACCCGACATGTCCCACCCCTTGCCTGGGCCCCCTCTACTATCTAGCGTCCCATCGTTATGCCAGTCGCTGGGGTGGCTGAAACAGCCTCCCAGCCCTTACCCATATCGGTGCCGGCTCACGTCTCGGATGAGCCGCTCGGAGAGGTAGGCACCGATGCGATCCAGCTTCTCCGGGGCAGACAGGGCGTAAAACGTCAGCTTCTCCATGTTGGTCTTCACCAGCCCATCCTGAAAGAGAGCAGCACAGGGCGTCACGGCCTCACACCCCGACCCCGCAAACATCAGGAGCGCCTCTGCAGCAAACCTTGGCCCTGACGCCAGGGGTCTGGAACACGCCAGTCCCATCCCAGCGCTTCCCCACGCCTTGTACACCAGGGAAGGCGTGCGAGGATTGCATTTAGCCTCAGCTGAGGGCTCTCTGACGCACCACAGCCAGGGGTGACCCCAGCGCAAGCCTCCACGCTGTAAATATGAAGAAAACCGTTTGCCGGCCCCTAGCAATGCCCTAGCACCGAGGGCGACAGGGGCAGACAGGGACATCAACACCTCCAGGCTGCTGAGGCCAAACGACACAAGCTGCCAGCCCCAATCCCCCGCAGCATGGAAAACTGCGGTGCTTCCTCCTCTCCGCGTGGCTCGGCAGCAGCCTCCTCCCTTGTTCAGCTTTGCTGCCAGTGCCATGACAAAACAGGCGCTCCCTGGGTAATCCCAGCCCCGCTGCCCGCGGCCGGGAGCCCCTCTTCCACTGCCTTCGCATCGCGGCTGTGAAAAGGAGACAAAGGGGCCGGATTTGGGATGCTCCAGGCGCAGCTGGCAGGGCATCCCCCATCTCCAATTCAGCGAGGCAGCAAGCAGGGTGTGAGCTTCCCCACATCCTGGAAGCATAAGCAGTTTTTGAGCTCGAAAGCCTGGCTGAGGCCCCAAGAGACCCCCGCTCTTAGAAGCTGCTTTCCTTATCCTGCAAAGAGAAGGACGTACGCCTTCAGGTCCAGTCCCCCATCCTCCCATTCATCCATCCTCGGCATCTGCCCGGCACCTTTGGGAGAGGAAGCCTGTCCCTCCAGGCCGATGTGGCTGGAGGAGCTGCTTCTGTATCTCCGCTCACAAACAGGCTATAAAGAAAAATCCAACCCTCTAGGCAGGGTCTCATGGAGTCAAAGCATCGCCTGCCTCCCAGGAGCTGGTTCTGGGCAGGTCGCACTGCGTCCCTGCAACCTGAGCACCAGAGCTTTGGTGTGTGAAGCACCGGAGCTTTGGTGTGTGAAGCACCGGAGCTTTGGTGTGCGAAGCACCGGAGCTTTGGTGCGTGAAGCAGCGCCTCGTTTACCTCTGGGTCCTCGGGGAAGATGTTGTCGACGAGTCTTTTGTAGCGAGGACGCAGGGCGCCGCAGCAGCCGCACACACCTGGAAGAGAGGAGACAGAGACGGTCAGCAGGGATAAAATCCTCAGCTCCTGGGCAAAACCTGGCATGGCGGTGCCTTTGGTGGAAAACATATCCTTGGATTCAGTAGGGAAGCCCGGGAAGAGGACAGGGCACCAGGCTGACGACATCGCAGAGTTCTGCAGCCAAAAAAAACAAGGGAAGAAAACCGCAGCTGAGAGGCAGGGAATTGGCTGGTGACCAACATCACTTGGTGTAGGACCGCAGGGTTATCTGCTTGTCTCACCCAAGAAAGCAGCCCCCGGAGACCAAGATGTCCAAAGTTCCCCGAAATCTGTGCCTCTGTATCCCGCAAGATCCTCTTTTGCAGGTCCTCAGACCACGAGCTCTTTCCTCCAACCACTCACCCGAGGAAACATGACTCACACCCTGCCCCACGTTCCCCACGGAGCCGGCAGCGATAGAGAGCACAGACTGCTGGGGCAGCAAGACAGAAAAAGAAGAGAGAGGATCTTATGAAGGTTATGAAAGGAAAATGCATTTTCCCATTTGTAGCCCCAAAGCCGAGCTGTTGAGCAACACCAAACACCTTCGACTGCCCTCCCACCTTTGGGCAGCCGGACCGCGGCCCCGCTCCCTCGAGGAGGGGACCAAGCCACCCGTGTTTCGCAGGACACCGGCACGACCAGACCCAGCCTCTCTTTTTGAGAGGCCTCAGACATGAGAGCAGCTTGCTCCTGATGCACAAGCCGTGCCCCACGCAGCCTCTCCGAGAGCCAAGACCCCTCTCAGCAGCAGCTCCGCAGGCCAGGGAACGGCACGCACCCCAACTCAGAGCAAAGCAATTAGCCCTAGCCGCTAAATATCCCAAACGTGGCTGCGACCGGGGAGCTGCCGAGGGAGGAAGGGATCGTTTGCAACCTGGATATTTCTCCCTGTGCCAGCTCCTGTTTCTCAGGGCCGCAGCACACCCTCCGCAGCAGCCAGGGATCCCCCCGTCTTCGGCTCGGGGACGGCCGGCGACCCAGGCGGGCTCTTGAGCATCCATCGTGCTCCCACACGCGCCAAGCACGGGGACGGCTGCAGCACCAGCGCGCTCAGCATCCGTGGGCACCGCCGCCCTGATACATCCCCCTGCGTAAAGCTGTACCAGCACTGCCCTGCCTCCCGGCCGCTGACGAGTATCTGTAGTTTGTTTATTTAAAAAAAGGAGGGGGAAAAAAAGAAAAAAAGAGAGATTGCTGGACGCGCTACCCTCCCCAGCGCTGCTCTGAGGGCTTTGCATGCCAGGGCCCCCCTGCTCCAGCACAATGCATTTTTTCCCCGGGGCCTGGCGTTACTCGGATGCTGCACCCCGCGGAGCAGACTGGTGTCAGCCACCCCAAAGCACCGGCCTTTGCGAGCCCGGGGAAGCGTGAGTAATTCGGGGCTGCTTTTTGGCAACCGCCGCCGCAAAGCAGAAGCTGGGGGGACAAAGGCTGCGCTGGCGGGAGCCGGCGACCGCTCCCGCTGGAACGCATGAGCTCACGCCTGCTCGCGCCAGCTCCCGGCGCTGGCACCGCTCGCTTCCTGCGATGGGCTCGCTCGCTTCCTGAGCGCGTCGCCTCCGACGGCGGGCGCTCGCGCGGGGGAGGCTGCCGCTTGCTTCAGGGTCCCCTTTGGGGTCCCCAGGCCCAGCACTCCCAGCAACGCTGCGGTGGCAAAGAGCTCCTTCCACCCCTCGTGCTCTCCCTGCAAACCCCTCCGCACCATCCCACTACCCAACGTTTTATTTCTAAGTCTCGTATCTGCTGCTCTCCCTCCTCCCTTCTCGGCTGCCTTCAATCGATTTTGCTCTTTTTCCAAAGTACCTTTAATCTGGCCTCTTAATAAATTCTCGTTTGCCATTCACACGATCGAGCATCTGATGGTCTCTCGAATCCTCTTAATAAATTCCCCTCGCCCAGGACAGCCGAGGCAGCGTGACTTATCTCACCTTGCCGGGCCGTGCGTCCCTGCCGGCGTCTCAGCACGGGCCACGAGCTCTCCCTGCGAAATAGCTGGAGAGTCTCCCCGTAAGCGATCCCATTAGCCAAGAAGCCAGGTCCCCTCCACCTCCCGCAGCCTCCTCGGTAATTATCTCACCTCCAGAAATGTGACTTTAGAGTATTTTCAGGATTAATGCACATTCCTAGCCCTGGGAGAGGAGCAAAGAGCCCAGCCGCGTTCCCAATCCACCACCCTCATCTTGATGAATGAAGCTGAAGAGCAGACACAGCACGGATCCCATCAATAATAATTGCATAATTAAATCTAATGCCTTCCTTCTCACCTAAGACGACCTTTTCTTCCAGAAGCAGGAGATTTTTAAGGTCTCACCTAAAGAAAGCAGCAGTGGGTGAGAGACGAAGCCCTGAAGCGCCTGCCGGGAGAGGGGACTCGGGTGACCCATCAGTCCCACGAGACAGGGAGACGAGCGTGGTGTGGATGGGGAAGGCAGGAACGTTGCTCAGCCCAAAGCCGCGGCAGGTGCTGGTGGGCAGGATCCCACCGCGGCCCAGCAGAAGGACAGGGCTTCCTCCAGAGCCGGGCCTCCGGGTGAGGCTCTCTGGTGTCTGGTAAGAGGGCTGAGCTCCCTGCAGCGCGGCACTGAAAGGGTCTCTCCCGCTGCTTGCAGGAAACCAAGAGAAACTTCCCTGCCCCAAACCCCTGCCTTCTGCTGGTTTTGCCCGAACATACACAGGCGCAGACAGGGAGACCATAAATCCTTTAAAAAGCAGAGTAAAAATGACACAGACCTTGCCAAAAGAAGATTTTTTCCTTGGTTTATCCCCCCCCGCCAACGGCTCTCCAGGGAGCGACAAGCCCAAGTCTGGTCCTGATGCCAGGGCTGAAACCAGCCCCGTGCTTGGTCTGTCTGGGACCCCCCAGCCCCTCACAGCACCAAACCCTGACGCTGGGGCTAGCAACAGCCCCCCCAGGCCGGCTACCCGACAGGGTCTCAGGCAGACATTCCTTCTTCCAGACACCGGTGTCCTTCAGCACCCGCCACCCCGACCCCGCGCACCTCGGCCCCTTGCCCCAGCACCGCAGCCACAGCTCCGGCCCCGAGCAAAGCACCGACCGGCAGCATCCCCCCGCGAGGACAACACCCCGCAGCCCCGGTGCATTCCTCCAGGCTGGCACAAGGTATTTAAACCGCAGAAAGAAGACACTGAAGGTCAGCGGCAGGCAGGGTGGCTTCCCCCTCCCAGGAGATCCCACCCAGCACCCTGGGGAAAAGCAAAGCGGGGAGACGGTACCTGCTCCGGCCACGTGCAGCATCTCCCAGGAGCAGGCAGGGCCGGCCGTACAGAGCCGCAGCGCGGGACCCAGAGCCCAGGTAGTCAAAGCCATCACGTCCGGAGCAAACCGGGGGGCTCGGGGTGCCGGGTATCGCTCTCCTCCTCGCCGAGCAGCGGCCGGGGCCGGCCCAGCGGCAGCATCGCTGCAGGGGATGCTCAGCCGAGCGGGAGCAGCCGTTTAAATAAATAAGGGAGCTTTCAGCATGGCTGCTGAGTCACCGAGGCGGCTCCGATGGCAGCTGGGAACGGCGCTGGCTTTGCTCTGCCGGCGTCTGCACCGGTACGCGGGGGTGGCCGGGGAGCTGGGCATTTCGGAGGGCCCCGGAGGGTGGGGACGGGGGCGGTTTTTCACGGTCCCTTGAGCCCAAAGCTCTCCCGTTCGGCACATGAAGCATCGCTCGTTTGCGGGCAGCGCTAACAAGGGGGGAGGCTCAGCAGGTCAGAGCTGACCCCAAAACAGCACCCAGGGATGCGACAGGCACGCAAGCACGGACCCGCGCGGTGCGTCACGCTCTCCTCCTGCTGGCAGCCCGCTGCTGCGGGAACCAAGGACGTGGATTTTGTTAAAGATCGGGTAAACTGAGGCACGGAGAAACATGACTCAACCCTCTCCCTATGGAGGGAATAAGGTGGGAAACTCAGGAGCAGCACCGGCTCCCACAGCCACCCACGACACGTGCGTCACCCCCGTCTTGCACCCTCCTGGGGCACCCCGTGGCATTTACCAGGCTCTTCACCGCCACGCTCAGCCGCGGCAGGTCACATCTGCGCTCCTGCCGGGGGGCAAAGCCAGCCAAAAGGGCCTTTTGCTTGGATAGCTCAGCTCCGAGGAAGTCATCTAATTGGGGATAATTACAGTCTTTCAGTCCCAGCGACAGCGGCTTGCTAGCATAACCCCCGCTTCGCTGCTCCCACACTGGCATGAGCCCCGAGGCTCTCGGATAAACTCATTGCATGCGTTTCCAGGAGGGGGGTTCACTGGTACCAGCCGTAACCGGGGTTTTGGGGATAGAGTATGGCCAGCTGAGAACGGGACACAGGCCCAGCTCACCTCCCGAAACGACCACGCACTCTCCCACCAGTGCTCTGGCCCTAAGCCTTTCCCCGTTAATCCCCTCCCCGTCCCCATTTTAATGGCGTCCTGGCAATAAGCACGGCTGGAAAACCTTATGGCCATATTATTCGAGGCCTGGAATTTACTTAATAAGGGCACTCCAACTGATTGCAAATAAATCTTAATTAAATCATGCAAAATCCCTCATTAAACCTAATATCCCATGAAGGTCGCTCTCTTAACCCCAAGCAAAAACACCGGCCCGAAGGTAGGGGTGGTACTGCCAGCCCAGCGTTGTCTTCCCCCGAGCCCCGCACCGAACCACAGACCTTTCCCTAATCTGCTTTGCAAAATCTCATTTACGCGGCCGATGCGAGAGTCTCCTTCATAGCCATCCTCCGACCCCCTCAGCACTTCGGCACCCGGTGGGTGAGCCTGCCTGGGGAAAAGGATGAAATCTCCCTGCTCCGCATTAGAAATGTCACCGGGCAATATTCCAGTTGGCCCAGAGACCCATTAGTCCTACTCTCCATCCACCCCGGGGTGGGTAGAGGGATGGAACGAGGAGCCCCAGCCCATGGGAGGTGAGGGGAAAATAGGAGGGAAGGCAAGAACCAAGCAATGCAGGGCCAGGCTCGGTGCCACGAGGGACGGCAGGCACCGAGAGAGATGTAGGGCACCGCTCTCCCCGAAAGCCATTCCCAGGGGATAAGCCCGCAGCCATAAGCAAGCGTGGCTGTGAGCTCCCGAGGGAAAGGCTCGCTCCGGCGCGCCTCCGAGCTTCTGCCACCAATTTAAGAGGCAGGAAAACCTGCACTAAAAATCCAGGTTCTGCGCCGGCCAGCCCCCATTTGCCTCCGCACCCCCCTGGAGCCAGGGCAGATCCCAGTGCCGATCAGCACGATGCCACAGGCCGGCAGAGCTGTAAAGCAAGCCAGTAAATCTCTCTCTAATCGCATTTAAGAGAGCCAAACACACCAGGCACCGATTAAAACCACAGCCCAACGCCCTGCTGCAGCGCGCCGTGCCGGGAACGGGGTGACGACAGCAAGGTGCCCCGTGGCCTGGCAGGGGAAGGCAAGAGCAGCCCCCAAGCTGGAGGGGAGCCGGATCGAGCAGTTCGGATCAGCCCAGTGCAAAGAAGAGCTGCTGGAAAGAAGCAGCCATGAAATGCTGGGGAACCCTGGGTGGGCGCGTTAAACCTCTACCACCTTCAGTGGGGGAGGCAGAGCTGGGGAGGGGGCCAAACCCAGCTCGCTCTCGCAGCTCTGTAATTTGGAGCAATGTCCTGATGTTAATTAATAGTTCCTGACCTTCCTGAACGGTTTGGGCTGCACGGCCGCAGCTTGTTCCCTTCCCCGCTGGTTAATCGACGCTCATCCAAGTGTCCTTCAGCAAGAGTCAGCATCTGCAAAGGGGCTGTTACAAAAGCTGACAGCTCATCTGTGAGCAGAGACGTTTTCGGGGGTGTTGCAGAAGACTCAAACCTCCAAGGGCAGCACAAGCCAGCGCTGGTCACAGGGAGCCGCGTCTCTTGGTGCTGGCACGAAGGGACAGCGAAATATTTCGAGGGACCGACAGCGAAGGAAGAGCAGAGACGCCCGGGACTGGCGAGCCAAGGCTGCTGCTGCCAGGACGCATTTCTCATGTCGCTGAGCGGGATGGACAGGAGCACGCCGGAGAGGGAAACGCTCTCCCAGATGTCACCCGCAGCCCGCTCGGAGCCGTCGGCACGAAGCCTTTTAGCTCAGCAATTAAATTCGCAGCTTCCCCCTGGCACTCCTCCACGCGCCGCTCTCGCCTCGCTTCCACCGACGCAGCCGGGGCAGACACGGCGGCCAGGGAGGGGGCGAAGCGGCTCCATGCAGAGCCCCAGCATACAGCTCCGTGCCGGGGCTCCCCCCAGGGACCCCCCAAATGGGAGCTGCTCCAGAGGCTGAACCCACGCTGGTGTCAGCATGTCTGAATCCCACCTGGATTTGCCCAAACGCGCTCCCTCCCACCTTCCCCCCTTCCAAACGCCGACAGCTCGAGGCACGCAGGCATCAAACCCAGCTTTAACAACTCCTTGGTGAGCGGTGGGACGTAAATCAGCCCCACTGCCAGCTTACACCAGCAACGGATTCGGCCCTCCGTTATTTACACTTCATCGCCCGGCCGAGCCTGCCGCTCCGACACCGCAGCACACGCACAAAGCTTCAACAGCGGCCAGATTAATTAATATTTCACAGCGGTGATTAGACTCGGGCATCGAGACCACACCAGCCCTTCTGCACGCGGGGGAAACCACCCATTAAGGGCAGAGCTGCGCGCCGGGAGCTTTGCATTACGTACCTGGCACGCCGGCAGTGCCGATTCGAGGGGAGGAGAAGGGGAGTTAAGCGCCTTAATGGGTGCCTGGTTTCATTATACAACACATGGCAGAGGGAAAGCTGGGGGGAGGAAAGAGCTTAAATAGCAGGAAATTCACTCAAACTCTGGCCTCGACGCGGCTTCTCGATGCGAGACGTTCACCGGGTGTCGCGTGGACGTGGTGTGTCTGGTCCGGACCACGTAGGAAGCTCTGACAGAGGCTGAGGGTCCACCCAGCAGCAGGGCCAGCCTCCAAAAACTGCTTAATTAAGAGCCAGGTTGATTTTGCGAGCCCAGGGCCGTGCCCCACGCAGTGCAGAGACGGATGAGACGGAATAGCCAAGGACACGGGAAGGCTTGCAAGTTTGAAAGGGTTTTAGAGGAAAAAAAAAAACCATGCAAACTCCCCGCCCTGTTTTACATGTTCAACAAAAAACACAATAAGGACTTTTGTGAGATGCCGACCACGCACGTTTCTGTGGTTTCCTATTTCCCCAAGATACGCCACCTCAAAGCTCACAGCCAGTTGTAGTTTTTGGCAGAAAATCTCACCAAACACCCTCATTTCCAGCGAGACGGGAACGCGATGGGACGGGCCACGGCCACGCTCGCTCCCCAGCCGTTCTGGGTTGTTTGCAGTCCCTGCGGAGCGGGAGCAACTCCAGGCCCCGAGGCAGAGCACCCTGCGACAGAGCTCCAGCGCTGCAAAGGGTTCAGCCCGGAGCGGAGCATCACTGGAAGTGCATTTTCTTGCACCATTACTGATTGCACAAGCAATTATCAGAGCCCTGAAGCGGTCGGGCTTGATGAGGTTCGAGGTGAGCAATGCCAGCTCCTGGCCTGGCACCTTCCCCTCTAGCGCTTGCTCCAGGCAGAGGAGTCTCCATCTTCACCGCAGGGGTCAAATCCTGCCCAGACATGGCAAAGCCGTCTGGAAACGCACCAGGAAAAAAGCCCTGGACTCGGCCACAGCCATCGAGGTTTAATGCAAACCCTAATGAGAGCTGTGACCAGGCGGCTCGGGAAAGCCCCCAGCGCTGCCGGCACCACAAACAGCCCCTTTTCCTCCAAGAGCACTGAATTAATTTGCAGATCATTTAGTTAAAAAGCATAGAAGGAAGAAAAAAAAAAAGCCAAAAAAATAAAGCTTAATTGCATCTCGCATTCCCCTGCTGAGCCATCCAGTCCCACCGAGCGCTATTTATTTAGCGCAAAACCCATGCACTTGTGTGGCTGCTGGCTGTGACTCAGTGGCATGCTGGCAGCCCCAGACGGCTCGCGGGGACCTTGCTGACGCCCACCACCGACAACGCCTCCTCCCCGGGTAGCCGAAAAACCTCATTTCCCCTGCCCCAGCTGCTGCTGAAAAGAAAAAAGGGAACCTTCTCTATTTCCAGCTTCGCTGGCGTGGGAGGAGACAGCTCCTGCCGGCGACCAGAAAGCAAAGCGAGGGAGCGTGGAGGAAACAAACTGCGGTGAGTGGCTGCGGGGCCGGACGGTCAGGATACGGCTCCCAAAGGCTTGCTGCCGCAGCTCCGACACACGCTGCCTGCCAAAAGTACGGGGGGGACTCGCAGCCAAGCCCCGCTGGGAACCCCCCACGGAAACGTTAAGCCCATCCCGTCTCCACAGCTCCTCTGCTCTCCCTACAGCCGCGTCCCTCTTCCTGGAGCGCTTTCAGTCCAGCGAGCTCACTCTGCCTTTTGCGCGTATTTCTGAATTAAAGCCCAGCCTCCTGGAGACGGCAGCGAAGCAGGAAGGTTGCTGGCGGCTGGGTACACAAAGCACTGGGCTTCTACTGCAGCCGCGGCCACGGCACAGCCCCTGAGCGAGGGGTAACCACGCTCTTTTGCCAGCCGGAGCCTGATAGCAGCAGCCCAGCTCCTGCCGTGCGAAATCTCCTGTGGAGGAGCTAATCCCCAAGCCTGGCTCAGGACAGCAAGCTCCCACCGGAGACGGGGACGCCAGCCTGAAGGCTCGGCTCGCAAAGCTGCGCGTTGCATGGCAGCAGCCGCCCAGGCCGGCACAGCCGGGATCAAAGCTCGGATCTCCCGTTGCAAAAGGAAATGGAACCTGGGCTGAAAACGGGCGCAGACCCCCAGCAGCCCCGCTCCGCGGGCGCAGCCACCACCACGGCCCCACGCCACGAGCCACGGGCGCCCGGCCCAGCCACGCCGAGCATGCCACTCTTGCCTCGCACTCGCACACGCACACGCCAGCTCAGCACAAGGTGCCAGCGCTGCAGCATTAGGGGGGGTGCGGAGGGTGGGAGGGTGGCCTGTGCCCCCCGTGCTGCCCCCCGACCACCTCCCAGGGAGGCAGCAGGTCTCCCCCATAACGGAGCAAGTGTCCTGCGCCGCTTCGTCCTGTCCACGGAGAAAAACCCATCCCCGGTCACCCATCTAATCCTTCCCGCAGGCCAAGAGACAGTTAAAAGAGAGATTAAAAAGATACCAATAATCCTGCGCATTCCTAATGCACCTTTCATCTGAAGTATCCCACAGAGCTTTCCAGCTCCTGGACGCTTTCCAAGACCACGAGCCGCAGCAATGCTCAGCCCCAAGCGCTACCGAGGAAGGGATCAGCCTGGCTTTTGTCCTCGAAGTCACATTCAGGTCCCCAGAGAAGCTCTGCCCTTCCCCACCCTAAGGAAACGCCGTATTTCGGAGCAGGGGCTTCCCTGGCGGAGGCACAACCTGTGGCCCGATGCAGCACTGCCGTTCCCGTGGGCAGGACAGGCTGGCCACTGAGCCACGATCCCCGGGGACAACCAGAGAGTGTCACAGCCCTCGGGCCAGATCACTAAAGTGACACCAGGGGGGCTGGCGGGGCTCTTGGGGACGCGCGGCTCAGCTGTCCCTCAGGTTTGCAGCGGGGCTGGGGTCCCCTGCAGTTCCCCGGCAGAGAGGATTATTACGTGCTCCAGGCTGCTGCCAATTGCTCGGACGATGACAACAGCTCCCCGCAAATTCTTGCTTGCCAGCAGCACAAACTGCCAAAAGAAACCCCCCCAAAATCAGCCCAAGCCCCAGTGTGGACGCAAAAGCCCTGAGCAAGGCGGGGAGCTCGGATGGAAAGGGCACCCGCGGGAGCGTTTGGCATCGGAGCCGGCTCTCCTGCAACGCGAGCATCAGTGCCATCCCGTGCCAGACAGATGGGTCCTGCGGTCAGAGCAGGCGAGGGAACCCTGGCGTGGGGGGGACGCAGAGGGGCCGCGGCCCTGGGGCACGCACCAGCCGTCACCGCAGGCTGCCACAGCCGAGGAGCGGAGGGAAGCATCCCCCTCGTTCTGCGGGTGGAAAAATACCAGCTGGGAGACCTGAATGACTCAACGGAGGCCACGGAGGAGTCAGCACCGTGAGGAGGAGAGGGAAGGAACGGAACCCGCGCGTCCTGCCTCGGCTTCCCTCCCCCTGGCCCACTAGGTAGAAACCCGCTCCCCAAGCCCACCGGCTCCGCTCCTTTCCCCGCAGGAGGCAGGTGCCGCATCCCAACGCATCTCAGGACCTCCCTCCCCCCAGCGTGCACCCCGCTGAGCCCCAAAACGAGCACCCCATCACCCAGGGGGGCTGGCAGCCTGCCCACCCGTCTCCCTCCTGCCGCATCCCGCCATGCACTCACCCCCGGCACCGCAGCACCTCGCAGAGAGGGGGCTCGGCCGGCAGCACCAAAGAGACCCCGCAGCCCTCGGGGTGGGCTGGGAGCCCCCCAGGAAGAGCAGGGGGCAGGGGCAGGGGCTGGCTCCTCCGTGGCGCTCGCCCTGCGCTGACAGCCCAGGGAAGGATGCTCGGGCAGCGAGGATTTAAGAGCCACCCGGCCACCCCCTGGCCCTTCCCAAAAGCTCCCAGCGGCTTAGCGCGGCCCACTGCCCCGGGCGGGGGGGCGGCCAGCTGCTCCCCGCTACGCAGGCAGCATCACCCTGCCGCGCTTCCCGGCCGGGGACGTGGGACCCCGTATGGCCCCCCTGCACAGAGGGGTGACAACAGTGACAGCCTGGGGGTCAACGGGGGGGGGGGGGACGGTGATCCCCAAACACCCCGGGGTGCACAGGCCTATATGGGTCTGCCCTATGCCAGGGACCAGGCAGCTCCCCAGTGTCGCAGGGGGGTGGTCATATACGGAGCAAGATCCCCCCTGATCCTGGGGGGGGTGTGACACTCCCCCCCCCCAAGTAACCAGGTGGAGCTGAAGAGCCCTATATAGCACCCAAGGCTTCCTCACCCCAAAGACTGGGTGATCCCCCAGCAGTATAGGGGTCATTGGTCCTATAGAGGAGCAAGGTCCTCCCAGCCCTGGGGACCCCAGGAAACCGGGCTGGGGGGGCGGTTAACGGCCCCTGGTCCCCCAGGAAGGGGGCAGTGCCCCAGTGATAGGGGGGGCATTTACAGCCCCATATGGGACCACAGCACGTGTCCCAGCCCCAAAGAGGGGACACCCTCCAGAAACTGGGGGGATGCACAGCCCCGTAACCGACCAAGATCCCCCCCAAACCCAAAGAGGGGTCACCCCCAGTAACTAGGGAGATGCACAGCTCTGTAGAGGAGCAAGGCCCACCCAAACCCCAAGAGGGGATGACCCCCCAGTAACTCAGGGGGTGCACTGCCCCGCAAAAGACCAAGGTCCCCTCAGCCCCAAAGAGGGGTCACCCCCCAGCAAATGGGGGGTGCACTGCTCTATATAGGATAGAGGGCCCCCCCACCCCAAAGAGGGGATACCCCCCAGCAAATGGGGGGTGCACAGCCCTATAAAGAACGAGGTCCCCCGACCCTGGAAGGGATGAGCCCCTAACCGGGCCCGGGGGATGCACAGCCCTGCCCCGGTGCGTGGAGGAGCCCAAGTCCCCGGGAAGCGGGGGACACGCACGGCCACGGCCACGGCCACGGCCACGGCCCCCGCCCCCGCCCCCGCCCCGCCGCCCGCGGGCACTCACCGTACATGGCCGCTGCCGCCGCCCCGGCGTGGCTCGGCCCGGCCCGGCCCGGCCCGGCTCGGCGCGGCTGTGCCCGGCGCGGCTGCAGGCGGCGGTGCCCGGCCCGGCTCTGCCCCCCCGAGCGGCGCCGGCCGGGGGCGGCACCGGGGGGCGGCACCGAGGCGGCGGCTCCTCCCGCCGGCACGGCCCCGCCCGGCCCGGCCCACCCGGCACCCCGCGCCCCTGCCCCCCGCCCCGGCCCGCCTCTGCATCCGTCACGGTGCCCCCACGCCGGGCACCCCGCCCCGCGTGCCGCCCCACGCAGCAGCCGCCCCACGGGGCCCCCCGCCCGGGCCGAGCCCCACACCCAGCCCCGCGGGCCGGCGGGGGGCAAAGCCGCGGGCGGTAGCGGCTCTGCCCTGCGCGTTCGGGGCCTGCCAGCGAGCCGGGGTCCGCTCGGTCCCCCCCAAACACACCGGGGAGCCCCCCAGCATCCTTCCTCCGTGGGTCGGGCGGCCCCGAGCCCCATTTGAGGACCCCAAACCCTATTCGAGAGGTTTCCTTCGAGAGCTTCTGGTATCACTACTGGCATCGCTCACCCTGGGAATAAGCACCCTGGAGCGTTACACCCAGCCGCTGTCCCCCGTGGGGAGGGGATGCTGCGTGTGCTCCCCCCGTCCCGCTGCCAGCCCCACGCAGCACCGGCCCTGGCATCTGCGGCCACCCGAGTGGCAATCGTGGGCGCCGTGGCCTTTCCCTGCACCAGCCGCTGCCAGCCCCGCCAGGTGGGAGCTGCGCCAGGCTCCCGAAATACGGAGGTGTGCTGCTGCCGGCAGCGAGGACGGTGCGGGAAACGCAGACAGATCCAGGTCAGCTCGGCTGCTTCTAGAAAGTCCTGGAGGGCGAGACGGGGGGGCTCGGGCTGCCCGGGGAGACAGGGACGCCAGGGAAGGGGCTGAGGGCGCGTGGAGGGGGCGAGGAATAAGCAAAATGCCTCCCCAAGTGCCTTTACTTTGCATTGCTACTGCAGTGCTCTTAGCGGCACTGGAGCGATGCAGCAATGCCCTGCTGCCGAAGGGGAAACTGAGGCACGGAGCCACCCCGTCCAGGTTCCGGCATCGTCAGTGGTCCTGGCCACACGTGCCACGGGCACTGCACCAGTGCTCCCAACGCGCCAGTGCCCAGCCGCAGGTCACGGACATGCGGATTGTCCCCCACGCTTCGTCTGGCCGGGCAGTTGCTGCTGTCACCTCCCAAAACCCACAACTCCCGCCCAGCACCGCGAACAGGAGGGAGAAGAGAGCGGGAGCCCCGAGCCAGCGTGCGGAGGTGATGGCGTTCCCAGCTCGGGCGCTGCCGCAGCCCCCGGTCTTTGGGCTCCGCTCGAGGAGGAGCCAGAAGAGGGTGGCACGAAAGGCTGCCGCGTCCCCAGGGCACAGGAGCACCCGGCGCGCCAGGCGGGGCCGGGACACGAGGAGGTGGCAGGGCACAGGGCCGAGGAACGGCATAAAGAAGGGTATAGCGCGGTATGGCACGGCACGGCACGGCGCAGCATGGCACGGCGCAGCAAGGCACAGCACGGCACAACCTGGTTCAACACGGCGTAGCACGGCACTTCACGGCCCAGCACATTGCGGCACAGCCCGGTTCGGCACAGCCCAGCCTGGCACGGAAAAGTTTGGCGTGGTTTGGCACGCCAACGCACCCCAGCACGGTACCGCAGAGTACTACGCAGCAATGCACGGCACGGCACAACCTTTTCTTCTTTACATTTACCTTTTTCCCACCGTTTGGGCCCATTCCGCCTCTTCTCCCAGCTGGCCAGGCCAACGTAGGGGACTTTGTGCCGGAGCCCCTCGTGCCCTGGGGCCCCCACACCTCCCACGGCCACCCCGCAGGCACGGCCTGTCCCACGCACGGCAAGACCGACTGTGCTGGGCTGACCCTGGCCAGACGCCCGGTGCCCACCGAAGCCGCTCTGTCCCTGCCCTCCTCAGTGGGACAGGGCAGAGAAAATACAACCAAAGGCTCGTGGGTCGAGATAAGGACGGGGAGATCACTCAGCAATTACCGTCACGGGCAAAACAGACTCGACTTGGGGAAAAATTAATTTAATTTATTGCCAATCAAATCAGAGTAGGGTAATGAGAAATAAAAACAAACCGTAAAACCCCTTCCCCCCCCCCCTTCTTCCCGGGCTCAGCTTCACTCCCCATTTCTCTCCCTCCTCTCCCCGAGCGGCGCAGGGGGACGGGGAATGGGGCTGCGGTTGGTTCATCACACGTCATCTCTGCTGCTCCTTCCTCCGCAGGGGGAGACTCCTCACACTCCTCCCCTGCCCCAGCGTGGGGTCCCTCCCATGGGAGACAGTCCTCCATGGACTTCACCAACAGCTCCAGCGTGGGTCCCCCCACGGGGCGCAGTCCCTCAGGGACAGACGGCTCCAGCGTGGGTCCCCGCAGGGTCACAAGTCCTGCCAGCAAACCTGCTCCAGCCTGGGCTCCTCTCTCCACGGCCCACAGGTCCTGCCAGGAGCCTGCTCCAGCGCGGGCTTCCCACAGCGTCACAGCCTCCTTCGGGCACCCCCTGCCCCAGTGTGGGGTCCCCCACGGGTGCAGGTGGGTGTCTGCTCCCCCGTGGGCCTCCATGGGGCAGGGGCACAGCCAGCCTCGCCATGGGCTGCACCACGGGCTGCCGGGGAACCTCTGCTCCGGCGCCTGGAGCACCTCCTGCCCTCCTCCTCCTCTGGCCCTGGGGTCTGCAGGGCTGTTGCGCTCACATCTTCTCACTCTTCTTTTTTTCTTTTCCCCATCTTAGCTCTGTTACCCCGGAGGCGCTGCCGCCGTCACCGATAGGCTCGGCCGTGGCCAGCGGCGGGTCCGTCTTGGAGCCGCTGGCGTTGGCTCTGTCGGACACGGGGGAAGGTTCCAGCAGCTTCTCACAGAAGCCGCCCCTGTAGCCCCCCGCTACCAAAACCCTGCCACGCAAACCCAATACACGGACCCATCCGCAAAGCCCAGACCCTGGCACAAGCACGAGTGTCCCATCGAAGCAAAGCCGCTGCCCGGGGCCGTGGCTGGGGACAGGGACAAGGCTCGGGGGGACAGGGCACCTTGGCAAGGGAGGTCCAGGGCACCAGGGAGGTGCTGGCACCAGGCTGCCGCAGATCTCCCCCTCCCCGAGCTTTTTGCTGCATCTCTTCCCACACGGCAAAGCCTCCAGGTTGGATCATCTAATTAGGCAATAGCTGGTGCCTCACGATCCTCCGCGCAGGGAAATGGTGTTTTAATTAAAACATTTTGGGAGTTAATCTGTGTTGCCGATTCCCCGGGTGGCGGAGCAGCCGCGCGAAGAGCCGTGTTCCCAGGGGACTGGAGGGCTTTCACGGGGGATGTGGCAGCAGCCACGGGCCGAGGGATGGGGGCTCCTGAGCGTCCCTGGTCAGGCCCAGCCCCAGAAGCACTCGAAAAGTCCTTTTTATTGTGAATTAAAAGCCTCAGAGTAAAGTCTGATGATGAGGGAAGAGCCTGAAGCAGACGTGGCAAATCCCCCCAGCCCAGCAACCCTCGTCCCTTTGCTCACGGGGGTTTGCGAGGCCATCGGCTTGCCGCGAAGGGACACGGGGGTCATCGGGACGGCGCTGTGGGGGGCCAAGGAAACGAGTCCCCCACGGCCACTTTGGGGACCTGGGGACAGCCCCCACTCAGCTGCCAGCGCCAACCTCCACCACCACTGACAAGCCCTGAGGCCCCCCCCAGCCCACACTCCGAACACGCTTTTTGGACCCCAAAAGCTGTTGCCACTGGAAAAGCCCAGCAGACTCTCTGCCCTCAAAGAGCACGGATGGACGCGAGCATCCCTGCCCAGGGCAGGACGGATCCACGGGGGTTGGGGCGGGGATCCGGGCCGCCTCCGGCATGTGGCTCCTCGTGATTTACGGCACAAGACAAGGGCGGAGAAGCCTCAAACCCTGCCCGCTGCCAGCGCTGCCCCTCAGCCCCTGCCTGTCATCGCCACAACGGGGACCCCAACACACTCCAGCCTTGCCCAGAAGGCTCCAAGCGCATCTCTGCGGCACAGCACGGTCACTGCCGCAGCACCCGGGAGCCAGCCGGCCCCTCGCCTCTCCACCAGCCAGCAGGCAAGGGGGGGATGCCGAATCCCTCGGGGCCTGGGCTGCTCCGGCCGCGTCCCCGCCTAGGGCTCAGAGACGCTGTGCAGAGCTCGGCACGGTGGGCAGGGCGGGCATGTGGGACACCGAGTCGGACCGCTGTGCCCTGAGCCCCGGGATCCCTCTCCGGGATGGCTCAGAGGGAGTTGGCCAGCGGGTGCCGGAGGAAGGCAGCGACCCGGAGGCAGCCGGAGCTGCGACAGTCATGCCGGGAAGACGGCGAGGAACTGCTCGCCCCGGGCACCTCTTTTGTCAGACACGTCCATCCCCGGTCTGTCTGCTCTCTCCTTCCTCGCATCCCCCTGCTCTCCCACAGCTGTTTCCATGGCCATGAGCTGCTGCAGCAACCGCAGCAGGGTCTCCAGCACCGAGCCGTGCATCCCTTCCCCGGCCACGCGCCCGGCGCAGAGCCAGGCCCCGGCCCACGGGCCAGCTGCCCGTGGCTGCTCCCACACACCAGCACTCGGGGTGTTTGCACCGACTCTCGCACACCCGTGTCCGTTCTGGCACCAACACTCGCCACGTCGCTTGCACGATGCCCGGGGACGGGCTGTTCCCGTGCCCTCACGGTTCTCATGTGCAACGCGCCGCCTCTCGCACGTCTCTGTGTTACTTCTTGCACGAGGATCCATTCCTTGCACGTGTGTGGCACAGGAGGGACGAGGAGCAGGAGGAGGGACGCTGTCACAGCGCAAGGCGATGCTGCCCGCACGTGGATCAGCCTGAGATGCCCCAGCTCCTGAAGATGCCGCGGGCAAATCAACAGGTCACCTGAGCCTGAGCCACACCTCCCCGATGCTCTGGGCTGACCTGGGGCTAGCTCCTGCCAACAGCACCCTGCCGCATCTCCCCAGCCCCTGCAGCGCTGCAGAGGAGCTCCCTGCAGACCTTCGGGGAGGCCCTGCACTGGTGCTGGGGGCTGCGAGGGCCACAGGACTGTCCCCAGCGCCTCCAGGGGCCCAGACATGCACAGATACGAACCGCGGTTATTCTGCCCCAACAGAAAGTCTGAGGATGGTGCCGTGCCCCGCGGCACCCCACCTCCCTCGCCACCAACACAGCACGCCAACACCCCTGCTCAGAGACGGGGAAACTGAGTCACGCTCTGCCTCTCACGCGCAAACACCACTGGCTCTTTCCCCAAGCCCAGTGAAGCTGCGCAGGCCACCCTGTCCCAGGGACACTCGGGGAACACGTGCAAGGCTGTCACCACCACGGCTCTATGTGCACACCTCGTGCAGGGCTGCTGCAGACCAGCAAACACAGCCGGGTGACAGTGGCAGGGCCAGTTCAGCCACAGAGGCAAAAAAATCCAGTCTCTGCCAGCCAGAAACGTTGGCTGCACCCACACGGGCAACCCAGGCTCAGCACAGACACACCAGCACGGGCAACCCATGGAGCACCTCGTCCAGGCGTTGGTCTAACGGAGACGGTGCCGTCTCCGTCCCTGTGCCGGGAGCCGCAGCCTCCCGGTCTGACCCAGCGCTGTGCTCACAGGCTCCGGACATCTCCAAAGGGCCATGTCCATCTTACAGCCCCAGTTTTCCTGGAAAAAAGTGCAGAAGTGCTGGCCAACAAGCTAGCCGCAGTGACCACCTCACTGTGAAACCTCCACATCCCCTTACAGCGTCATTCCTTAAGGTGGGAACGGGACTGCGGCTGACTGCAAACACCTTCCCTTTACGGGAACATCCAAATCACGGTGAGCACGCGTCATTACTAAGTGCCTGAGGGGTGACCCAAGGGAGAGTCAGCAGAAAATGAAAAGAAAAATGATCAGGAGACATCGAAGCTCGTGTCCCTGAGCCAGGACCCGGGTTGGAGTGTGAAGGAAATCCCTTTAGAGCCTCTGATCCGTGCCTGAATTCCCTTGAGGCAGCCTGCCATTTCATAATGCACCCGATAAACACGCTGAGACAACACTTGTGGGTGGCAGGAACGGCTCTGTACGCTCACGATCTTCATATCCTTTGGTAGATATTGGCGCTACGTATAACCGTACTTTCTCTACGTTAGTTTAGCTGTGTATCTGTAACTTCACCCTAGCTGGATGTGGTTTTCAGTATACTGCCCCAATTATTGCTTGGCAACTACCTATAGCCCCTGCCCCTCACCTCAAGTGGAAGAGTTTTTGCAGCACACGGCCTTACATCGACTGTTGTAGCGGGGGGGAGCAGGCACAACCACCGTTAATCTCCGTCCGCCACAGGTCACACAAATCCTGGAACGCGCTCACAAAGTAGTCAAAGGGAGCTGGTGGGGATCCCCTTTACGGCGGTCGCCCCCGCCGCTACAGGAATATTCAACGTCTTACTTCATCCCCCAGTTGTTAGCCTGATTTTGAGCCATTTCTTACTTCTTTTAGTGACCTCTTTACACATCAGTGCTCGGGTTTCGGCGTGCACTATTCTGAGGGTTTCTCGGTGCAGCACCGTATTGGCTCAATGCGACCCTTCATCGCTCCGTGACCAAACTCCCCTCCACGCCTGACACCCCCAGGGACGGAGGTGGGAGGCGTCGCCATTGGTCTTGGCCTTACACCACCAGGACAAGACGACCACCCTTTTCCCCGCCAAACAAGGGGTGAAACACAAGGCTAGCGTCGCCTCACACGGTACTTCCAGGCCCCGTGCACGCCAAGGACAGAACCGGCAGGGAAAGGGAGCAGAGGCGGGACGTGATGATGGGTTAACAAGCCCAAGTGGTGCTTCCACGACACAACAATTCAAAAGGACGGGCCCATCAGGGAATCTGGGATTCCCCAAGCCTGGTCGGCTGATCCGCGTTGCTTTTCCGGAGAAGCAGCTGTGCTCTGCTCCCCGCCTGCCTGATAGCCATGGTCATCTAAGTCTTCGCACGCCCCGATATTAAGTCTAGCCCCGTATTAGTGAATTACTGGATTTGCTGTCATTACGGCCCGGATAATTGCACTACTGATCTGTATTTATTACCGTACCATTATTTAGAGATAAATTGCTTATCCCGAAAGCTGCTGGTCTGGTGTCTGTTACCATATCCCGAACCTACAGGTCGGCAGGGCTGCTGTAAGCCCGTACGCTGCCCAGACTCGGTGAAGAAGCTGGCACGGTGCTAAGCTATCCCCCTCGCCCTCCTGGCCAGGCACGGAGGGGCTCTGTTCCTCCCAGCCCAGAGAAAACCCCACGGGGGCTTTATAGCTGGTAGCAAAACAAAGAGGAAAAAATCACCTTCTTTCTTCCTCCTCTTCTCCAAAGAAAATAAAGGACATGCTTGGCCCAGGATGAAACGCCCCAAGAAAACCCCAACCCCAACTCTCTCATGCCGATGGGATCAGGGCAGGGCAGCGCTTGCCTCCCGCGTGGCAGTGGGAATCATAAACCCATTCCTGCGCTGAGCAGGCAGGGTCCCTGATGGCCTGGGGGGGGGACACAGTGCCCCGGGGCAAGGCCAGGAGCTGCCCAGAGATGTCCCCACCAGCATCTCAAGGAGGAAGGGCTGAGTTCGCCAAATCAGCTGCCATATGGATTTGCAGGAACCCATATGACCAGGAACGTCTGTACATGGATGCACAGGACCAGCGGAGGAAGGGTTAAAGGAGTCGGGTTAAATTGGCACAGAGACGCGTGCCTGGTTTCGTCAAACAGCCAGACAGTGGGAAGATGAAGAACAAACCGAAGATAACAAAGAAGAACAAAGCTAAAGATAAGGTGACGTGAAGATGAAGAACGGAGCCGGAGCCATAAAACACCCCGAGATGGATAATGGCTGGACTCTTTTGGCAAAGATTTATGACACCAGATAATGAGGCAGAAGATCCCAAACGGCCCATAACAGACCTGTCAAAAAGCAGCTTCTCGCTGGCAGGCGGGAGGAAGCCAGAAGAGGTGCCGAGGCCTCGACAGCCGGCGTCCCTAGTCCGTAGCACGCACCAGTGACCCCCCGCACACCCCCAGCACCCACTTCTGCCACCCCCACTTCCAGACCGGGCCTCTCGCATGTGCTCCCAGCAGGACGTGGAGGGGGGGTCACAGGATCCCTAAGCTCAGGGCAGCTCAAGCGAGGAAACCCCCTCCCACATCCATCTCTTATCCTGACGGTGAAGTCCCCGGGGAGTTCCCGAAGATCTCCTTGCCAAAAGGTGGCTGTGACCCCCCCGGGAAGAGAGCCTCAAAACCCCCAGCCGCGTGTCCCCTCCTGGTACCTTGTCTTCGAGGCATGAGGGAAAGGCTCCCCTTCGTGACAGGACCTTGCTGGGCTACAAGGAGCAAACAAGGACATTATTTACAACCAGGGTCCCCGTAGATGGCCCTGCCCCGGGCGAGCCCCTGCACAGGAACGGGCCCCTCTGCTCGCACCCCGTGGGCCCTGTCCCGGAGTGCCACGGGGCCACTGCCAGCTCTGGTGTCACCCGTCTCAGCAACGTCCTCCCCTCCGGAACCTCCCTCACGAGGGGTCCGTCCTCGAGGAGGGCCCGTTCCCCCCCAGCACTGATTCAACGCCGGCCCCAACAGCTCCTCACCAAGCCTAAGCCCGTCTCTGGCACCCAAGCCCCCCAGCAAGGCTGTGGGCCGCATCCCGCCCAGCCCCCCCAGCCCGGCCCCTTCTCAGCCCCGCAGGGCCCCGGTTGAGGCGAGGGGCCCCGGGCTGGGAGGGAACCGCTCCCCGTGGCCGTGCAGAGGGTCCCGGGGCGCAGGAGCTGTACCCCCCACTGCTTTGCTCTACCTGGAGCTCTCCAGGGCCACGCACGCCCTCACAGCTCCGGCACCCAGCTCAGCAGGGCAGGCGGGCAGGGCAGGCAGGGCAGGCAGGCAGGGGACCTGGGTCCCACCGCCCCTCACTGCCGACCCCTAGGGCAGGCAAGGCAGGGCAGGGCAGTGCAGGCAGGGCAGTGCAGGGCACTCAGGCCCCACCTCACCTCACTGCCGACCCCCAGGGCAATGCAGGGCAGGCAGGGCAGTAGAGGGCAGGGCAGTGTGGGCAGAGCAGGCGGCGCGGGCAGGGCAAGCAGGGCAGTACGGGCAGGGCGGGCAAGGCAGGACAGGCAGTGGGGGCAGTACGGACAGGGCAGGGCGGGCAGGGCAGGGCAAGCAGGGCAGTGCGGACAGGGCAGTGGGGGCAGTACGGACAGGGCGGGCAGGGCACGCGGCCCCACCGCACCTCACTGCCGCCCCCTGCGGGACGGTAACGGCTCCCGCCAGAGCGGCGCGCGCCAACGCTCTCGCCAAACCTCGCGAGAACGTCGGGCCGGCGGGTTGAAGTCTCGCGCGAGCGGAGGCGCAGGGCGGTAAGCCCCGGGCCCGCCGCGCTCCCTCCCTCCCTCCTTCCGCCGCCTCAACCGGGCCGGGCCCGGCCCGCGCCGCCCCGGCCCGCTATGGAGGCGACTCCGCCGAAGCGGAAGGAGCCGCGCAAGTCGCTGCGGATTAAAGTCATCTCCATGGGCAACGCGGAGGTGGGCAAGGTGAGGCGCTGCGATTGGCAGGCGGGCGCTGCGGGCAAGCCAGCTAGCCAATGGCGAGCCGGGTGCAGGCGGCCGCGCTGCTAGAGAGGCCACGGATTGGTGGCTGTGGGGGCTGGCGGGAGCCAATCGGGGACAGGCCGCGAGGCGGCAGGTTGGCGCGAGTGGAGGATTGACAGCTTCGGGGGCGGGGCTGCGCACGGCAACACCGGGTTTTATTGGCTGCGTGGCGAGGGGCGGGGCTGCACGGCTCCGCGCGCAGCTGGCGGCGGGTGTGATGGCGGCGCCCGCGGCCTCTGCTGGCAGCGGCTTCCTCCGTGCCCGCCGCCCCTCCGTGCCCCCGGGGCAGGCCCGGTGCGGGGTTCACCGCGGGCCGCTCCGTGCCTCTCCGCCCCGGCACAGGTAGGCAGGGCCCGGCCGGGCAGGGCCCAGCCCACCGGCCCGCTCGGGGCCTGCCCCGCCGGGCACTAGAGCGTTCGCTCTCTGTGGGACGGGTCCGTCCGTGGTCCGGCTGCTCAGGAACACCCGTTCCCGTGTCCAGTTCCTTCAGAGGGAGCCCGCGTGACCGCGCTCTGGCCGCAGATACCGGAGCGCAGCGCCTGAGGGCAGGAAGGGTGGCTCCGGGCCTTGGCGCCTTCCTCCAGGGCTCCCGGAGGTGGCTGGGGCAGTCCCGCCCCTCCCGGGCTCGGCTTTAGCCAGGGGTTCACCGGGAGCCCCCCTTCCTCCTGCTGTCAGTGACCCGGCTCTTCCCCGGGAGCTTGTTTCTTCTCCCAGCCAGGTTCTGTTCTGAAGCGCCACCCTTTTTTCTTTGCTAAATAAATGTAGCCCTGTTAAAGTGCTGACAGCACGAGGACCCCCTTGGGGCAGGCAAATGCCTCACTTGGTAGTAAAAAAATCCAGAAGGACCTTGCAGGACAGTGAGTGGGCGAAGAGGTGACAGGTGATGTTTATCCTTATGGCATTTCACAGCATGACAGGGTGGTGGGGGCGGGAAGGGACCTCTGGAGCCCACCCAGCCCAGCCCCTGCCAGAGCAGGGTCACCCAGCGCAGGCTGCACAGGGCCGCGTCCAGGCGGGTTGGAATCTCTCCAGAGAAGGAGACTCCACACCCTCCCTGGGCAGCCTGTGCCAGGGCTCGGGCACCTCACAGCAAAGACGTTTTTCCTCGTGTTCAGGCGGAACTTCCCGTGTTCCAGTCTGTGCCCGTTGCCCCTTGTCCTGGCGCTGGGCACCACTGAGAAGAGTCTGGCCCCATCCTCTTGACACCTGCCCTGGAGATACTGATAAGCGTTGGTGAGGTCCCCTCTCAGCCTCCTCTTCCTCAGGCTGAACAGCCCCAGCTCCCTCGGCCTTTCCCCACAGGAGAGATGCTCCAGGCCCTCAGCATCTCCGTACCCTCCGCTGGGCTCTCTCCAGTAGCTCCTCGTCTCTCTGGAACTGGGGAGCCCAGAACTGGACCCAGGACTCCAGCTGGGGCCTCACCAGGGCAGAGCAGAGGGGGCGGAGAACCTCTCTGGACCTGCTGGCCACACTCTTCCTCATGCCCCCCAGGATGCCATTTATCTCTCGACGGCCGATAGCGGCCGACTCCTCTGCTCTCCCTAAACGGTACCTCTGCCAGTCAGGCAGATCCAGGGCTGGAGGGACCCGGTGTGACCCTGAACACGCTTCTCGTGCTGCCAAAATGTTCTTCGTGGCTTTTGGGGAGCTGGCTGCCCCCAGGCCCCTGAACACACAGCTCCTACAGGCTGGATGTTTCCTGTAGGGGAACAAATCAGAGTTTCTTGTTGCTTCTATCTCCAAACAGGTAAGGAATAACTGACACTCAGGGGCTGGGCTCTTGGCTTTTCCTTTCTTTTTGCAGAAAGAAAACTGCTCCTGGTAGAGATGGGTGCTTTGGTGGTGGATTAATTAGCTAGTTTGGGGGTTAGGGCAGAGTTGGTGTCTTTGCAGCTATCCAGCTCGCTGGGAGCTGTTGGCCAACGCCGTACTAACATGAATATTCTGGTGTACAGTGCCCTCCTGCCGAGACTCTCTGTTTTCCTTTCTGCCAGAGCTGCATTATAAAGCGTTACTGTGAGAAGAGGTTTGTTCCCAAATACCTGGCGACTATTGGTATTGACTATGGCGTCACAAAGTAAGTCCCTTCACGGTGAGGAGCCGCAAGTGCCGGGAGAGTGGGATGAGCCGCACGGTCGCAGAGGGCGGGCGTGGGTCTGCCAGAGCCTGGTGAGGTGTCTGCTGTGGGGGCACTGGTCTCCACAGGGGCAGAGGGAAGATGTACAGTGGGGCTGTCCCATCTCTCGCTGCTCCTCAGTGACCACGCTGCCCTGAGCCGGGTGTGCTTGGCTCTGCCAAGGCTGCTCAGTTTCCACGGCATAACCTGCATTTCTGCTTTAATAATAAGATAATCTGCATAATCAGCCTTCCTCTGGTAGCGCAGCTCCCCATTACTGTGTTACAGCCAGAGCTGGTGGTATCCTCCTTGTGTGACGGGCTCTGGGGGCAGTTTTCTGGCCATTAAACCCCGGAACTTGGAGCTTCTTACTGATTTTTCTGTCCCTGGTCATAGAATCATAGAGTCGCAGAATCCTTTACGTTGGAAGAGACCTTTAAGAGCATCGAGTCCAACCGTTACCCCAGCACTGCCAAGGCCACCACTAACCCATGTCCCCAAGCGCCACATCTACACGGCTTTTCAATCCCCCCAGGGATGGGGACTCCCCCACTGCCCTGGGCAGCCTGTGCCAGGGCCTGACAGCCCTTTCGGGGAAGAAATGGTTCCCAATATCCAACCTAAACCTCCCCTGGCGCAACTTGAGGCCGTTTCCTCTTGTCCTAATCACCCAGCTCTTTCTCTGCGGAGGGCTGGCAGAGATAAGGGGTGTTCCTGCGGGCGCACAGCCTGTGTGAGGGCTGAGCTAGAGCCTTCTCAAGCATTTCGCACCTCTCCTTTCAGAGTGCAGGTCAGAGACCGAGAGATCAAGGTGAACATCTTTGACATGGCGGGGCACCCGTTCTTCTACGAGGTAAGGCAGACACGGCTCCGGGCAGCACACCCCAGGGCTGCCCGCAGCCGGCCCGGCTCAGAAGCGTTTGGCACCCATCAGCTTTCCTCAGCTCTGCCTCAGATTGGGTTTGGGGGTGGCAAACTTGAAAATACGTTACTGAGGAGCTTCCTCCACTGCAATGCAGCCCTTCCTGTCCTGCCACAGACACCTAGTGCAGACCAGTGCCAGAAGCCCCTGCTGCCTCTCTGGCCTCATCCTGGTCTCTCTGGCTGATCAGGGGAAGGAAAATAGAGTTATTAAAACTGAAATGGTTCCCAATATCCAATCTAAACGTCCCCTGGCGCAACTTGAGGCCGTTTCCTCTTGTCCTGTCGCCTGTTCCTTGGGAGAAGAGACCGACCCCCCCTGGCTCCAACCTCCTGTCAGGGAGTTGCAGAGAGCGAGAAGGTCTCCCCTCAGCCTCCTTTTCTCCAGGCCAAACCCCCCAGGTCCCTCAGCCGCTCCTCACAGCACTTGTGCTCCAGACCCTTCCCCAGCTCCGCTGCCCGTCTCTGGACACACTCCAGCCCCTCAGGGTCTGTCTTGGAGTGAGGGGCCCAGAACTGACCCCAGCACTCGAGGTGCGGCCTCGCCAGGGCCGAGCACAGGGGGACGATCCCTGCCCTGGTCCTGCTGGCCACACTATGGCTGATACAGGCCAGGATGCCGTTGGCCTTCTTGGCTACCTGGGCACTCTGCTGGCTCATCTTCAGCCGCTGTCGACCAACCCCCCCAGGCCCTTTCCCGCCGGGCACTTTCCAGCCGCTCCCCCCCAAGCCTGTGGCGCTGCCTGGGGCTGGTGTGACCCAAGGGCAGGACCTGGCACTTGGCCTTGTTGAACCTCATACATTGGCCTCGGCCCATCGCTCCAGCCTGTCCAGGTCCCGCTGTAGCGCCTGCCTGCCCTCCCGCAGAGCAACACTCCCGCCCAACTTGGTGTCATCTGCAAACTGACTGAGGGTGCCCTCGGTCCCCTCGTCCAGATCATTGGTAAAGATATTGAACAGGACTGGCCCCAGTTCTGTGTGTGTGGAGATGAATTTTTTATGGGCTGATCGCTCTCCTGCGATGGGCCTGGGGGCAGTGTGGTCGGGGTATTATTTGGGTTCCTCCATCTGTCCTTTTTCTGTGATCTTCTGTTTGCGATGAGATTTTTGTCACAGAACCAAACAGGTGCCAGGTAAATGGCGATCACCCACATCTGCCGGGCTGTTTTCTCTGGTGTCGCTGGTGCCAGCGCCTTTGTCCCCACAGGTGAGGAACGAGTTTTACAAGGACACGCAGGGGGTCATCCTGGTCTACGACGTTGGACAAAAGGAGTCTTTCGACGCGCTGGACGCGTGGCTGGCCGAGATGAAGCAGGAGCTGGGCCCTCACGGGAACATGGAGAACATCGTCTTTGTTGTCTGTGCGAACAAGGTGGGCTGTGGTGGGGAGCCAGGCTGCGGTGCGGTCCTGATCTCCAGCCCTCAGGGCTCGTTGCGTTCCCAGCTTGAGCCCAAGCTGTTGAGCTCCAGCTGCAGCAAGGGAAATGTTAGGTTGTAGGGAAGACTCTCTAAGAGCCAGATCTGTGTGTGAGGAGCACTGGAGACCACATTTCAACAGGGTTTTGAGAGTGTGGTGGCCACGCATCAGTCAGGAAGGGATCCAGAAGAGGTGATGTTGTCTCTGGACTAGATAAACTCTCAAAGGCTTTTTCACTTGAATTTTCTGTGCTTTCCTTCCTCGCTGCCTCCATCCCTTCAGGATAAGCAAACAGCCTCTCCAACCAGACAAGGCCCTTACCCGCTGTTAGACGGTCGGCTTTGGAGCTGTGTTCCTCCAGCTGCCGCCGCAGACGCAGGCTGGGCTCTGATCTCTGCCTTTTCTCCCGGTCTAGATCGACTGCACCAAGCACCGCAGCGTGGATGAAAGCGAGGGGCGGCTCTGGGCGGAGAGCCGGGGCTTTCTTTACTTTGAGACGTCGGCGCAAACAGGAGAAGGAATCAACGAGATGTTTCAGGTGAGGTGTAATGAAGGTGGTGAGGGCACAGACACCGCACTGAGCCAGGATTTGATGGCAGAATGTCTCCTGAACTGCCTGGATCCCACAAAACCTGTTGGCCCTTTGCCCCAGAGGTGTCTTCCCAGTGAAATGGCACCCTGAGAAAGCTGTAGCTGTTTAGCTCAGGGTCTGTGTCGGTCCTCCCAGGCCTGAGCTGGCCCTAGCATTGCGTTGCTCAAAGCTGATGATCCCTCTTGCTGCTCTGGGAACTTGAAGCAGAGATGCCCATGTCGCCTATTCAGGTCTAGCGCTGAGCTGAAGTGGTTTGAGATAAATGTGGGGCCTGGCTTCCTCCTCAGTCTGTCCCATGGTCCTTGCAGGGACCGGTTCCCCCCCTGACCTGGGGTATCCCAGCCCCCCACGGCCCAGGCAGCGGGGAGTGAACGTTCAGCGGTTGTGCAAATGCTCCCCCGCGCATCGGAGGACGAGCCTGCAGCCAGCGAGGGCGGCCGGGGCTCCTAGGCGCTGCCTTTGGGGACTGTTCCTTCCCGCTAACTCCTCCCTGTGTCCTCAGACTTTCTACTCCGCCATCATCGACCTGTGTGACAACGGCGGGAAGCGTCCCCCCTCCAGCATGGGGGTCGGCTTCACCAAAGAGCAGGCAGATGCCATTCGCAGGATCCGCAACAGCAAGGACAGCTGGGACATGCTGGGGGTCAAACCCGGAGCCACGAGGTGAGGCAGACTTCAGCGTTTGCCTGGCTGTCCGTAATCCTTCTGACCCGGCAGGCTGGTTGCATCTGTGATCTTTTAGCGACCTGCCTGCTGGTAAGGTCACCTTGGTTTATATAGCAGCGGGGCACAAGTATCTAGCCACAAAATTGAGGCAATGCAAAAGAAACCCTTGGTCCTGGGCACCAAATTTCCCCTTTTAACCGACAAGCCGGGCTGGAGGCAAGGGGGGAGAGATGAACATGAGAACTTCAGCCCTGCCAGCTGCCTGGCCCTGCGTCCTGCCTCCAGGCTGAGCCGTCGCTGGTCACTCACTTGCCAGACATGTTTGGAGCAGCTCCAGCTTTACCTTCCTTGCTCTCCAGGTCTGGGGAGGCTTTCAGGCTGCTGTAAGGCTGCTGCCTCCGTTATCAAAAAGGGATTGATGTTACAGCTCTTCCACCTAGAAACAGTACTCCCACAAGAGAAGCTTTCTCTTGTCTTCCTCGGGGGACCTCTAGCCAGGTGGAATTGGCCATTGCCTGTGTAAGAGGTTGGATATTGAGTCTCCCAGTTCTGCTGTGTGACTTGGGCAGCTAAAACAAGCTCCCAAAGCTATGCCTTGCTTTCTTCTCTCTGAAACACAAGGACTACCCTTTATGTACTCCTTACGGAGGGGCTGGAGAGTGGATTTTTGGATAACATATATCATTCAGGACTCATACATCCTCCCATTGGCTCTCTGAAATGTGGGTGTCGAGCCTAACCCTCCTCCAGCCCCCTCTCACCCACGGGGAGAGATCAGCAGCTCTGCAGGGAAATTTGTGCTGTGATTGCCAGCACAGACAGACTCACCTCCCTCAGGAGGTGCCTCCCTCTTTCCGTGGCCTGCAGCTGGAGTCGAGATGTCTGCCTTGGACCAGACACCCAAGGCTTAAAAGGCTGAAGAGATGTGCAATGCCTTCGCCCGGAGTGCGTAGGCGGTTTGATGCGAAGCTGAGTCAGGGTGCGTGTGCCCCCACGCTGTCTCCCAGCTTTCTGCTCTCGTGGTGCCAGAGACTCAGCGCACCGAGGCACGTGGCACAGGCACGTGTCTGGCATGATGGGAGCATTCGTGCTGGCACGGTCCCGCGGTGGACAGGGTGTATCTGCCCCAGGAGAGGGCTTCTCCCCCTCCTCTGCTCCTGCCACTCCAAGAAGTGCCCGGTGTGCTTTTCTGCAGCTTTCTCCATAGCGTCATCTCCAAAGCCTGAAGGTGCTTAGTGCCGGTGAGGGAAGGGTTCAAAAGCATCTGCACGGGGCTGCTGAGCGCAGGGGGAGCTCCTGGCCCTGCTGTGCTCTGCCAGCCGGGGCAAGGCTGAGCCGGGCTTTGTTGCGTGGGTCCCCTCACTCTTGTTGTGTCTCCTAGGGACGAAGTGAACAAAGCCTATCGGAAGCTGGCCGTGCTGCTCCACCCCGATAAGTGTGTGGCTCCCGGCAGCGAGGACGCCTTCAAAGCGGTGGTGAACGCCCGGACCGCGCTTCTCAAAAACATCAAGTAGGGAACAGAGCCACTCACGAGCTGGAAACCTTCCCCTCCTCCCAGCTAGCTCCCAGGCAGCCGTACGGCCGTGGGGCACCCCTCTCCTCCTCACGCTTACTGCTGGCATCGACACAGGCCGTGGAAGCAGGACTGCGTCCGACCATAGTGCGCTTGCGATGTGGTGGAAAGGGGGCAGAGCGCTGAGGAGGGGAGAGGGACCCCAGAGCCCTCCCCACATCCGTGGCCCCAGGTCGTGGTTGGCCTAAGTGCTGAAAGCAATGGGGTCCCCACGTTCCCGGCTGCGTTACACCTCCCGGGAGTGCCCAGCCGTGGAGGGGTTTGGATGCGTGGCTCTCACCTGTGGATGCAGCGAGGGCAGAGTGAGATCTGACCCGAAAGCTGCTGCGCCTGAAAGCGTTGGTGTCGTGGGTGGAGGATGCCCAGGAGGGCAGTGGGTTGTCAGTCCTGCTGGGTTATCCCGGAACTGCCTCTGCAAGGCTGCCCGCGCTGAAACGGGCACGGCCAAGCACCGGGGCGGTTCAGCTCCCCGGGCAAAGCTGGCTCCTTCCAGCTGACACCCAACGATGCTGCTTTTGGCAGTGAGGAAAAGGGTGGGTTGCTTGAGGAAACCTCTGGTACCGCAGGGAGAAACTGGCTCTAAGTGTCCCAGGCTTCCCCGGCCTGTCCCCTGCCTCCCCACGCTGTCATGGTGCCAAGAACTGCCTTTGGCAGGAGTAGGGCTCTCCCCCCGGCACCCACCTCCTCCCGGCAGCACAAGAGCCTCCTGCCACCACCTCCTTCCGTCTCCCGGAGCTCAGCTCGTCGGGAAGAGCCCCTAAGGCTGCAGGCCCTCAAGCCATGCGCTCCCCCTCTCCCGGCCCTCTGCTCACGCCGCGCTGGCGAGCTCTGGGGAGGTGCCACCAGCCCCTGTGGGGACCTGTCCGCGGGTGTGGGTGGCCCTGACTGTTTACAGGCAGGAGAAGGGTGCTGGCCCAAGGAGGTGGGAGTTTGGCCCCCGACACGGCTGCCTGTGAGCTCTGCCCTTCCTCCCCTTGGCTGGCCTCGCCTCCCGAGCGTCGCCCACACTGCAGAGCTGCGTGGGTGCCTGCGATCCGCCTGCTCGCCTGGCCCCGCGGCGCTCTCGGGTCAGGCGAGCAGCGGAGGGGCCGTGTTGTCCCCCAGCCCTCCTTTCTCAGCAGCAACGCGTCACCCCGCTTCGCTGGTTGCGTTACGGGTTGCCGGTCAGCAGGTGGGTGCGGGTTGCTCCCTCCAAGTCACAGCTGCTGTTTTCTTTGAATAGTCTTGTTGATGTAGGGGGGGACGTTGCTGCTCACCCCAAGAAGTGCTTGCAGAGCCTTGGGATCTGGCCGCTGTGCTCCCGAGGGAGGGCAGAGCCGCGATGGCTGCCAGGCTCTCAGGGGGACCGAACGGGAGATCCCTTGGGGTCCCGTGGTTTTGTCAGGACCCAGTTTTATTTCCTTGCTGCTATGTGAGCTTGGCAGGGACGGCCAGGACACTAAGCTATGAAACGAAAGCCACGGAGTGTGTGCGTCTGTACCCTCACCCCACCCCACAGGTATCCTGTTCGAAAGTGGTGTCTCCTATGGTCAGTGCAATATTTTTATTTTTTTTCACTTCAAGGCCGCTTTTCTGTGTTCCCCCCTCAAAATATATCATAAATCAACAGTAGATCCCTCCCTCTTTTGGCAGCAAGCCTTAAGGGACTTTAAAGCCAGTATCACTTTGCTCTTGCTCTGGTTTCTGGTGCTGGGTTGCTGGGAAGGAGAAATAAGCTGTCCTGCTGGGAAGCACTGTTTGCTCCTCCGGTGTAGAAATGACCAAGGGGAGATGTTGCTACAAGAGGTTAATGTTTAAAATAGCTCCATTTTTCCTCTCCCAGATGTATGAAAAGCTGGGCTGGGGGAGATCAGCAGGACAGGCGTTGGAGCCGTGGCAAGTTACACCGACGGGGTCTTGTTCCACACATTTTGTGACGTTGTGGAGTTCACTGGGAACCTCCCCACTTGTCTAGTGGAGGAAACCACTTAATTCTGGCTTCAAACCTATTTCTCTGTATTCTCTTTCCATTGAGGAGGGTAAATAATCCCGTTGCTGAATGGTGCACTTTGCTTTGAGGGTGAAATCTCGGTGCCTGGAGTAGTTTCGAGGCTTCCTCAGCTCCTGCTGCTCAGGGGCTCTCCAGGTCTGTTGTGCCGTGTGCGGTCCCTCCTGTTTGCTCCTCGGGTGACTCCAGCCACTGGTCTTGGGGTTCCTCCTGTCTGTTTACCGGATGTTTGGAGACGATTACACACGCATGTCACGTCTAGCCATGCCGGTGACCTTCTGAGTTGTGTTATTTTTATAAATTAAACCCCTCTTTGGAACAAA
This sequence comes from Phoenicopterus ruber ruber, assembly GCA_009819775.1. NCBI lineage: Eukaryota > Metazoa > Chordata > Aves > Phoenicopteriformes > Phoenicopteridae > Phoenicopterus > Phoenicopterus ruber. The sequence continues at coordinate 127,088,747 of CM020217.1, read as the reverse complement.
GGAAACCCTGTGAGCTGTCCTCCCGCGGCGACCGCCTGCTGTTAATGTTTAATTGCCCTTTGACTCATTTCTCTCCTCCCCATCCGAGTCTGGCCGAGGCTGGTGGTGAAGAGCTGCCCTCGAGGGTGATGATGGAGGCTGTGAATCAACTCTGCAGGAGCGGGAGCTGGGCAAGGGATCGATGCAGCCCTGGGAGTCCCCTGGGGACGCGATGTGGGATGCACCCAGGTGCGGTGGAGCCTGGTGCTGGTCAGGGGCCCCAGAGGCAGAGGGGTAGCTCCGTCCTCGCTCTGCGCACACACCTCCGCACCAGCAGCCCCGGCAGTGCGCTTCCTCCATGCCATCTCCACCACGACCCCAAGCTCCAGATCCCTCCGGCAAGGCTGCCGCCATCCAGGCTGTGTCTCTGTCCCGTGAGTCCCACGTCCTCCTGCCTCGTGCGAAGAGCGAGTCCTGCTGCTGCAGTGTCCAGCCTGCGACAAAGGCTCCAGGATCTGAATCCCAAACGAAGGGACTTTCCGTTCTGCGTCCAGCAACGCAGCCAGGAGCCACCTCTGGGAGCAGAAAGCCTCCCTCGATGTGCCCAGAGGCGCTGCCCCGCCTGCCTGCGCTCTGCCTGCCTCCCAGCGCTCCGTGGAGCCGGCAGGCGGGGAGGACACGAGGATTTCGGGTCTGGCCCCGTGCCCGACAGCCACGGTCTGCTCCTTGCTGCCGCTCCAGGCTCGTACACCCTTTAGCATGCCCAGGCAGGGCCCGGGGAGCAAACCCTCCCCTGAGACGAGGCTACACCCATCCTGCTTCACCAGCCAGTGCTGGGGCCCCTTGCTGGCCTTCGGCCCGGTTTTGCTGGCCTTCGGGCCGGTTTTGCTGGCCTTCGGAGCAGTTAGCCTTCCCAAGCAGGGATGGGTTGGCCTGAGCTCCCCGTGTCAGGCCTGGCGGGACGTGTCCCGGGGCAGGTGCCCAGGGGTCACGTCCCTGTCCCGGGGCAGGTGCCCAGGGCTCACGTCCCTGTCCCGTGCTGGCCAAGGCACGGACAAGGCTGGGCAGCCCCTGCCCCTGCCCGCACCCTGCCTGCTGTGCTCCTCAGCTGCAGCCGGACGGGAATAACCCCGAGCACGCCCAAAGCCTCCGGGGAGCTGTGGCTTTGGCGCTCTCGTTTTGGTATTAATTACTGCACAGGAGCAATTACTTCCCCTGGCAAAGCAGCCGAGATGGCGGCTCCTGGGAGCTGCTGGGGTGAGGAGGTGCGGGAGCGCGGTGCCTCCGGCCACGCAACGGCTCCGTGGGGTTCTCCCGGGTATCGGGGAGGGCTCCTCAGCGTGGCCCCGGGCTGAGCCGGGGCATCTCCATCAGCTCTGAAACACAGCCGGTTTTCCAGATCCAGGGGTGCAGGAGGGGAGCGGGTGGCGGCTGGACCACGGGGAGGAGGAGGGGGAGCTTTCTGAAGAGGTTTTAGTGGGGTAGCGGTGGGTTTGGGGGGTGATTTGGGCAGCGTAGGCAGAGGGGGATGTGCAGGGGGGGAGCCTTGGGATTCCCTGCTCCCCTCTGGGGCTGCTGGAAGGTGGCTGTGACCCCGGAGAGGGCCGTGGGGCGAGTGGAGCCGCTCAGCCCCCGGGGCTGGGGACCCCGGCACCCAGCGAGGCCGTGGGCCGTTGGTTCGAGACCCGTGGGTCCCCGTGGGGCGCAGCCCCGGGCGCTGTGGGGCTGCGAGCCGCCCGAGGGGGTGCCGGGGAGGATGGAGCGGGCGGCGGGAAAGCACCTTCCCCGGGGCCGAGGGGGGGCCGCGAGTGGGGGCGAACCCACGCGGGAACGGGCGGCAGCACCGGCACCGAGAGGGTTACGGGGGGCGGAGACGCACCGGGGCGCACCGGTACCGGCACGGCCGGCGGTGGGTGCCCGCCCCCGGCCCCGGGGAAGCCCTGCCCGCTCCCCTTCATCCCCCCCCGAGCCGCTGCCATGTCCCCGCGGCCGCAGCCGCCGCCTCCGCCGCCACCTCGGCCCCGGCCCCGCGGAGGCGGAGGGGGCGGCGGGGCAGGGCGGCCCCGGGCGTAGGGAGCGGGGGAGGCGGGCGGCGGGGGCCGCCGGAGGATGCTGGCGGCGGCCGGGCGAGGCGAAGCGCATCGCTCCGGGGCCCCGACCTGCGCTCCCCGGGGCTGCGGCAGCCGGTGGGCTCCGGGGCGGCCCCCCGGCCCTTCTCCATCCCTCCCCGCGGAGCGAAGCATCTCGGCAAGGGGGAAAGACAGGAGGAGCGGCGGGGATCGCCCCCCAAACCGGCTGCCCTCGAAGGAGGGGCAGGGAGGCATCGCGACATCTTTCTGCTCCGCGTCGCTTCGGTTGCAACCTGGCAGTGCGCAAGGGCTGGGGAGAGAGCTGGCAGGGAGCTGGGGAGGCAGGCTGGCTCGGCTCCCGGCCTCCCCGCGCCACGCCGCCGGTTATTTATAATTATCCCCCTTCTCCTCCTGCGGCCGCTCCTCGGCACGCAGCGGGATTCGGGGTTACAGCTGCGGGAGAGGGGGAAAGGCCTCGCGGCTCGGCGGCCGGCGAGACGGGGATGCTGCGGGCGATGCCCCGGTGAGCGTCGGGGCGCGGGGGACCGCGGCGTTTCTGCAGGGCCGGAGCAGGGGAAGGTGCCGCGATGCCCAGGAACAGGGCTTTTTCGGAGCCCGAGTGCTCGGCCGAGTACTCCGCCGACTACTCGGTGAGCCTGCCGTCGGACCCCGAGCACGGCGTGGGTCGGACCCACGAGGTGACGGTGCGCAGCTCGGGACCCTGCCTCTGCCTACCCCGCTTCATGCGCCTCACCTTCGCTCCCGAGTCCCTGGAGAACCTCTACCAGACCTATTTCCGCCGCCAACGCCACGAGACCCTCCTGGTGCTGGTGGTCTTCGCCGCCCTTTTCGACTGCTACGTCCTCGTCATGTGCGCCGTGGTCTTTGCCGCCGACAAGCTGGCCCCGGCGCTGGCGGCAGCGGCCGGGCTGGTCGCCCACGTGCTGCTCTTCGTCCTTTGCAAGTACAGGCTGCTCCCCGAGCGGGTGGCCCGCAGGTTCCTGCCCTGCGTCCTCTGGGTCCTCATCTTGGCCCAGATCTTCTGCTACCTGGGTCTCAACTTCTCCCGCTCGCCCGAGGCCAGCGACACGGTGGGCTGGCAGGCTTTCTTCGTCTTCTCCTTCTTCATCACGCTGCCGCTGCGCCTGGCGCCCATCGTGCTCATCACCGCCGTCTCCTGCGGCATCCACACGCTGGTGCTCGGGGTCACCGTCGCTCAGCGGCGGCAGGACGCCCTGGACGAGGGCGCGCTGCTGAGACAGGTATGGGACCGGCGGGGGGATGCGGGGTCCCCCGGGGTGACGGGGAGCAACGGGCAAATTGTCCTCATTTGGTGTTCCCAGGAGTTACCCTGGGGTCAGTCCCCATCCCAATGCCCTGAGCGTAAAGCCGGGTTTGATCCGGACCCTGCGAGCTGATCGTGGTGTTTGCTGGGATCAGGGGGCTCCCCAAAACATATCCGGGGATCGACCCGCGTGGGGAGTGGGCGTCTGGGGGGCGCAGGGGCACCCGCCCGTGCTGGGGCACATGGCCTCAGGCCCTGCCCTGCAAGCACGGCTCCGGCCCCAGGAGCCGCCCGGGGTGCGCAGACGTGTGGGCCGCAGTCGGGCTGCTGGGGAAACTGAGGCACGGTGCCCTACCGCCTCCCCCAGCGGCCCTGCCCGGCGGCCTTGCTTGCGCCGGTTTCCCTTTGAATTGCAAAAATGACTAAAAATGGCCAAAAATGGTCATTTTTAGCAGAAGCATGGCAGGAGCCCAGCTTCTGGGCTCGCAAACAGCCGCCGGGGCTTTCCCAGGGGGAAGGAGCCGGGCGGCCGCTCGGCCCAGTGTGGTCCCTGGGCGATGCCCCGTCTCCCAGCCCCGCGCCTGGGGCAGAGCCCGGCGACGCTTTGGGGTGATTTTCGGCCCCAGCAAAGCTGTTGAAACAGCGTCCCCGAGCCCAAACGTGGCCCCAGGGACGGGCCGCGGATTCACGCGCGCAGCAAAGGAGGGGACACGGGGGTCAGGCGGGGGAGAGCGGTCCCTGGCCCACCGGGTTCTCAGTATTTCCTGGGAAAATTTCTCTATTTCCACCTAGAGACTGTTTTTATTCCCTAACTCAGAGGGTTTCACGGCTTGGCCGAGTCCCTTCCCTCCCACCGACGTCCCCGCCGGCTGCCCAGGCACCCATCGATGTGGGGACCCTTTCCGTGGCCGGGGTGCAGTGGGATGGGGAAAGGCAGAGCTGAAAACTCGTGCGCTGGGGGCTGCTGACGGCAGCGGGGAAAATCCCGCTGGAAGCATCCGCCCAGCCCCAAGATGGTGTGCGCTCTGCAGGAGGATGCCATGGGAATTTGGGATGCTCTGGGTCAGGTCCCGGGAGTCCTCCAGCTGCTCCCAGCCAAAACAAGTACAGAGAGGAGGGTTATTTACTTGCTTTTGGGGAGGTTTTGGGAGCGTTGAGCCCATGATGACACTGAGAGTTTGGAAAATGGAGCCTGTTCTCCAAAAACCCCGAAGACACTGATTTTTCCCTGCCCCTGGGGTGTGCGGTTCGGGGCTGGTCCCCGGCACGGGGCAGCTCCTGGCGTCACACAGGATTTCGCAAAGAAAAGCACTTTTTGGCACAGTTTCTGGGTGCTGGCGCGGTGGCACAGGTGCCCTCCCAGCGATGCCCGGCCGGAGGCACCGCGCCGGCGGGAGAAATCCCGGTGCAGCAGCGGCTTTCCCAGGTTTTGCTCTTTCTCTGGGATGCAAACGCTGCACGTGGCCGATCCGAAGCCAAGGAAACCTCTCGCTGCCACCGGCCCCGGGATGCGGGAGGCGAGGGGGCGCGCGGGCATCCCCCCCGGCCGGCAGCAGGCATGCGCCGCCGCCGCGTTAATCATTGCCGTGGCACGGAGAGTCCGGGGCCGGTAAAACCTTGGCAACGCGGCATGCCTCAGCCTCTGCCTGCTGCAAAAGGAGGAACATTATGTCCAGAAATAAACATCATATGCTTTATTATTATAGCCGGTGGTGCGGCTCCCGGAGGGCACCGCTATTAATAGGATGAATCGGAGGATGTCGCTTGAGCGGGGCCGGCGCAGCCCGGGGGGGATCACGAGAGATGCCGGCAGCTTCTGCCCCGCTGCCGCCCGTCGAGGAGGAGCCCGAAGGCTGAAGCGTGGCGGGGGGTCGGGGTTCGGCGGCGTTTGAGGCCGTATCTGCCGTGGTCGTGCGCAAACCAGCTGCGAAGCGTCCTCGGGCTCGGCCGGTGACCCGTTCCCGGTTTGGGTGGCCCTGGCGCATCCCACTGGGACCTTCCTGCAGGACACGGATGGGGCTGGATGGGGAAGGAGCGATAAGGCTCGATCCAGCAGCCATGCACGCTCCGCTGCGTGTCTTGCTCGCGCTGCCCCTGGATTACTGAGTGTAAACAATAACCGGCACCGGGAGCGGGGTCTCCTCCGTGTCGGGGCTCTCCCGCGGTTTTTGGGGAGCCAGGAGGTGTTTTGCAACTCAAGGCACGCGGGCACGCGCTGGGGGAGGTTTTCGGGGCTGAGCATCCATTGCGCGGCTGCAGGATGCAGCCGGAAGATGCTCGGCGTGGGATGCGGCTGTGCCATGCGGTGCCGGGCGAGCCCGGGGGTTTCCGGCCGCCCCGCTGTGCCGAGCTGTGGCGAGCTGTGCCGAGCTGCCCCGTGCCCATCCAGGCCCGGTAGAGTGGCCTGTTGTCATGACAACTCGAGAGGCTGGTTAAAAATAGCAAGTGGCTGCATGTTTTGGGGGTTTCTTCTCCGTGCCCACCTCCAGACGGCTCCTCGCTCGCCGTCTGCCGCGCCGCCGGTGCAGGGGCTTCCCGGGGATCCCCCCGCTGCGGCGGCTGGGCCTGGGGCAGGATCCGGCCCTGCGGCATCAGCTGGGGGCCCCAGGTGCTCTCCCCTGCTCCTCGTGCTCTTTCTCCCCCCCCCCAGAAAAAAGTTTCCTTGCTGGCAATCATTTTGTCAGCCCCGGGATGGTGCCGTGCCAGCCCCCAGCCCCCCAGCGCCAGGGCCCTGTGTTTGGTGCTGCACGTGGCCTGGTTCCTTCGTGCCTCAGTTTCCCCGCTGTGTGGGAGGGGTTGGCAGCTCCTCCCTGTCGCCATGCGATGGGACCAGGCTGCTCGGGGCTCGACGAGTGATGAACCCCTCGAGGACGGGGACACCCGGGGATGGCTTTGGGGCCAGGGTCACATCACGGCTCTCCTCTGACCAAGCTGGGCTATGGGATGCGGGGCCCGGGGATGGGACAGGGGCGGTCCTGGGGAGCTGGGGATCAGGAGAAGGATGCTGAGCATGGTGGCACATCCCCCATGGAGACAAGCCCGGGGACGGCTCCGTGCTCTTCCCGCTGCCTCCTCCACGCCGGCTGTGAGCCCACAGCCCGTGGGGTGGGAGGACATCTCCATGTCCCCATCGCCCCTTCGGCATAGCTGGAGCCTGTTATCACATCCTCCCCGCCGCTCTGCCCCTTGCTAGACTAAACAAACCGAATTCTTTCAACTTTCCCTCATCGGTCATATTTTCCACGAAGGGTTCTTTGCTCCCATGGGCAAACCCGCTCCGTCCCCTCCCGGGCTGGGGAGCCGGGGTCCAGCGCGTGGGATGGGCCAGGGTCCAGCCCGTGGGGACGGGATCCAGCCCGGAGGATGGGGTCCAGCCCACGGAGCTGGGGTCCAGCCCAGGGATGGGCCAGGCCCGGCCTTCGGGACGCGGCGGTGAGCCTGCGTGCCATGCTCCCTCGCAACCCCAAAGGAAACGGGGTGGGCTGTCACAGCCAGCAGCACCCGGGGGCATCCACCTCCAGGGCTGCAGGCTCACGCGCGTAGTTTTGGCCGTCGAGAGCGATGTAGAGGGGCAGGAGCATGAGTAAATACATTATTGTAGGGTTTGGCCGTGTTTTTATTAACTTTTTGTGCACAAAGGGGTGCAATTCCCGTGGCAGGGGTGGGGGGAGCGGATGGCACGTGAGCCGCTGGGAGCCGCTCGCCTTCAGCAGCGCTTCCCCCGGGGCCGCGCCGACCTGCTGCCTTTTTCCAAAACATCTCTGCATGTTTTAATGAAGCGGAGTCAGCCCACGGGGACCACGAGGTCTCCTGGGATGCTCAGGGCACGATCCCTGGCCAGACCCCTCCCGCAGAGCCACCGTGACGGTCCCCCGTGAGTCTCCCCGGCAGTTACCGGTGGCCGTGGCTTGGTGATTTATCCCCAGGGTGTATTTTATGTCCTCCTCCAGCGTTTGAACGCTTCTTCCCACTCGCACCCATCAGGCTCTGCTGCCCAAAGAGGGACTTGCGGTGACACCGGCGCCGTCCCCGGGGCATGCACAGGCTGCCCCACGGCTCGCTCACCCCCACCTCCTTTTCTCTGTCCCCAAAGATCCTGTCCAACGTTGCCATCTACCTTTGCGCCATCACGGTGGGCACCATGTCCTACTACATGGCCGACCGCAAGCACCGCAAAGCCTTCCTCGAAGCGCGCCAGTCCCTCGAGGTCAAGCTCAACCTGGAGGAGCAGAGCCAGCAGCAGGTAGGAGCCACGGCTGGGTGAGGGGACAGGGCGGGGGACGGCAATGGGACACCGGTGTGGCTTTGGGACATGGATAAGGCACCCACAGCCTGCCCCTGCCCGGCGCGGGGGGACCGTGGTGGGTGGCCATGGGGACAGGAGGCCGTGCATTTGCAGTTTTGCACCCTGTGCCCAGTTTGGGGACTCAGCCTGTGACCATCCTCTTCCAGGGCCTCCCAGCCACCAAGATGTCCCCATCCCCGAGCTCAGCCACGCAGCAGGTCCCTGGACACGGCCACGTGGCACGTCCCCATCCCCGTGCACAGTCACGTTGCAGGTCCCTGTGCACAGCTGCGTGGCAGGTCCCCATCCCCAAGCACAGCCGCGTGGCAGGTCCCTGTCCCCAAGCACAGCCGCGTGGCCGGTCCCCGTGCACAGACATGTGGCAGGTCCCCATCCCCGTGCCCAGCCATGTGGCACGTCCCCATCCCCGAGCACAGCCGCGTAGCCGGTCCCCGTGCACAGCCGTGTGGCAGGTCCCCATGCACAGACACGTGGCAGGTCCCCATCCCCGCGCACAGCCACGTGGCAGGTCCCTGTCCCCGAGCACAACCGTGTGGCCGGTCCCCGTGACCAGCCATGTGGCAGGTCCCCGTGCACAGCCGCGTGGCAGGTCCCAAGGTATGGCCTTGCAGCATGTCCCTGGCCCTGCACACAGCCACATGGCAGGTCCCCATCCCTGTGCATGGCCGCGTGGCAGGTCCCCATCCTCAGGCATGGCCACACAGCCGGTCCCCAGCCCTGCGCACGGCCCCGTGGCAGGTCCCCAGACACAGCCCTGCAGCGTGTCCCTGGGCACAGCCACGCAGCAGGTCCCTGTCCCCATGCACGACTGTGTGGCTGGTGCCTGTCCCTGTGCACGGCCACGTGGCTGGTCCTCAGCTGTGGCCACACAGCAGGTCCCTGTGCACAGCCATGCAGCGGGTCCCTGTCCCCATGCACGGCCACACAGCAGGTCCCCGTCCTCATGCACAGCCACGCAGCACATCCCTGTCCCCATGCACGGCCACTCAACAGGTCCCCATCACCAGGCACATCCACGCAGCAGGTCCCTGTCCCCATGCAGCCACGCAGCACGTCCCTGTCCCCATGCACGGCCATGCAGCAGGTCCCCGTCTCCAGGCATGGCCACATGGCACATCCCTGTCCCCATGTGTGGCCACTCAACAGGTCCCTGTCCCCATGCACGGCCACGCAGCAGGTCCCTGTCCCTGTGCATGGCCACGCAGCAGGTCCCCGTCCCCAGGCACAACCAGGCAGCAGGTCCCCACCAGGAGCCCAGCCATCTCCTGGGCTGGTCCTGCAGCAGACCGTGACGGGGCCGGGGAAGCTGGCAGCAAGCACGCCCAGCCAGCCGCGCTCCGCTCGTCCCCGAGCGATGCCCACCGCAGCAGAGCCCCGTGCCCACGGCCGTGCCGGCACGGTGCCGCCGGGGCCCGGCAAGAGGAGCGGTCGGAGGGGGTCGGGCGTTGCGGTGCCAGCCGGTTGTTTCGGAGCTTTGCTGTCTCCAGCCGCCGTCCGGTGACGAGCTGGGCTAATTTTAGCGCCTTATCTGGTGCCTCTCTCCCCGTCTCCCATCTCTTATCATCGGGCTGATCCGCTGCCAGCAATTTGCTCCCAATGGCAACAAGAGCCACGTGGCGGGGCCGGGCCAGCGCCACCGGCGGCCTCTGTGCCGCGAAACCTGGGTGGATGCTCTGGTGTCTCGTAAGGGGTTAGGGCCAGGGAGGGGGCTGGGTGACGGGGGCAAAGCCTGGCGCGGAGGGATGCTCCGAGCGAGAGCGCCTTCCAGGCCCCAGCTCGCGGGTTCGGAGGGATATAGGAAGGGACACGGGGATTATTGTCACATGAGCTCTGTTTCCTTAGGGAATGGAGCTAAAAATAGCCTGTGATCTTGCAGGAGAGGCTGCTAGCGTGAGGCCGAGCGGCTCAGGGCAGGGGGGCTGCGGGGCAGGGAGCGATGCTGGCGGCCGGATCCGTCCCTCCTCCCTCCAGGCCGTCAGTGGTGGCAGAACCGGCAGCCCCGCGGGCAGAGCTAAGGTTCCCGGGAGCCGAGAGGAGCCGGGGAGCTGCCGCCTGCAGCGCCCGGGGACGGGGACGGGGACGGGGACACGGTGCCGTTCCTCCAGCAACAGCCCCGCCATGGCTGCGCGCAGAAACCCCTCTGTCCCGGGGGAAAACCCGCTTCGTTAACCGAGTTACTTACATTTAGTGCAAATCCCCACGCGCAGCCGGGCAGATTTGTCCCTTCTCTGGCTCCGGGGCTGCAGGGCCAGCGGGGACGGCAACGGGCACGATGTCCCCAGGTGGGCTTGATCCTCCTGGGGGACCTCGGCCCAGTCCTACGCGTGGATGTGGGGTACCCACCGCACTTTTAAATTGATAAATCCTCCCTGGCGTGGTTTAACCCAGGTCCGTACACCCAGCCCTGACCCATCCCCAGGGCAGTGACACCCTGGGGCAGCTCACGGGGACCTTGGGGGACATCGGTGCAGACCCCGAGGCCGCTCCCAGCGCCGTGTCCCAGGTTTATTTGGGCTGATAAAACCTTGGCCATCCCAGTGCATTTTAATTCCCAAGCTCCAGGGAGGGGCTGGGCTCTGTGTCGCGCCTGCAGAAGGGATCTGGGGTGCCCGACCACACTTTGCAGCTCATCAGTTGGCATCCAGATAAGTGTGTGGGATTGTCCCTCTTCCCACGGCTCCGGGGACAGGCTGGCTGGTGGCAGTGCCCCCAAACCGCCACCCTCCCGCCCTCCCCTGGCTGGGATTGAGTCCCGCTTGCAAAAATCTCGATGAGAACTTGTAAAATAGGGAGGAAAATGGTAAAAGCAGTGGTTGGCATCCCCGGCAAAGCATCGCCAAGGGGGACCTGCCACCCATGGGTGCATCCCCGCCACCTGTGGGTGCAGGTTTGGAGTGGGGGTGGCAGCTCTGGGACACCCCACTCCGAGCTTACTCTCCCTGCCTGGAGGAAAAGCTCCTGTTCCACCCGCGGCTCCATCCACCCGCTCCTTCCCCGCGTGGGGCTGCGAGGTTGGGATAAAGACCTGGCTGGGCCCTGCGATCCTTCGGGGACGGCCAGCTCCAGCAGCGGGGGCCCGGGAGCTTGGGAACGTCCCTTCGATGCTCTGTCCCCACGGAGAGGGGAGCGCTCAGGCCATAGCCCAGGCACCGCGCGTTTGCACCGGGTATTTGCACCGTGCGTTTAGACAGTGCATTTGCACCACGGGTTTGCATCCTGCATTTGCACCGTGCATTTAGACAGTGCCTTTGCACCATGCATTTGTACCGACTGTGCACTTGCACCCTGCGCTTGCACCGTGCCTTTGCACCACGGGTTTGCATCCTGCATTTGCACCGTGCATTCGCACCGTGCATTTAGACCGTGAATTTAGCCCGTGCCTTTGCACCGTGCGCTGCTGCGCGCGGCCCGGGCTCGGCTTCGTGTCGTGGCCAACTGCCCTCCCTGCCCCGTCGCCCAGGAGCGGCTGATGCTCTCCATCCTGCCCAAGCACGTGGCCGATGAGATGCTGAAGGACATGAAGAAGGACCCGAGCCAGAAGGAGATGCAGCAGTTCAACACCATGTACATGTACCGCCACGAGAACGTCAGGTAGGACCCTCCCTTCACCGTGCGGGGAAAAAAACTCCAGGTTTTTTTGGCAGAAGTGTGTGTTTTGCAGTCCTGGCTAGAAAAGAGGGAGAGATTGGGGTGGTTTGCAGCTAAAGCGAAGGGTGACGGGGGATGGCCACCACCAGACCGTGGCTTGGGGCCCCTTTTTGCTCCAGCCATGGTTTGCAGAGCATCGTTTTCAGCCGTGTCCCAAAATAGCCCTTCCTCCGGCGCGGGGGCCCCGGCGAACAGGGAGAGCGGGGAGTGGGGGAGCGGGGGGACACCGGGGCTGAGCCGCTCGCCTTCGCTCCCCGCAGCATCCTCTTCGCAGACATCGTGGGCTTCACCCAGCTCTCCTCCTCCTGCAGCGCCCAGGAGCTGGTGAAGCTCCTCAACGAGCTCTTCGCCCGCTTCGACAAGCTGGCAGCCGTGAGTGCCCCCCCCCGGCCCCCCCTGGCATGTAACGAGCGGGGCAGGTCTCAGCCGAAAGCTGTGTCCCGGGATGGGGAGGAGGAGGTTAAAATATTATTGCTCCGGGATGCAGGAGACGCCCTGCCCTGAGTTGCAAAAATAGAGCTGGGAAGGGCCCCCCCCCGCCCCCCCCCAGCCGGGGTGCAGCCAGGCTCCCGGCCGAGCCCTCCAGGGACACAGGGTGGGAATGGAAAATCCGATTATTTGTGTCCCCGCTGGGCACGGGAGACTTCTGCGTGGGTCAAGGTCAGCCTTGGGGGGGGGGGGGCAGCGGCGAGGGGGCTGGGGGGGGCCCAGCTGATGGGGGGGGGCTGACACGGTGCCCCCCCGTCCCCAGAAATACCACCAGCTGCGCATCAAGATCCTGGGCGACTGCTACTACTGCATCTGCGGGCTGCCCGAGTACCGGGAGGACCACGCCGTCTGCTCCATCATGATGGGGCTGGCCATGGTGGAGGCCATTTCGTAAGGGCTTTCTCCCCGGGGAGGGGTGCCAGGGTGGGCAGGGGGTCCCGGTGGGCTGGGGGGGCACCCTGGGGGCTCTGGGGGGGTCCAGCCTCTGCAAAAGGCGTTAAAATATGGAGGGGTGATAATTAACGACGGGGGGTCGGGACGGGGATGGGCTGTGGGGAGGGGTTGGGAGGGGGTGACCCCCGGATCATCCTTGTCCCCCCCCAGCTACGTGCGGGAGAAGACCAAGACGGCGGTGGACATGCGGGTGGGGGTGCACAGCGGGACGGTGCTGGGGGGTGTGCTGGGCCAGAAGCGCTGGCAGTACGACGTGTGGTCCACCGACGTCACCGTGGCCAACAAGATGGAGGCGGGCGGCATCCCCGGGTGAGCATCTCCGGGGGGAAGCGGGGGACGGGGACGGGGTGCCCCGCACCCAGGGGTGACGCTGGCGCCCGGTGCCGGCAGGCGGGTGCACATCTCGCAGAGCACTATGGATTGCCTGAAGGGCGAGTTCGAGGTGGAGCCGGGTGAAGGGGGCTCACGCTGCGAGTACCTGAAGGAGAAGGGCATCGTCACCTACCTCGTCGTGGTCCCCAAGCAGCCCCTGCGCAACGGCATCAACGGGGTGGTGAGTGGCGGCGGTGCCGCGGTGAGCCGGGGCAGGGGGACACCCCGCCGCCACCCACCGCCTTCCACCTTGCAGAAGCTGTCGCTGACCTCGTCCCATGGTGGTTCCCCACCGTTGGTCAACACCAAGGAGCGCAACGGCAGCCTCAGCCTGGCCTGCGCCAGCCCCGAGGAGCCCGAGGAGCCCGACGCCAGGGTGAGGGGCACCCTGGAGAGCGGGGAGGAGGATGGAGAGGTACAGCCCATGCAAAGCCTCCCCCTTCCAGCAGCTCGGCTGCATTTGGGGGCTGCTGACAGCCACGCTGGGGTGGTTGAACATCCCGCCGGTGCTGGCGTGGTCTTGTTGATGCCTCGGCTGTGCCGGCGCAGGCGGTGAACCCCTCCTTCCCCAACCCTCGGCGGCGGCTGCGGCTGCGGGACCTGGCCGAGCGGGTGATCGATGCCTCGCAGAACGAGCAGGAGCTCAACAAGCTGCTCAACGAAGCCCTGCTGGAGCGCGAGTCCGTCCAGGCGTGAGTCACCCCGGCTGGCGGCGCGTCCCGGCGCGGCTCGGCAGGCCCCCGGTGCCGCCGGGCACTGACGGGCGGTGTCGCCGGCAGGCTGAAGGGGAAGAGCACCTTCCGGCTCTCCATGCGCTTCATTGACCCCGAAATGGAGACGCGCTACTCGGTGGAGAAGGAGAAGCAGAGCGGGGCCGCCTTCAGCTGCTCCTGCGTGGTCCTCTTCTTCACCGCCTTAGTGGAGGTCTTCATCGACCCCTGGTACGGCAGGGAGGTGGTGGGGATGGGTGGCCCCAAGCCACGCTCGGCCCCGCCGGGCTTCAAACCCATCCCCTCTTGGCCTTTTTGGCAGGTTGGTGGCCAACTACGTGACCTTCGTGGTGGGGGAGATCCTGCTGCTCATCCTCACCCTCTGCTCGTTGGCTGCCATCTTCCCCCGGGTGAGACGGGACGGGCTCACCACTCATGGTGATGGGACACCGTGATGTCCTATCACCGTGTCCTGTCTGGGCGAACCCCCCTGCACCTTCCTCTCCCCACAGGTCTTCCCCAAAAAGCTCGTGGCCTTCTCCACCTGGATCGACAGGACCCGCTGGGCGCGCAACACCTGGGCCATGGCCGCCATCATCATCGTCACCATGGCCGACATCGTGGACATGGTGAGCCACCAGCCCGGGTGCCAGCGGGGCTGAGCCTGCTCCAGCCTCCATCCAAGCAGCCCATAATTGCGCGCGGCCCCGTGCACGGCCGATCGTTAAAGCAATTAGCAGGGCTGCACTGTAGGGGGGGATTGAGGTCAGTGTCCTCCTCCTGCTCTGCAAAGCACCCTGTCCCTTTGGGTGGCCATGCAGCCCGCAGAGAGGTGCACCCTGTCCCCACCTCCCCTTCCTCACCCTGCCCTCGTGCCCCCAGCTCAGCTGCCGGCAGGACCACGGCGGGACGGGCAACGGGACGGTGGGGCCACCGCAGCCAGGCGGCTGCGGGGACCAGCCCAAGTACTACAGCTACATCGCCCTGCTGGCCTTGGTGGCCACCATCATGCTGGTGCAGGTCAGCCACATGGTCAAGCTGACCCTCATGGTGCTGATCACCGGGGCTGCTGGCGCCGTCAACATCTACGCCTGGGAGCACATCTTCGACCAGTACGACCGCCGCCGTGGCCAGCAAAGCACGTAAGGGGTGGCAGGGGGGTGGGCACAGGCTGGGGGGCACGGCCATGCCCACCGCCCACCCACGCCTCGCCGCCTCTGCCGGCAGGTCCTCGCTGGTGCCCTCCAAGTACTCCATGACGGCGATGATCTTCATCGTGATGCTCAGCTTCTACTACTTCTCTCGCCACGTGAGTGACTCGCCCCCCGCCCCGGGAAGCTCCTGGCCCCTCTGCGTCTTCACCCTCAGCCCCTGCCCTGATTTCTTGCGAGCTCCAAGGCAGCAGGATTTGTCCCCAGCTGTGAACAGCCCCCTCCGGCTCTTCTCCAAGGAAGTTCACCCAAGGGCTCTCCAGGACCACATCAGTGTGGAGAACACCTCCGTCTCGCCCCCGTGGTTAGGGGTGGGCAGCAACGTGGTGGCCCTAAGGCCCGTGCCTGCCCCGCGAGGGTCCTGTTAGCACCTCGGGGGAGGTTTCATGCCTCAATTAGGGTTTCACCTTGTCCCAGAGCCTTCTTCCAGGCTGTCCCCAAGCCCAGACCGGCCCCACAGCAGCCAGGATGCTCCCAGTGCTGGAGGGGACCCATTGGTGGGTGGGAACTGGGGGTGCAGCCATATCCCCCCACCCGCAGGTGGAGAAGCTGGCCAGGACCCTCTTCCTCTGGAAGATTGATGTCCACGACCAGAAGGAGCGGGTCTACGAGATGCGACGCTGGAACGAGGCCCTCGTCACCAACATGCTGCCCGAGCACGTGGCCCGGCACTTCCTGGGCTCCAAGAAGCGGGATGAGGTGAGGGGCACCCAGGAGGGGGCATTTGTCCCCATTTTGGGCGGGGGGCAGGCTCCCGCTGCGGAGGCTTTGCCATGGGCTCTGGCTGGGCATCTCTGGTTGGATGAAGACGATGTCTTGGCCGTGCGAGGTGAGGTTGCAGAGCACCCTCATTTTTTCACACGTGCCAAGGGGAGATGGCTTCACGGGAGGGTGTGGGTTTGCCGGAGGTGCTGGTGTTACACGTAGACACGTCCCCGGCTCCTGGCCACCGTCCCATCCCATCCCCAGGAGCTGTACAGCCAGTCCTACGACGAGATTGGCGTCATGTTCGCCTCCCTCCCCAACTTCGCCGACTTCTACACGGAGGAGAGCATCAACAACGGGGGCATTGAGTGCCTGCGGTTCCTCAACGAGATCATCTCCGACTTCGACGCGGTGAGTCGGGATGGAGCCGGCCACGGGGATGGTGCGGGGCTTGGCCAGACCTTCTCTTCCTGCCCCATCTGGGGGCAGAAGGACCTGCCACAGCCCCGGGGTGCCTGAGGGTCTTGTCTCCACGGCTCAGCTCCTGGACGAACCCCAGTTCCGGTGCATCACCAAAATCAAAACCATCGGCAGCACCTACATGGCCGCTTCTGGAGTGACCCCTGATGCCAACGCCAATGGCTACAGCACCAAGGTGAGGGGTCCTCGTGGTGGGGGGACAGCGGGCAAGGGGTGGGCAGGCCTGACCCGCGCTGCCCTTCCAGAAGGAGACCCTCTCGGATAAGGAGCGCTGGCAGCACTTGGCCGACCTGGCCGACTTTGCCTTGGCCATGAAGGTGACGCTGATGAACATCAACTACCAGTCCTTCAACAACTTCATGCTCCGCATAGGCAAGTCCGGGAGCGTGGGGCAGGGTCTGCCGCGGCGTCCCCTGTCCCTCCTTCCCCGCAGCTGAAGGCAGCAGGGCTGGGGTGGGACCTCATTGCCCCGACCCGTCCCCTGGGACGGACTCTCCTGCAGACCGGGATGTCCTGTCCGTGTCACCGGGCGCGGAGGTGACGTCTGCTCCCCGTCTTGCACAGGCATGAACAAGGGGGCCGTGCTGGCGGGGGTCATCGGCGCCCGCAAGCCGCACTACGACATCTGGGGCAACACGGTGAACGTGGCCAGCAGGATGGAGTCCACCGGCGTGATGGGGAACATACAGGTGGGGTGACAAGGGGGACACAAATTGGCAACCCGGGGGGGCTGCAGCCCTCAAAACACCCCAGGTTTTGGGTGGGAGGGGGAAAGTGCTGCCGGGAGCACACGGGGGGGTTGAGGGGCTCCTCCAAGCTGGGAATGGGGTGAGGTGATGCTCCAAGAAGGGCACCCCAAGACAGCAGGGTGGGAGCCAGGCTGCTGGGTAGACCTGTTGTCCGAGCAGCATGTGGGGGTCCCTGCTCCCCACGTCACGTGCCAGGCAAGGACCCCCCAGCCTCCCACCGCGTCTGCTTGTCCCCGCAGGTGGTGGAGGAGACCCACCTCATCCTGAAGGAGTACGGCTTCCGCTTCGTGCGCCGGGGAGCCATCTACGTCAAGGGCAAAGGGGAGCTGCTCACCTTCTTCCTCAAGGGCCGGGAGAAGCAGGGCTCCTTCGTCAACGGCTCCTCCGTCACCCTGCCCCATCAGGTGGTGGACAGCTCGTGAGGGGCCGGCGCCCGCCCGCCACCACAGCCACCGCCTCGCGGGGCGGCTCGGGGGGGCCCGGCGCCGGGGACATCCATCCCACCGCGATGCGGATCTGAAACCAAACTCGAGAAACCAACCCCTTCGCACGACCCTTCCCCAGCCCCCGCCGGAGGTTTCTGGTGGGGGGGGGTTTGCTCCACGGCGCCTGCGGCTGAGCAGGAGGGAGACGCGGGGCCACCCCGGCGGGCTCCTCCGGCCGTCCACGCAAGCGCGCGCGAGCTCGCAGCCCCCGGCGGGCACGGGGCCGGGGACACGCACCGCCTTTCCCCAGGCATCCCGGGCTTCGCCGCGCAGGCGGCCGCGCCACCGCCCGCCCCGGGGGACGGCGTGACATTAAAGTAGCATCACGGGCCCTGGCTGCCGCGCGCTCGGCACGAGGAGATCCAAACTCAGGGCCGGATGGGAAGACACCACGTCTCTCCTGCGTGCCGGGAGCGGTAGCTACAAACCGGGAGCATCTGGGGTTTGCTGTTAGTTCCTACCAAGTTCATCCTCGTCACAAACCACCGTAGTTAGGAGATGGGGGAGACGGAGAGCGCGGTGCCGCCTTGGACTCGGGGAAGAAGAAAAAGGAAGCGATATTGTGTATTTCAGATATATAAATATATATAATATAAGAGTACAGATTGACATTTATATTTTTAACTGTGCCCGCTCCCTCCCCGCAGCGGGGCTCGCGCTCCTCCCGACGCTGCCCTGCGCACGCTGCGGTCGCTGCCGTCACTTCGCTGTCGCTTGATGGAGGAGAGGACCGGGGACTGGCCGAGGAGGGGGCCAGTGCGTTAGAGCCGGCGCTGCCAGGGCCGGGGGGAGAAGGCAGGCACCCGCAGAGTGTAATTACGCCGCTCGTTTCTTGAATAGAAGCAGTTGAATTTCAAAGCCTGATTCTGCGCCTGCTTTGTTCTTGGGGGGGGGTGCGGATACGGCGAGAAGGGCTTGACCGCCTTGCCGAGGGGACGTTGGGTTTGGAGGGATCCCCAAAGGGGAGGCTGGTGCCGGGGCTGAGCACATCCCTTCGCTCCTCTCCCTCGTCGGGGCCGCGCCGGCTCCGGCAGCAGAGGACCTAACCCCTGGGAACGGCGGTACGAGCAATACAGGGGTTTAACCCCCACCTCACCAGGCAGGAGGAAATAAAATCCCCACCCGCAGCCCGCGCTGCTCCATGCCTGCAGTCGCAGGGCCTGGCTGCGGGTGGAAGCAGCTGAAGCGCCCAGTTCCCGCAGATTTCCCCCAAAAGCCCGGCCCAGGCCTGCACCCCACAGCAGGGTCAGGGCTCTGCCTCCCCTGGCGGGAGCGATAGGAAGGGGCACCTCACCAGCGCGGTGCACAGGGCTAGGGCAGGGACCTACGCTCCCTGCAAACGCGCGGCTGCCCTCAGGCTGCCCAGCAGCACTTTTTCCGCTTCCCAAACATTTTTCACAGAAGAAAACACAAACACAGAATTAACAGTGACATGGGACGATGAAAATGCCTCTTGACGCTGCACAGCTGGCCTCGAGAGCGGATGTTCAAGAGCCCAGGCCCCTCCAAACACGAGCAGCGAGCGAACGCTCACCTCTCAAGCACCCCACGAGCTGTCGGCTCTGTAAAGCAGCTTGGGCTGCGAGGCGTCAGCCTGGCGAGCCGTCCTCCGCGTGGAGCTCCGAGTACCGGGGGCAGGAGTCGCCCCCGGAGCTGCGACACTCGAAAGCTGGAGGTTACGTTTCAGCAGGTTGCCCAGTTCAGTCTGGACAAGGAGCTCTAACGATTACAGAAACCATTAAAAACACGTATGAAGCGCTTTCTCTGTGCCTTATCGCACGTGGGACTGGCATAAAAGTGAGACAGGAGGAAGCGCTATCATTTAAACCCCGTTCTATATATTCTCATTTAAACCCCGTTCTAGTCTATTGATTTCCTTTAGCCTTATGATGTGGTTTCATAGAAGATTTTTTTTAAACACCACAATTTCAGTAACGCAGAACTTTTATTAACAAGCTTTAAAAGCACAGTTACAAAACAGGAAAGTTTTTAAAGATCTGATCCAGATTTGGAAGCACAACGGGCCACCAGCAAATCTGCCCCGTGCCCGAAGGGAAGGAAATAGCACGTGCGAAGCTGCTGCTGGCGTGAGATGTTCTGGGAAGTTCAATGTTCAGGCCCTGGGGGGTTAACGGAGCCCACCCGAGGGCATGGGCTGCTACTGGCGACAACTAAACCTCACCTCGGGCCCTCAACCCCTTCCAGCTTCCAACACGAAGCCCTTTCCTGGCTGGAGTAAGCAGGGCAGGGATTACTCCTCTGCTCCCCTCTTTTAGGGGGGCACCGGAGAAGCGCATGGTGCCGACCCGTAGGGCGTTGCCCCCAAAGCACCCAGATCTTGATGTTTTAATATAGTTTCTGATTCCAACCGTGAGCCATTTCCCGCACCCGTGGAGTTCTGCGGCACCAACCGCAGCGCTCGGCACTCGAACGAGCGAGAAGCACAGCGCTGAGGAAAGATCACCTGCAACAACAGACACCCGAAAGCCTCGAGGAAACATCGCTCTCGAGAGCCAAACTGGGCCAGCCGCTCCTCGGGGGGTTGCAGCAGCAGCGCTGCACTCCACGGGAAACGTTTGCGTGTCGAGATGGGTCCCGCGGGCAGGGGAGCTCGGGGAGGTGCGTTACCCGGGAGAGCCAGGGTGGCTTACGGTGCTCCGTCCACGCTCGCCTCGGCGCGGCTGAAGGAGCGGAAGGCTTTGTGCAGGGCCACGCGGCGAAACAGGTGCGAGTGAGCTGCTGCCGTCTCCGCTAGAGACGCGGGAGCCTCCGCTGGCAGACAGAAGCGGACGGATCAGCGGGGAAAGAAACACCATCTTGCCAGCACCAAACTATTTGCGCCTCATTCTTCCCTTGTCCCCAGGGAGCTTTTCGCTCTCCCTCGCCATACGGTTTTTCTTCTCATAACCCTTCTCTCTCCTTCCTAACCCTTCGCGTCCTGCAGCTCCCCCACGGGATCTGATGGCTGCAGAGAGCGCGAGCACCTTAAGAAGCACCCACCGCTGAAGGGCGAGGACGGTAACGTGGGAGCCTCAGCCACCTACTTGCTCTCTCAGCTCAGAAGACACTGACATTTGTGAGCAAAGGCAGAACTTCACTGATAAGGGGACGGCTACTGCAGGGAAAGGAGAAGGGGGACTGTCGGTACGGTATGTGACCTCCTCCAGCCTCCCCGCAAGCCGAGGAGCTCGCAGGAGCAGCCCTGAGACCGCGACTGACGGCAGAGAGGAGAGATTCCTGGTCCCAGCGGGACGTGGCGTGGCGGGAAACACGGGGAGACAGAGAGGCAAACGGTTCCTCAGCCCCGTCTGGCATTTGTCGTAACCGGTCAGAAAACAGCGCAGACCCAGGATGGAGCCGTGCCACAGCGCTGGGGCCGCACGAGACACCCAGCGCTGGGGTCAGCCCCCGCCGTGCCAGGAGGAGGTAGCGTTACTGGCACAGAGGAAGGGGAGCAGGTGGTGTCAGGGAAAGATTTTCAGGCAGAGATCTTTGTTACGAGTATTTCACAGTCTCCCTGACCCTTTCTAAGGGGGCACAAACCTCGCTCCTGCCTCTCTCTACCGTTGCACCGCGGTACATGCCAGCACAGCCCCTGGTGCAGCAGGGGCAACCAGGGCCTGGCGGCACAACGCGAGACATCCCAGCGCCAGGCCTCAATGAACCGTTTCTCTAATCGCATCGAGGGAGAGAAACTCCTGATGCTGAAAAGATCCTGTCTTATTTGCCTGCGACTGACACCCGCCCTGCAGGAGGATCACGGGGCTGGGTGCCAGGTTTTCAAGGATCGGAAACAAGTTCAAGGCCGTAAGTCAACTGGAACAAACTGGAACTGCAAGCTGGGAACGAGCAGCCTGTGTGTCTGAAGTGATCCAAGCTTGCGCTCACACCTTTCCTTTCTCAGCCCCATCGTATCTCCCTCCCTCCAGCCACCCCATCTTGCCAGCGTTGCAAGAGATCTGTGCTCTTGCGCCAGGGATGAGCTACAGCTGCCTCAAGACCCGGCACTGATTGCCCACAGCCCCTTGGATAATCTTTTCTCCCTCAGAAATATCACAGCTCACTCCCTTTAGTCCCCAAACCCAACTAGAAAGAAACCCCCTCCATCTGCGGGACCACAGGACGGTCTGCCCACCCCACGCCCCCAGACAGACCCCCGCACCGTCCACTTACGTGTGCAGGAAACGTCGACTTCAGTGGGGAGGCTGCAACAGAGATCGCTGTAGAGCAGCCTCACGCTGAAGGGAAAGGTCTTGCTTTTACTCGACACGTTGTAATTAAAGACCAGCAAGTTATGCAAGGAGTTCCTCTGCACGGTTCCTTCTATCTGGTCTGAAAAGTGTTCCTGGAGGGACGGAGACAAGTTCTGAAACACGGAGCCGGGAAGGGAGCCCGTTAGCGCAGGGCGGTGCCCCCGCCCGCCGCCCCAGCCTCGCACGCCCGTACACCGAGCAGCCCTCACCTGGGAACGACTTCAACCAACCAGAGCTCACGCACACCCTTAAGCCGTGTCCTCCAGCGGCTTTCTACAAGATCGCAGCTATTTCAAACCTCTGGAGTTTGGCAGGAAATTTTAAACGAGCCACCAGACAACACCCAAGTACGCGACAATCGATGAAACGGGCAATGGAGTTTACAGTCACGGGATAATTTGTGAAGTTCTAAAAACCAGAACTGTGAGAGCTCCACATAAAGAAAACTGCCAAGATTCCCCCCAGCCCGTCAGAGACTCGTAGCCCTTGGTACGTCGAAGGGAAAAGGACAGGTGAACAGCACGGCCGCGGCCGCTGGTACCTGTAACTGCTCTGCCTGGTACCTCCTCCCCGCGTAAGCGTTCAGGTGGTCCGACAGGACAGACAAGAAGCGCCTGATGTCCGTCTGCAGGTACTTCTTGGCGATCTGCTCCAGGGGGATGAAGATGGGGACAGAGTGGCGGTGAATCTGCACTTCTGGCTTGGTGAGCAGGTCCAGGTGGTAGGAATCCAAGTAGGTGCCTTCGTAAGCCGTGCTGATGCAGAAACACACTCCCCGCTTGGTCAGCTTCCCGCTGATCCCTTGGGTCCAGAGAGAGGGTTTACTCAGCGCTGCTCTAACTCCTCACCGCAAGGCAGCGGGGCTGGGGCAACACAGACCGCAAGAGGGGCTGCGTCCTCTTGCTACGCGAGCTCAGGGAGCTCCCTCGGAGGATCAGAATCATAGAATCGTTTAGGTTGGAAGAGACCTCCAAGATCATCGAGTCCAACCGCTAACCCAGCGCTGCCAAGGCCACCACTAACCCATGTCCCCAAGCGCCACATCTACACGGCTTTTCAATCCCTCCAGGGATGGGAACTCCCCCACTGCCCTGGGCAGCCTGTGCCAGGGCCTGACAGCCCTTTCGGGGAAGAAATGGTTCCCAATAGCCAACCTAAACCTCCCCTGGCGCAACTTGAGGCCGTTTCCTCTCGTCCTGTCGCCTGTTCCTTGGGAGAAGAGACCGACCCCCCCTGGCTCCAACCTCCTGTCAGGGAGTTGCAGAGAGCGAGAAGGTCTCCCCTCAGCCTCCTTTTCTCCAGGCCAATCCCCCCAGGTCCCTCAGCCGCTCCTCACAGCACTTGTGCTCCAGACCCTTCCCCAGCTCCGTTGCCCGTCTCTGGACACGCTCCAGCCCCTCAGGGTCTGTCTTGGAGTGAGGGGCCCAGAACTGACCCCAGCACTCGAGGGGCGGCCTCGCCAGGGCCGAGCACAGGGGGACGATCCCTGCCCTGGTCCTGCTGGCCACACTATGGCTGATACAGGCCAGGATGCCGTTGGCCTTCTTGGCCACCTGGGCACTCTGCTGGGTCATCTTCAGCCGCTGTCGACCAACCCCCCAGGCCCTTTCCCGCCAGGCACTTTCCAGCCAAATTAAAGATTAAAGACTTTCAAGAGTTTAGGGACATAAAACACAGCAACTTTTTAAAACAGGCTGCCCTGGGTGGAGGAAGGCAGCGCTTCGCTGCCCCAAGGAGAGCGGCAGGAGTGCTCACGGGGGGCTCAGCACACTTGCATCAAGTGGGACTCACATCCTCGCACTCTCCAGAACAGAGCACAAAGGTGATTCTTGCTGGAAACTAAAATTTAAAAAAAAAAAATTCAGGAGCAGAGGAAAAGAAGGTGCTGACCTCAAAAGCTTGACCCACTGGATATTTAACTGCCTAATTCCCAAAGATTTCATTAGGACTACGGTAGTTACACGCTTGCCACCATCTAGACCTTAGTGTAAATGATACAGTTCCTGCAACACCCCAGAGGCCTCCTGTGAGAGGCAGGGAATTACAAGGTTATGGCTCTTCCAGCATCTTCAGACTCAAAAGGCTCCAAGCACAACAGCAGCAACAACAACGGGGAAGTTACGCTTCACATCAGGCCCATTTTCCAAAATTTAGCGCCCCAGAAACGCAGCCATTGGGAGAACGCGCACAAATCTCGAGACGTTACCTGTGAGGTAAAAGATCTGCAGCATGGCCTTAACGCTTTTTATCTTCCACTCCAAAACAGCCCGAGCACTGGGCTGTGCCGGATCCGACACGACTCCTTCTTTCCCAAGTTGCTACAAAAGCCAGAAGAGAAGAGATGTCAGAAACCGCTGACATGAATGTGGCACCTGCAGGGAATACAGTCAGGCCATAGAGGAATAATAACCCGGCTCCGAGAAAAGCGAGATGGCATTTCAAACAGAAGGGGGAGAAATGAAACCGAAGATGGGAGAAAAACTCAAGAGAAGAGTTCAGAAATGGCCACACAACCTCCAGGCAAGGAGATCCAGCAGTTCTGGACTACATGGTACTGAAAACAGGGGACATCAGGATTGTATGTCGCTTAAAAAGGGACAATAAAAAAATAGTGGTTGACTCTGTACGAATAAGCTCGGTAAATCCGCCCTCTGAGAGCAGGAGCACACAGAGCCCCATGCCAGATCTCTGCAGCAAGCCCTTTCTCACCCCCTTTTGCTGCAGGTCCACTTTAGCCTGCAGCTCATCCCTCTGGAGTCTCAGCTCCTGCACTCTCTCTTTCAGCCTGGCCAGCTTCTCTTCTTGCTGCTCCATCTCCTCTTGCTTCACGGCTGCCTTGTGAGCCCGCGCCTCCAGCATTGCCAGGTGAGCGAACACTCCTGCGAGGAAAAGCACGACACGCTCAAAAATCCAGGCCGTGATTATTAGTGGTCTGCACTGCGGTACCCCAAACAAAGCCGGTCCAGCACAGGTACACAAAGAAAGCACTTGCAATAACTCTTCAAAGGGGCAGAGGACAGGCAGACATCTGGTGAAGAGGCTTTGGGGAATTTCCAACAGCGAGGCTGAGTGCCAGCAGACCCCGAATGCTGCCCCACAGCAGCTAGCAAACCTCCCGAAAGGCAGGGTGAGCCAGCAAACGCGCCAGTCCCCATCCCAAGGGACCTCCAACTCCCAGTTGTACTTCTAACCCAGCACACAGAGTAACTTCTCCGAAGTCCCCATGCCCTAAATCAGCCACAAGCGACTCAAGGCACAACTCAGCAAGCCAGGGGTTGCTTCTGGCCCCAAGCATTTTAGGGTTCACTCCTGCAGCAGGACACACACGGATGTCCCGCACCCCAGACAGCTCACCATCTGCTGAGCACGCCTTCCACTCCTCCATCTTCTCTTGCCCCTCTCCTGCAGGCGAGAAGGCAGGCGTCAGCCCTCCCCGGCCGGGCTCTGTCCCTCGGGAAGCGGCGGCGTGGGAGGAAGCCAGAGCTCTTCCCCAGGGCACCTTCCTCTTCCTCCTGCTGCTGCAATGGGACTCCGAGAAGCACCGAGGGCAGGTCTAGCACCCGGGCTGGCCCCACGCAGGAACAGGCCCACGGGCCGATGGCTGAAATGACATGTCACAACCCACCGTTTTCCGTAAGCCACCGTTTCACGCCAGCCCCACAAGGAAACCCCCCGGCAGTGCAGGCACGGACAGATTCACCGGCCTCCGCCAGCAGGACAAGCCCGGAGAGCCGCCGCAGCCCCGGGGAGGTGACAGGGAGGCTCCCGGGCTCCCCCCACACGGACGGGGTGGGCTGGGCCACCGGGGGGACGGGGACGAGGGGGACGGGGACAAGGGGGGCGCCGGACAGCCGGGTGGCCTGGGGTCTCCGCACCAGGGGGCTGAGGGGGCCCTGCCGAGGGGCTGGGGGCGCGGGCAGCCGGGCCCCCCTCGGCCCGGCCCCCAACGGCTCCCGCACTCACCACAGCAACGGGCGCTCAAACTGCGCGCCTCAGCGCCGCCGGAAGGACGTCACCTCCCCGGAAGCACGTCACCTCCCCGGAAGCCACTTCCCTCCCCCGCCCGTTTGCCGTACAACAAAATGGCGGCGCTGCTGCGTCCCCGCATGCCGCATGCGCCTCCCAGCAGGCTGTGCGGTACCATACGGCAGCATGGCGGCGCCCGGAGCGGCAGCAGCGGCAGCGGCGCTGGTGCAGTATGTGGTGCTGCGGGGGGACCTGGGCCGGCCGCCACGGTCGTGGCCGCTGGGCGCGGTGGTAGCGCAGGGCTGCCACGCCGCCCTGGCCGCCGCGCATGCGCACCGCCAGCACCCCGACACCCGCGCCTACCTGGAGTTGGGCGGCGCCATGCGCACCGTCGTGCTGGAGGTGCGCGGGGCAGGCCGGGAGCCGCGGGGCACGCCGGGAGCGCCGCGCTCAGGGGGGCGGGCGGCCGCCATTTTGGGGCGGGCCCGGCAGAGCCCTGAGGGGTCGTGAGGGGGCACCGGGGGGCGGTGGTGGCGGTGGTGGCGGCTCTGTGGGGTAGCCCGGGTCCTCGCTGGGCCTGGTGGGGAGGGCTCGGCTGGGACTCGCCTTCCCGCGGGCCCGGCCTGCCCTTACGCTCCCGGGCGCCCCTTTCGCCCGTGGAGTGAACCGTGGCCCGACCCCCTTGAGGGCCGCTGGCCCCTGCGAGGCCTCCCGTCCCGCTGGCGCCGCTACTCCCAATGAGCCCCCGTAACCTCCCAGGGCCGCGGCAGCGGCGGTCGCTTCGTGAGGAGGGGTCGGGGGGGGGCGATCGGGGCAGCCCCTGTGTGGCTGTGGAGTTGGGCAGAGCTGTTTCCCTTAGCACGCTGAGCCAGGCAAGCTGTCCCGGGGGAAGCCCTGCATTTTTGGAAGGTTTACAGCCTGTGTTGGCTCACAACCCCCAGCTCCCCCCTCCAGTGCTTGCAGAGGCTGGTGGTGCAGCCCAGGCCTGCAAGAGCAAAATGCCTTTTGGGTAAAACAAAGCACAGGGATTGCTCAGCCCGATATCTGCGTGCAGGCAGCTGCCTGCCTCGCTGTCCTGGCCACTGTCCTCAGCAGGAGCTGTCTGGCTTTGCCTCTTCCCCACAGCTTTTGTGGGTGCCCAGCACCACCTCGCGCCCCAGCCCTGGCAGCAGAGTTTGTGTCTCCCCAGGCTCCGGACGAGGCCGCCCTGACGGCGCTGGCGGAGACCCTGAAGCAGCACAGCATTGACCACGAAGTGTGGACTGAGCAGCCTGAGAACGTGGCCACCTGCCTGGCGCTCCGGCCCTACCCGAAGGACCAAGTCCACCAGCACCTGAAGAAGTTCAAATTGCTGAAGTGACCGCGATGGGGCACGGGCAGCTCTTCTCCTCGGCCAGAGCTGAGCTCGGCCCCGGGCAGGCGCCGGGAGGAAAGCTGCTGTGTCTCGGGAGCGCTGTGCTAATGCTCAGCAGCAGGTAGTCTTCTCCTCGCGTGGTGATAGCGGTTGTACAGCGTGGAACGGCTCTTTGGTGGGGAGGATTAAATGTTCTTCTGTGCAGAAAGTGGCTACGTGTTATATTAACCTGCTGTCTGTGCAGCCAGCGTGCTTGTAGGTCTTTCCCCTGCCAGCACAGGCAAACTTTTAGCTTCTGCCACACTTGAAAATGTCTCCGCTGCTTTTTAAGGGTGAGTTTTCCCTTGGGCAGCCCTTTGAGCTTCCCTGTCCGTCCATCCTGACGGCAGCTTTCCCTGTGCCCGAGCTCTGCAAGCGGGGCCTGGCCGCAGGCACGGCCGTCCGGCGGCTCTGGTCCTCCCCGCAGATTTGGTGGTGGTTCTGCTGCCGGCGCGGCCGCGCTCCCAGCGCCTCTCCCACCTCCGCCCCTCGCTCCGTGGCTGCGGAGCCGCGCCGGGATCGCTTTTTCCTCCCGCGCCAGCGAGGCTGGTTTGGCCGTGACTTCATTCGTGCTGAACCACGCGATGAAACCCTGCCGAGAGCCACGCGAACAGCAGACGGCAGCATCGGCCGGCGAGCCGGGACTCGCTGCAGACCTTGTCCTGCTGCTTTCTGCCTCGTCTACAGTAAAAATGTTTGAAATGAGCCAATTAATTAAAAAAAAAAGCACGTTGTCAGCTAGAAGCGTGTGTGCCCCACCTCTCCCCATCCTGGCCGTGCTGTTCGTGCCGCTGTCACCCCCTGCCCCGCCATTTTCCCCTTTTCCAGCGCTGAAGGTGAGCGCGGAGCAGCCCCTTCGTGGCCTTGAATCCAGGGCTCGGGGCAGGAGCCGCGCGGTGTTTCTCTCGCCGCCCTCCGCCAGAGCCGGCCCGAGCGGCGTTTCCCCCTCGGCATTGCGTGCGCCGGCAGCCCCCGCCGAGCCCCCGCGTGGCCCCTGCTGCCGGGGGGCTGCTCCAGCTGGGGCAGGGCCGGTTTAAAGCTGCCCCCGAGCCGTTTTCGCAGCCTGCCGAGCCCCCGGCTTTGACAAAACACCCGGCGTCACCGCGGGGAGCAGAGCTGCGGCGCGGGGTCCGCTCCCCTTCCCCGAGCTCCAGCGGCAAATTCGGCGACTCGTAACCACACGCATGCTATATATATTTTCTCTACAGTGCTTTGGGACTTAAGACGCCGGTTTTGCCACCGAACTCCGCGCATCAGCTAATTTCCAGCTCCCCAGCGTGACGAACCGCGGTGACAGAGGGGTTCCCGGGGCGAGGACGGGGTGACCCCTGGCTGCCCACGCCTCCTGCCCCGGCAAACAGCCCGGCACCGCTCCGGCATCCCCGTCGGCACAGAAACAACGAAACGTTAGCTGGCAACTCCGGTTCTTTGTTTGTTTGGGGTTTTTTTTGGTCATCTTTAACTCTTGCAAATGTCAGTCACCAAAGCTACATATTTTTCCACACACCAGCGCGATTTTGAGAGAGGGGAAAAAAAAATCCCCCGTAGCCACCGCCCCCCCAAAAGTCAGCAGTGAATATTAAAAGCGACCCCCAACTAAAAGAGAACAAAACAAATTTATACAGAGCTCAGAGCTATTTACAGTGACAGGCTTGAGGGGAAAAAAAATAAGCTATCTCCCAACAGAGAAGTCAATTATTATTATTATTTTATTATTATTATTTTAAATAGTTTAAGCTACCTCAGCTGTTAAACACAATCAAAGCAGAAAGAACCGACTGCTTAATTTTATTTAATATTTAATCAGAAAATTTTATCTACAATAATTGACAGATCCCTCCCCCCATCCTTCCCCCTAAAAATTATTGCAGTTTTTTCCCCAAACTGTTCTTTTTTTATCTTTTTTTTGTCTTTTTTTTTTTTCTCCTCCTGTTGTAATATACACATTGTAGCCCCCCTCCCCGTTGCTCTCGGAGGCCTGAAACCAGCATAAAACATGGAAAAAATGGTGGGTCAAAATACTCTGTTTTTTTGTTGTGTTTTTTTTTTTTTTTCTTTAAAACCGACAAACTCACGATTGCTAGAAAAAGCTGATTGTACGCACAAGCGGGCTGGGGCGGAGGGGAGAGAAGGGGTTTTGTTTAAGCGTGAATAAAAAACCGGCTTTTCCCGCAGAAGTCCAGTGCCGATCCCCTTCCGTGCCCCGCGCCGAGACGTGATCAGTGACAGATCCAGCTGAAACTGAGATTGCTCTTCCTCCTCCTCCTCCTCCTCCTGCCGCTGCCGCAGTCCTCCAGCTGCCTTCTCCCCCTCCCCGCCTCCCCGAGAAACCTTCCTCCAGATTAAGAAGCCAGCAAAATGATTACAAAAATAAGAATCATCTGTAATTTTGGCTCGAGAAACCAACTGTCCCGCCTCGTCGCTTCGCCGACATCCAACGCTTTGTTTACAAAAAAAAAAAAAAAAAAAAAAAAGAAAAAAGGTGCGGGGAAAAAAAAAGGGGGGGGGAGAAAAAAGGGGGGGAAAGGAGGGGGGAAGAAAGAAGGGGGGGAAGGAGGGGGGAAGAAAATGGGAGGGGGAAAAAAGGGGGGGAAAGGGAGAAAATAGAGGAAAAGGGGGGGGAAGGGGAAAAAAAGGGGAAAGTGAAATAAAAAGGGGGAAAAAAGGAGGGAAAAAAGGGGAAAAAAAAAAAGGAGGGGAAAAACCCAACCTCCCCCCGATAAAACAAAAAACCCCCCTTTTTGCTCCAAACACTACGAGCTGAAGAATGGCTGCGGGTTGAGATATCAAAAATCTCAGAAAAATATATAATATATATATTTATATATCTCTGTACGTCTTCTTATTTAAATTTCACATTCCTCGAAAAGCGATTATTCAGTCAGTAGCTGCTGAAGAAGGCTCTTCTGCTGGCCCGGCGGCGGCGGCGGCCCGGCGGCGTTTTTCGGGGTGCCCAAAGGAGCCGGCGGGTTGAGGTAGGGATCTCCTACCAGATTCACTGTACACTGTACGTCGGCAAAGACCTGAACCTGTTGTACCTGCTGGGACACAAAAGATAAGAGGGGATTTAGCGGGGCCGGGGCAGGGGCCGGCGGCGGCGGATCTGGGTACTACGTGAAGTGGAAACTCACTAGAGACTTCCTCTAGTCTGGAGCCACCCCAGAGAAGAACTCTTCTGTCTTCTTGTCCTATAAAAAGAAAACCGCTGCAACTCATTCGGCTCTGCGAGGTTCATAACGTTGCTCATCCAAAAAAAAAAAAAAAAGGGAAAAAAATTGATTTTTTTGGGGGGGGGCAGGAAAAAAAACCAAACCCCCAAAGAACCCCCCAGCCTGGCATCCCCTGGGCGAAGGGGAGCGGCGGCGTGGTGGCCGTGCCGGTGGTTGTGGGGTGGCAGTGGTGGTGAGCGAGGTCCAGCGCGGCTGTTTGATCAAAATTAAGAGCTTTGGTGTGTCTCGGCGGTGCTGCCGGCGCGTCCCTACGGGTTCTGCGAAACCAAGGCTGCGCTACGGGGAAGGGGGAGGCGACACCGTGACGCCGGCGGCTGTCGGATGAGGTGGGGATGAACCGCATCGTCCCCAGGAGCCAGAGGCATCGGCGGGCGGCTGGGCACGCTTTGGTGGTGCTTGGTGCTGCTCGGAGGGACGGGCAGCGTCCGGCAGCGCTGCCTGCAGGGATGGACGCCGCCCCCGCAGCCTCCCCCATCCAAATTTCCTCGCTCCGCCACGCTTTAACGTGCCGGCCTGGCTGCACTGCGGCGGCGCAGGGGCCATCGGCCGCTCCGGTGATGGCCGAGCCTAGGAAAGAAACCCTCCGGGGTGACAGCGAGCCGGGGAAAGGGGCGTTTAGCACCAACACTCATTTATTTTTCCAGCTCAGCCGCGGCATCACTGCTCTTCCACGCCAGCAAGGAGGCCGAAAACGCTCACGGCAGCGGCGTGAGCTTTGATGCAAAGAGGGTTCGTGAGCGGCACCCACGTCCCCGAGGGCTGGCCGTCACCCAACGCCGGCGGGATCGTGGTGGCTTCAACCCGACCCTGCCAACCGGGGCCGGCCCCGGTGGAAACCAAGCGTGCCGAGCCGGTACGGCCGGGGACGTTCAGCCTTTATGGGGGGGAACCCGTCAGACTCCTCGGGGTACCTGAGATGTGCTTAGCAGTTTCTTACTGACCTGCGCCCCATCTGCTTCTGTTTTCAAAAGGTCAGTGGAGGAAAGCTGGTTGCAGTAAAGGCCCGCGGGTCTCAGCGCCGGGTCATTTACCTGTCAAAAGCAAGATCCAGGCTCAGCCGGGGCTCCTGGACGCCGGAGGGGCACTCGCCGCCCTCTCGAGCCGAGTTTTGGGGGGATACAGGGACCACGGATGGGGCAGCGCAGGGGGACTGCGCTGCTGACATCCTCCGTGGGATGTGGGGTTTTGGGGGGATCGGCGGCGGGCCTTGTTTCACCTTCCTCCCCACCTTTGCCTCGGGCTGCTGCCGGCTCCGGGGGCGTCTCACCCCCAGGGAGCACGAAACGCCACCCAACTGCTGGGCCAGAGGGGTAAAAGCCACCGGCTCAGCCCGTCCGGCTCACGGGAGGGACCAGCCTCCTTCCTCGCCGAGCCCCGCGGCTTCTCCCTGGGGAGGCCGCAAGCCCCGTCCCGCAGTGCTCCCGTGCAAAACCAACGAGCCAGGCACGTCCTCCAGGAGCTCAATGGCACCGAGACAAACCCTGGCAGCTAAAAACGTTGGAGGCACCTCGGTCTGGCCCAGGGAGGATCTGGCAAAGGGCTGCTGCTCGGGGCCTCCCGCTGGGCCTGCAGAAAGCTCCTCTAGCCAACTGTTCCTGTTCTCCATCCCCGGCTTTCACAGCCGCCCTGGGACGCACGGCTACAAACGGTCCCGCTGCCAGCCCACCGCGAGGGCCGGAGGTGCTTGGCACATCCCTGCCCCCCCCCCAGGACACACGGGATACCCCGGGGCAGCGCTGGCCTCGGGCTCCAGCCCGGCAATACCAGCGGAGGCTGCCGGGCCTTTGCCGCATCCCCCTTCGGACACCGGGACCCCCGGGGCCAGAGAAGCGAGTGCTGAACCCCCGGGAGCTGGCTGAGCGTGCCAGGAGCGGGGGACTGACCTGCTCCGAGCACATGGAGTTCATCCCGGGCATCTGCAGCGAGTTCATCTGCATCTGTCCGGCCATGGGGTTCATGTTCTGGACGTTGGTGTTTCCTCCCGCCATGGAGACAGTGATGCTCATGTTGTTGTACATGCCCTGCTGAGCAGGCGCCGGCTGGCTCTGCCCCGCTTGGCTGAATACGCTGGGAGAGAGAAAAAAGCGTTACCCGGGCGTACGTGGGGCCGGGAGGCTCCTCGAGGCGGGGGCCGAGCCCCCGGGGCGGCCCGAGCCGTGATGGCAGCTGGTGAACGCCGAGACCGCCCGCAGCAGGGAGCCCTGCCGGTCCCTGGGGACAGCGGGAGGGACGGGGATGCAGCAGGGCTTAACCAGCGTGGAGGCCGGGAGGAAGGGAGGCGGCTGCTGTGGAGACAGCCGCCCTCCGCTCCTGCTGTAGCGGGAGGCTCCCGGTGGGATGGGGCGGAGCAGGAGAAGCACCAGCGCCAAGAGAGGGGTCGTTACAGGGCTTCGGGCTGGATTGAGGGTCAGGCAGAGGCAAAGCCCTGCTCCGTGTGACACCAAGCTCTCCCCTTCACGCTCCTCCAGGGCCCTCCTCGACACCCGGCTGTGCCCGCTTCTGCTGCAGGCAGGAGGAGAGCTCTCCAGCGCAAGGCAGCGTGAAGCATCCCGCCTCCAGGAGAGCTCCCGTCTCGTCCCTCCCAGCCCAGTCACCTCCTGCTCCGCGCTGCTTGACCAGCACAGGTGAGCTGAGCTACCTGCACAGAGCTTTTGGGGTTTTTTCCCCCCATTTCTGGGGATCTGAAGCTCAAACCGGACTCATGCAAAAAAGGAACAAGTCTGATGACTCTTCCCATTTGCCTCCCTCAGTCAGAGCTGGTCGCGTCGTATGAGGGTCACGCAGTGCCCTGGGACTGCGGCTCTTGACTCAATTTATTGTCATGTTTCCTAAGCCCACTTTCACGAGACGTAATTAAACCACTCGTTTAATTACAAGCCAAAGACCTGCTTCACGTCTTACTCAGCACACGTGCTCATTTATTTAAATGCTGTGGGCTTCTGGCTGCCTCTGAGCTGGGGCGAAGACGAGGACGCGGGTTGACGGTGCCTTCTGGAGGACGTCACAGCGTGAGGACATGGCCTGAGCTCAGCGTGTGACCTCAGCCAGGTGTCACCGACGGCACCACCGCCCCTGCCAACGCCCTACCAGGGGACTGTCACCTTGGTGTCACCTTGCCACCTTCTGTCTGTCCCACCCGTGCGCTCCAGGGCACCCCCGCCATGCTCTTACTTGCTGTTCCCCATGGCTCCTTGCTGCCAGGTCTTCATGTCAGGCGACTGGTAGCCCGGTGTCGGCGGAGCCGGCTGCAGCATGGGGCTTTGCGAAGGCGGGAGCTGGGGTGACATCAAGGGGCTGCTGGGGCTGAGCGACGGGGCAAAGGCGGGTTCGCTTTGCTGACCCATGCCTGGGGAAGGACAGACGGCGTCAGCGGGGCCGAGACCCCCGCCAGCAGCCCCCCCTTCCCCCCTCCTCCCCTGCAACCGCTGGCATCCACCCACAACTATCATCCTTGACTGTCGGTCTCGGGGTCTCTGGTTTGCATTTCGAGCAGCTGTATCGCTCAAGTGCAGCTATTTCAGGGATGAAGGAGCGGGGACCCCCCCCAAGGTGGTTTCCATCCGCAAGTGTTCCTCTTTAGCATCGCACCTGGCTGGAAAATAGCCAGGGTAATGATGAGATGATGCCGCAGGAGGTTCCTGCGGGGCCACAGAGCAGCTTTCTCGACTCATCAGTGATGTCTACCCTGCTGAGACCCTGCCCTCATGCTCTAACGTGAAGGCCTTCAAGACAGCGCCCGCCTGCGTGCAATTCTGCACGGGCTCACCCATCCCGGACGAGCTGGGTGCCCACACAGGAGGCGTAAGCTGCCTGCAGCTCCTTCTGGCCTTCTCAGCAAGGCCTGGGCCTCTTTCAGAGCGTATATATTTAAGGAAGAGCAATTTAGAGGACTGCCTTGCAGTTCGATTTTCAAGGAAAGGATTAAGGAATTCTTTGCCCAAACGATAAATCTATTTTTTTGGAGCTTCAACCAGAAAAGGTCCCCTTGGGAGGTGGAGACCAGAGACCAGACCAGTAAGGGGGTTGGGCGAGACGGCCGGGCATGAAGCCCAGGGTGGTGGGCGGGCAGGGCTGGGCTGCAGCATCCTCGGGGGTCGCAGCTCTGCCCTCCCCTCTCCCTCCCCACTGTCGGATGGCTTTCCAGTGCAACCAGCGTCTGAGGGGCTGGAGCGTGTCCAGAGACGGGCAACGGAGCTGGGGAAGGGTCTGGAGCTCAAGTGCTGTGAGGAGCAGCTGAGGGACCTGGGGGGGTTTGGCCTGGAGAAAAGGAGGCTGAGGGGAGACCTTCTCGCTCTCTGCAACTCCCTGCAAGGAGGTTGGAGCCAGGGGGGTTGGTCTCTTCTCCCAAGGAACAGGCGACAGGACAAGGGGAAACGGCCTCAAGTTGCGCCAGGGGAGGTTTAGGTTGGATCTTGGGAACCATTTCTTCCCCGAAAGGGCTGTCAGGCCCTGGCACAGGCTGCCCAGGGCAGTGGGGGAGTCCCCATCCCTGGGGGGATTGAAAAGCCGTGTAGATGTGGCGCTTGGGGACATGGGTTAGTGGTGGCCTTGGCAGTGCTGGGTTAGCGGTTGGACTCGATGGTCTTAAAGGTCTCTTCCAACCTAAACGATTCTATGATTCTACAACATACCTGATCCCGAATACTGAAAGATGTTCTGCTGCATCTGCGGGGTCATCCCAGCGCCGAACTGCCCTCCGACGCCGCCCATCATGCCCCTGTTCACCATGCTGCTGCGGTTCGCCAGCGCGGCCTCGGGGTTGGATGCCAACGGCGAGAAGGGGCTGGTGGAGGTGGGAGGGTTTCCCGGGGTCGTACCGTAGTTTGGGGGGTAAGGGAACTGCTGGGGGGGTGCTTGGGGCAAGCGAGCGGCTCCGATCTGTACCGGGAGCCCGGCGGAGGGAGGGAGGTTGTTTCCGAAGCTTTGCTGTCTCATCAGGATGGCTCGCTGCTGCATGAGCTGCCGCTGCCGGTGCTGCTGGCTGTAGAGCTCGCGCTGGCGCTGGGCCAGCATCTGGGCGTTGAGGGGAGGCTGCGGGGAAGGAGGGGGATGCCCCAGTTATCACCCTCACCCTCCGGTTCTGGCAACCAGCTCAGACCCCGCCGGCGCAGGGGCCGCGGGTGCTCCCCTTCCCCGGCTCGGGGGGCCCCTCCTCGGTTTGCAAGGAGGCGCTGTCAGTTGGCCCATTTGCGCCGCTGCAGGGCAGGGCAGGTCGGCAGCATTAAGAGATCGGCCTCCGGACATGCCGAATGGCAAAGCTCCGGGAGCCGGAGCATCCCCCAAGCCGGGCAAACAGGCTCTCAGCCACCCGGCTGCAACCACCCACCCCTCTCCTCCGCGGGACCCGCTCCTGGTGCCCTCACCGGGATGCTCCCACGCGCCGGAGCCCAGGATCCCTGACTTGGACTCTTTCGGTTGCGAGATGTTTAAAAAAAAAAAAAGACCATTCCACTTTTCCATCACTGTGGGCTCGTTCCCCATATGGCCGAGCCAGATGTGTTGGAGTTAATCACCTTAAAAAGCCTGACAAAGCCATCAGCGGCTGAAATCGGAGCTACAATGGGAACCGTTCGGTCCCCTTCCCTATCACTAATGTGCCCCATGGCACATCAGGGACGTCATTCTGCTTCCCGAAAAGGCAAAGGCTTCTCCGAGAAGTGGAATAAAGTCACCAGAACTCGGCTACGCTTTCCAGCTTCTCCTCGTACCCAGCAGATGTTTTATCCACTTTATTAGAAGCCAAACAAGAACTTTAGGGCCTGGGGATTTGCAGGATCATTAACAAGATTCACTAGAGATTCTGGTATTTAAAGGATGGCATCTATTTCCTAAAGATCCTCCTCAATTAAATGCGCTGGCACATCCCTCTCTAAGCAATAACGGAGTATTTATACCTTAAGCAGGTGGAGGAGCTGGAATAAAGGGTGAAGCAAATAAAAAAACCCCACAGCAGCTCGTCTTGCAGCCGCCTCTCTGAACGCGGGAGAGTTTTTCTCTCCTGTTCGTGACAGAGCGGAGCGAGCCAGGCTGTGCTAGCGGGGAGGGCATGGGGATTCACCCCCCGTTTTTCCCAGCTGGAGGACGGTGCCGCATCCCCCTTACCTGCGGCGTGATCTGCTGCTGCATCCCCGCCCGCATGTTGATGCCCACCGGGGAATTGGCTGCAAACTGGTTGAGGATCGCCTGCCGGTTCTGGTGGATCAGCTGGAGGGGAGGGGAAAAAAAAGCGAGGGAGACTTTCAAAACTCCGCTGCAGGAGCTTCCCACCCGTCCGATCCCCTCCGATGGGGATGCGTGGGCTGCAGGCAGGACCGAGCGTCCCTCCGTCCCCCCTGCCCGCGGCCCTGGGATGCGGAGGGGGAAGAATTACCTGCTGCTGCCCCTGCAGCCGCTGCTGCAGCTGAAGTCGCAGCTGGTTGGGGGCCGTCGGGGGTCTGTTGAGCGTCTGCCGGGGCTGCATGGCCATGTTGGTGGGGAAGGCGCCGCGGGGCGGCGGTACCTGCACCGGCATGGGTCCGAAGGACGGCTTCTGCCTGACCATGCCGGGGAAGGCGCCGGGGAGGTTGGTGGTGGGAGAGGCGGAGGAGTAAGGCTGGGGGTACATGCCGGGTTTCTGCTCCATCATGAGCGGTGGGGTGGCTTGTTGGGGCTGGAACCGCTCCGTCAGGGCTTCCAGCCCGCCGCCCTGGCGAAGGCAAAGGGGGAGGAACGCGTCACTTCGGAGCCCCACCGGCACCCGACCTCTCCCGGGAGAGCTCAGAGGGGATGGAGGACGTGCCTGGCGTGGGCCAGGTCGCTCCTAAGGAGGCTGCTGCCTGCGACCCTCATCCCCTGGGCCGGGCTGCCGCCCGCGGGAGCGCTGTGCCGAGGAGGGCGTTACACACCCGCGCCCCGAGGCTTAGCAAACCCTACCGGGATGGAAATGATTTCTTTCGGCTCGCTTGGGAGCAAAGACCAAGGCCAGGCTTTTCGGAAGGGCTCAGGGCTCATCTCCCTGGGCTGGTGGGGGCTGCAGGGCAGTGGTAGGCGATGCTGCCTTCCTCTGCCTTCCTCCACCTTCCTCCGCAGCGTCTGCTAGCACCGAGCTGCTCGTCTGGGCTCCAAACAGCAGCACGCCTGCTTGGACAGACCCTACGGCTCGGAGGATTGACCTGAACAGGGGGAATACTTTGTGCTCTCTCTCCTTTCCTATTTTCAGGCAGTCTCAGCGGGAGGCTCGGCGGGAGGCAGGCGACACGGCGTTTCGGGTCCCCATTGCCCCAAGAGCACCCTGGACATGAGCCATGTCCAAGGGTGGGAGCTACGGACCCCTGGGACTGGGAGAGCTCACAGGGAAGCACGACTCTACTCCTGCGCTGCTCATGGCCGCCCCTCGCGAGGAACCCCTGGGAGACGGGCCCTTTTGGTCTATAGTCCGGCCGTTCCTATACCAATGAGCCACGTTACAGCTGGGGGATGATTTCCACACCAGCGCACCAGGCTAAGAAGATGTTCTGTGCTGCTCTAGCTGGGCTCAGGCAGAGAAAGCTGGAGTTTTAGCTAGGAACCCACGGAGAAGTCACACCTTGGAGCCAGAATCCCTAATCCGAGTCCCACGGATTAAGAGAAAACTGTGTTAAGAGAAACCACACACACAAACCACCCCTAAATCCCGCTGCCTTTGGGATTTGGTTAGACAGTGCCTGAGGCTTGAGGGCAGGGATGAGGATATGGGAACGGTGGTGGGGAAAAATACACTGCTTAGGATCAATTAAGATGGTGGTGGGGAAAAATAAATTGCTTAAGATAAATTAAGATGGAGTTTATATGGTTCAAGGCCTGGATACCAGGACATAAACCACAGCCTGCGATGGCCAGAAACCACAGACCTGCTGCAATGAGGCTCTTTTACTCTCCTCTCCCCAAACTATCCCGTTTCCAGCCACCTCCTGATGAACCTGGGTGCCGATACCTCCAGCGCTTCAGCCCACCCTGTCTGTGGTAGCACGGAGAAGACGGGGGATTTGGTGAAGTCAGGGGCTGCCAGCCCCTACCTGCCAATAACCCAGCCTGGAGGGGACCTATCACCACGTTTTCTTCCCAAAGATGCCTTTATGCTGACATGTTGTTTCTCTAAAGATGTATTTCAAGCAAATATGTCATGGAACTATTCAAAATATTTCTGAGGTTCAGCCGAAGCCGTGGAAAAAGCCCAAGATTCCCATTAACGAAATGATCCCTGGATGGGAGCAAAGCTGGGTCGGGGTCCAAACGTGAGCTAATCCCCCCGAACCAGGTGCTCCTCGGCAGGGGAAGCGCCGGATCGGCGTGGGGATGCTTGGCAGCGCTGGGCGCCGTCCGAGGGCATCTCAATGCAGTGGTCCGATGCCGCTGGAGCCTGGCCGGTGCAGGAGAGGTTTGCTGGGGAGCTGTGCCAGCTGAGTCTGCAAAACCCTTGTGAAAACACTGAGTTGCTGCAGCTGCATCTCTGGCAAGAGCATCTCTAGTACGAAGGACCGGAGACGCTCCACTCCCTACCCCTAACTTGCAAAAAAACCAGGCAGGTGGTGATTTTGGATGCACAGCCTTGAGAAAAGGGACGTGGCAAATACCTGACTCGGGGGTCAACTCACTGACCGGTGCCCCGCATCGCTCCCGAAAAGAGAAGCCCTCCCAGTAGCGCAGCGCACGGCATCGCGGCGGGGCTGCAGAAGGAGATGTGCCACCTCCGGGCTTAAATGATGCGGGATCAGGCCCAGAGCAGCCCGAGGGATTTGCTCCGAGAAGCTCCTTTCTTAGGGCATCGCATTTATTAACGGGCTTTTGATTCCGTTCCTTGTTTTGGAAAAAGCATACACGTGAGCGCTATGAGGCATGGAAAAAGAAACCCCTGGAAGACTGATCCCAAGTGATCCGACTCATTTTCCACGGCCCTTGCTAGCTCCCCTGCAGCCAGCTTTCTCCCCCTGCCCTGCCCTGCTATTTAGGAAGCCCTGGCCCCTTCAGAGGCATCTGTCCCCACAGAGATCTGCAAATGGGGAGTCTCCGCCGGAGCTCAGCCGCAGAAACCGGGGCCCCAGCGCTAGCCGGGTAAGAGCACCACTAAAAACAAACCTCTTTTTAATTTTTTTTCGCTGCGGTTCAACCCGAGACAGAAGGGCAGCTGCACTGTAAGCCAATCTTGATAGTAAGGGCTGCACGGTTTCATACCAGCGAGGCCATTAGATATATTATTAGGCAGCACAACCCAGGCTCAGGAATCCCAGGCTGTGGGATTCCAGCTGGAAGGCTCCTCCGTGCCCTAATCCCCCCGGTAAGGTGGGGAAGCGGGACAGCCTGCCAGCTCTCCCCGTTACATGAGCCGCCCGGGGCCGAAAACGCTTGGCCGCCTCTTTGCCAGACTGCCCGGTTCTCATGGGGGATCGCGTTTGAAAAGCGGAGAAGCGAGATATTGTATTTCACGGGGCTGTTTTCCAGCTTTTTTGGCGGGGGGAAAACGGCGTGGTGTTAAGTATCGTCTCTGAAACTGATGCACTCGTGTGTTCCCACTCACATCTGGCCTCCCGTTACCAGATGTTGGAAATCCTCCTCCACGCTCACGTCAAGCCTCGGCATCTGGCCCCCTGCACGACCTCCAGTGAGCCCCATGAGTGGTGCTCTCTTTACCTGGACCAGTTTGTCGATGCCAAGAGCTCGATCCAGCTCGGCCAGCTCCGTCTCGTCTTTGCCGCTGAGGAAGGAGACGAGCTGCTCGAGCAGGGCTTTCTCGTCGTTCCGACCCTCCGGCGTGGTGGGAGGACACAGGAGCTCGTCCAGCTGCGAGGTGATGCACTGGCTGCAGAGAGAAGAAGTCAAGAGGAGGCACGTTAGGGTTTATGAAGCAGGGAGGAGGCTGAGCTGGAAGGTGCTCGAGCGACACAGCCCCCGCAGCCACGGGGACTCGCTCCCACCCCGCTGCATCATGCAAACCCCACGGGATGCAGCCTCGTCCCACGGCTCCGACGCCGCCTGAGCCCGCTCACGCTCAAGCCTTGTGCCGAAACCTCCTTGCAAGGATGAACCTCTCCAAGAAACAAAGCCCGGACAGCGTTTCGGTGAGGTTTGGGAAGCAAACTTTGGTGCTTTTGCAGGCTTTGCTCCCGCAGGCGTTTTGAGGAGGACAGCGGGAGGCAGAGCAGAACTTCTGCCGGCACGAAAGCGGGGAGGCTTGGATGGAGCTGGAGCAGCTGGAAGCAAAGCAGCTGAAGGCAAAGGGGAACCTTTGAGCTGCAAAAATAAGATTTCTGCAAAGCTCGCTCAATATTCTTTGGGAATAAGATTAATATGTAATGAGAGACATTCCAATGACGTGACTAATTGGAGTCAATCGGATTTGCTGGGTCTGACACGATGAAGAGCCGTGGCACATCACGCTCGCAGAGAGGCACAAAGGCGAGGGCTCGAACATGCCAGCAGTTCCCAAGCAGCAGACATGTTTATCCTTTTAGCTCCAGATGAGGACCAGATGTACAGTAAGGAAC
This sequence comes from Phoenicopterus ruber ruber, assembly GCA_009819775.1. NCBI lineage: Eukaryota > Metazoa > Chordata > Aves > Phoenicopteriformes > Phoenicopteridae > Phoenicopterus > Phoenicopterus ruber. The sequence continues at coordinate 127,048,465 of CM020217.1, read as the reverse complement.
TGAAGCCAATCTGACCGAGACCGCTGCAGCCAACACACGCAGCCTAATCCAGGGAAAAGAAATACTCGGCGCTGGGATTTCTTAAATTGCAGAGCGGGAGCAGAGAGGGAAGCGGGGAGACAGAGGTGAAAAGCAGGGCTAGTTTCACTCCGCAGCCAAGGTCCCTGCTACTTGCGGCTTTTATCAAACCCGGTTTTTCAGTGCCAAGGCCAAAGGACAAAGTTTGCTGCACAGACATCATTCTTGCAGAGGAGGGGGAGGACAGGCTTCTCCTCCACATTAACAGGCAGCTAGAGGAGAAATTCAGGTTGGCACCGTCTCTTCAGCCCATGCCAGACCTCTGCGTGGATGGCAAAAGTTGGGTTATAGAGATCGTGGGGACAATACAACCTTTACGTAGTAAATAAACCTCCAGCGCGTCCCGCTTTGCAGCCCAATCCAGCCTGCAGAGCCTTCCCCACCCCTCCTCTCCTCCAGCACATCCCACGGTGGGGTTCAGATGAGCCTCGGGCAGGTGACGGGGGGGGCACAGGAGATCCTGGAGCCCGTGTGTCATGACCCCAGTCGTACTGCTTTCGTGCTGCAAAGGTTTTCTATCCACCGTGACCCTTCAGGCTTTTTTTAAGGCAGAAACTCTGACTCTGCATGCGGTGAGGAAGAGAAATTCAGCTGCTTGCAGAGATAGTGTCAAATGCTGCTTGATGTCCCATAAAACATCGCCCTGGCACGGCCTTCAAGCGCTGCTCCGAAAGGCTGCAGGTCTCCGGCCCTGCACAGATGTCCTAGAAACCTCAGGCATCTCAGATGGCACTGGGTGCCAGCACTGAGGCAAGCGAGGCGGGCCCCGGGTGGCATGTTTGACCTTGGGGGCTTAGAGGAACACGTGCGAGAACGGCGACCTGGACTTGCTTCGAGGAGCTTGGACCTGGCCCAAGGTGTCCCTCTTCTGCAGAAGACACAAGAGCACTTATGCCTGGGACATGAGAGAGGGGATGTTGGAGTCGTCCCACTTTATCGAGAGGCAAAGGCAGGGAAGGATTTGGGGAACGGGAGAATTTATAAAGGAAGCTCCTGTTCCCCAGGACAGCCGGTGCTGGGAGATCCAGGCACCACCAGCTCCTTAAGCAGGGCCAGGACCTCAGCCCACCTCCAGCTAACGTGAACCTCCCAGCTGGGAAACCCTTACAACCCCCAAAGCAAAAGCTCTGCTGGTTTGATCTCAGCTAAAACGTGTTTCTCAGTCCTGTAATATCTGCAGTCCCACAGCTCTGTCTGCTTGCTCCGCCTGCAGTCCCCATCAGGTGGACAGGCAGCCGCTGGGACCGTGGGCATCTCCCTGGACAAGCGTGTCCTCCCCCGCTGGAGCACATCTGCAGGTCTTGAGGACCAAAGTCCAGAGGCTTTTCCTCAGCAGAATCTCTTCTCTCGGCCGCAGTGGAAGCGGGGTTTTGTAGTTGATCGCCATGCCACTAGATGGAAGTGTTTAGACCCCACCAAGATGCTGCCAAGGCAGGTCTCACCCATGGAGCACCGTCAGACCTCAGTAACCAGAGGGAACTGAGCTGGGAACCAGCTTCTTCCAGTGTTGTCTCTGCCCAACACCTCTGGCATGACGCACCCGTGCCCGGAGACCCTAATTTGGGAGGAACGGAGGCTCACCAGGACGAGCAGCCCTCTCCCTCTCCTCTTGCTGTCACCTCGTGGCCCCAGTCCGTGTGTTGGCTCTACCGGTGGCTCCCACCACGTCTCCACCGCGCGGGAAGCCCGACCTCGCTGCAGGGACCTGACGGCGCCATGGGAAGTCCCACCACGCAGCATGGTTTTCCTTGCTTTATCCCCCCTCAATGCTGAGAAAATCAAACGCCACCTTGTGAAAACCTAACCAGGCTGCCATTTTAAAGCACGGTGGAAACCAAACGCAGGGACCGTGCAAGATTTGTTACCTCCGCATCTCACCAGGCTTCGGGCAGATGCTGCCGCGCCACCGATCTGACCTTGCGCCTTGTCTCCTGGCACACGGCTCTGCCCTGAAAACCACCCGAGGTGTTTTTCCCACCCGAGGACTCGCGGGATGCTGCTGCCAAACGCTTCCCTGCTTGACGCCTGTGCAGGTCCCAGGCCTTCCACGCCAGCCTGGGTCCTCACTCAATAATCCCGCTGCCAAGGGTGAGCCAGAAGAAAATCCAGCTCCCTTCCTCCCAGCTGCGCTGGCTGGGGAGACAAAAACGTCTACAGCCAGCCAGACTGACTCAGTGCTTGGAGCACAAGGCTGCTGAGTAAGGTAAGCTCATTTTTACCCCATAAGCAGCATTTTAAGGAACATTCGTAGCTTAAAAACCAGGCTGGTTTTTCCAGCGGCTCTGCCCTTTGCCAGGTATGCCCCACGGATCTTATCCCAACAAAATGATGACACCGGCAAGGCTTAAAAGGAAAGTCACTTCCTTGTGGCAAGGGCTCGGGCTGATGTAAACGCTCAGTTAAACGGGGATTTGTTTTATCTCCCAGCTCTTTCAAGCAACAAGAGGCTAAGTCTTTCCAGCAGAAGTCCAAGATCCAGTTGCAGCAGTGGAGACCACTCAGGCAACTCTCTCCTTGGGCTGAGCGAAGAGCTTTGAGAAATTCATCCAAATTTAGCCCCTAGAAAAAGACATTTGGCTACCGGCTTGCTCAGATACGACTCTTACATGTGTCTTCTTCATGACTGGAACACAGAGACTGTGCTCATCTGCTAAAGACTTTAATTAACAGAGGAAATTCTGCCTCTCTGCAAAGCAGGGCTGGGCTTTGGCACGAGGATCCGTGCAGAGCTCATCGGTGCTGGCCCTTAAACCAGGTACCTGAAGCCCTCCCTGGGCCAGGGGGAGGATTCACCTCCCATCACATCAATTCCATCTCCGTGAGCGCTGCCGCCTCAGCGAGCACTCTGGGGTGCCCCGTGCCCGGCAGCGCATCGACCACCGAGCTCCATCAGCAGGGCTCTCCACCCTTCCGATCTCCCCTCCCAAAACATCTGACCTACCGTCTCCTCCAACCCATTTCTAGCCAAGGAGTGACGCTGTACTTCGGGCAGGTGGTGACGCCTTGGCTGCTGCGTGGGGCACGGACCCAAAAGAGGTGGTCAGAGCACCCGAGGGGGTTATTTGACCCTGGATTAGAGCTGTGATAATTTGAGCTGAAGCCAAGCACACGGGGACTGCAGAGAGAAGCAATCACGTGAAAACACAAAACTGTCCCGTGGTTCTCCAGATCCCACCGCTGCCGCGGCGAGAAGGGATGCTGGAGAGCACCAAGCCAAGTGTTGGCGCTGGCAAGGGCTAGTGGGGACTTGCAGCATCCTCATCTCTGCCATGGACAGACGGGATTATCCAGGTCCAGACATACCCTGGATGTCTCCCCCCAACCCACCTTCCTCGTCTGCTCACACGCTTGTCCCTAGAGAGAACAGACGTCACCTCTCGCATCGTAGCACCCTACACCACCCGGGTCCCAGCACTTTCACGGTACCAGCAGCAACCGCCGCCGCCGTACGGCGATGGGCAGTCGTGCCCGTCCCAGCCTGCGCTTGCCGGGTTTCCAGGCAGGCAGCAAAGCCAGGACACGTCTCTTCGACCCAGGCAGCTATTGCCGGGACATCCCGATGTTCTCCTGGGAGAGGTCGGGAAGCCGCCAGCCCCGCGGTACTTACTCTTCGGGTTTATTCAGCGCGCCTCGATTCATGGCTGCCATGCTGTTATCCGTCCAGGGGATCTGCTCCCCCATTCCCGGCTGTCCAAACTGGTGATCCGGCACCCCCATCTCCAGCTCAGGCATTCCTGGGGGGAAAAGCAGGATGGGGGGAGGAAAGGTTAGTGCGTGGGCAGGACTCGGGTGCTGCCGTGGGGACCAGCAAGCTCAGAGCAACAGGATGCCACCAGTGTCCTAAAACATCCCTAAAAGGGATGCCAAGATTCACCAGTTACGGCTCTTTTCAACCCAAAGTTACAGATACCGGGTGTGGTTTTTTAACCATTAATTATAAGCATGAAATTCTGGGTGAAAATCCAGACAGATGCTGCACACACAGCAGTTATATACGACCCTGGGTACGCAGTATGCGCAAATGCTATTAAAATGTTTCTCTTTTCAGCACATTTCTCGCAAGATTTTCAAAATTTAGTCAAGTTAGAGCGTTTCTTCTTGAAGGCAATTTGTTACTACTGAAGATTTTAGCTTAAAAAATAGCCCACACCCATTAGCATCTTCTGCCTCTCTTTTGGACAGAAGTTAATTTGCACAGGGAAAGGAGCCAACGCAATTAACTTAAGTTGTAGCAGAACTTGGAGCCCAAGCCCAGGACAGAGCGATTTATGAGGCTGGAGACTTTACGTCATCCCATTTGAAACAGGAATTGGGACTGAAGATCAAACGGCATCTCGGCTGAACCCGCCCGCGGAGATCCAGGAGGTGGAAACCGGAGGGGTAAGCACATTTCTGGCTGGGCTGGCACCTCTGCCACAGCGGGACGTGCTGTCGGTGGCCGCCCCCGCGCCAGAACCCCCGACTTTCTAAGAGAAGTGCTGATGAAGGCGATCGCTAAAGATGAAAATCTCTCTTCTTTTCGCCAAGCTCCGCTGTGCCGATTCTTTTCCCAATAAAATACGTTATTTGCTTGATTCGCCAGCGCCTGGTGTCTTCGCTGTGGTCACAGGGAGCCACCAGCTTCACGTGCCACCCGGGCCGTGGCGTGTGTTTCAAAAAGGAGAAAATAAGAACCCTGAGGAGAAGGAGGGGAGGAAGGTCCAGCTCGGGGACGCTCAGCATCCCAGCGCACGCACCGGCACGGCGGCCCCCGCCGAGCACTCCTCTATTTCTCAAAATTTCTTATAAAAAAAGCCTTAAGGTTGCTCGGCAACAGGCAGACCTGGTGGTGCCAGCAGCAGCTGCGCCAGCTCCAGCCGGGCCGGGGAGGCTCGTGGCACAGTCGCGGTGCAGCCCGTCCCCAATCCTTCCTCGACTCGCCCCAGAACGATCCCCAGGCTCACTGGTGCTGAAGATGGCGGATTTTCCTAAGCGCAGCATCATTTACAGGGGTGTGGGTGACCCTCCTTGAGGCAGCTGGGCCCGGCTGTGGCTTAACGGGCATCAGGGCAGGATGTAAAATAATAATTTGTTAAAATGTAAATAGCTGCAAGCTGCTGCGACGACACAACGTGCAGGGCGGATTTCTGCCTCCCCTCCTGGAGGGGGCTGGGAGGAGGATGAAGGCTCTGGTGTGAACCTCTCCTCAAGAGAAGCTGCCCAAGCCAAGAGCTTCAGGTGACGCCGAGGGCCCGGGTGCGTGCAGGGCTACCCAGAGCTGCACCGAGTACCGGCCACGCGCATCCTGCGTCCGTGGGCTGGTGGGGAGCACGGCAGCCCCACGCCGCGAGCGGGGCCAGAGCTGTGCTCCGAGGCACGTGGTGTGAGGGATGCAGCGCTGACGCTCTCCTGGAGCCACCGTCAGAGAGGGGACAGCGGAGGAATCCGGCAGCTCTCCTAGTCCCACGCTACCGCCGTGAGAAGATGAGATCTGGGTTATTCGCTCTCTGCACCTGCAGTCAAGCCGTCGTACAGCCCCAGTGCACGGCGGCAAGCAAGGTCTCTCTTCCAGATCATGTTTAGCATTGCTTGATGCATCGAGGGAAGCATTGAGGGAAGCGGAGGAGAGCGGAGAAGCAGCATCCACAACCCTCCGGAGCCCAGGCTGCCGAAACGGCTCACGGCGAGGTCTGGGGTGTTTTGCCGTCGGCAGTTTCAGCAAGGTGAGGCGAGACTGTTGCTTCCGCAGCTCTTCTCCCAACACGCCACCCGTGCTCTGATCCTCGTGGAAATTAAACCTCGACCAGCGCCAGGGGAACCTGAGCCACTGTCACCGCTCGGGCAAGGGGATGCAGCCTCCTCTGACTGCCTCCCTGGGAGCCGGGGCGGACAGAAAAGTCTGTCTTTTGTCTGAAACTATACCGACGCGAAAAGAGAGAAAAGAGTACGCGCAGCTTGGAAGCTCGCTGCTCGTGAAAAGCTGCTGGCGAACAGCGACGCTCGCGCTCCGCCCTGCAACGCCTTTTCTTCCGTGGGACTCCCTGGAAAGCCTTAACGTAACCTGGAGAAGGTGGAGAGGAGCGATGCCGGCGGCTGTACGTACCTGTGTCGGGTGGGAAGGGGTTTGGGGCGGTCACCGTGCCCCTGCCCTGCTGGGACGGCCCGCGGGCGTGCGGGCTGCTGCCGTTGCTCGCGGGACAAGGAACCGGCCTCAGCTGCGCTGGCTCCAGGGGGTCGCAGAACTCAAACGGGGTCCGACCGGCCTGCACGCCCTGCCCGCTGTTCATCGCTACAGAGCCATTAAATTATTAAAGAAAAAAAGAAAAAAGCACAAGTCAGATCTCTCCCCAAGGCTCGTTGCAAGATCACCGGCGCTCGGCAGATCCCTTGCCCTGCCAGGAAGGGAGCCAGCGTGGGTACGTTCGGAGGGCAAGAAGGAGGTCGTGGTGGGATGTCACCTCACCTAAAGCTGGCAGCTCGGTCCCGTGCGTGGCTCGGTCACCCGCAGCCGCCCCGGGGAAGCACCCCCAGGATCACATGCAATAGGTGATGGTGACAACAGCCACGCTGTGCGAAGGGGCTGCGGGAGTCGGGCTGGCACCCGAAAACCAGTAGCTGGAGCTTAAAATAAGCAGCTGGGCATAAAAATTAAAAATAATCAGCTGGACGTAAGAAAGGCGGGGGGGTGGGGGCTGCATCCATCTAATGTATACGGAGAGGTTTCGAACACTGCTAAGAGGAGGGTATCCGGACCAGAGAGCGTTACAGAAGCTGAAGCGCAGCTCCCTCGCTCGATGGACGTGGCATCCACCGGGCTCTGCTCCCTGCGGGGGTGACCCCGGCGCAGGGGCCGTGCCCCCCTAACTCCTGGCAGCTAGAGGGGAGCCTCAGCAGCCGCGCTGCCCGTGCTGCCCTGCTGCCTGCGCCGCTCTCCTCTGTTACCTGCTGGCTTTAAATCAATTAAAATGATGTTGTTAAGCCTCGCATCATTCTAATTTTTATTTAGATAGAGTTTTTGCAAGTTCAGCTGCAGTTTGCCATCAGGGAGCACGTCTTAAATGCCCACGTTGAACTTGCAAGCGGGTGGGCACCAGCTGTGGCTGTTGGCAACCCCTCTCCCAGCCAGCAGCACCTCTAAAGCCTCAGGGACCGGCGCAGGGTTGCACCGCTGCCACCCCGCACGAGTTAAAGCCTTCAGCGAGGCTCGCGTGGATCTCCTCGGCGGCAACTGCTATTTTAGACGCTGTAACCCAGGAGGGCAGCAGTTGGCATCTCAAGCACTCGCACTGCAGCCCCTGCCGCAACCGTGCTCGTCACTCCAACGTGGGTGCAGGATTCCCTTCCTCCGAAGGCAACAAACCCCGCTCAAATATGTCGGAGCATTACGAGTGTCTGAAGGTACCAGCCAGCCCTGGGGCAAGAGGGTCCTGGCAAGGAACTCTTAGGCTTGAGCGATAAGCCTGATGATGACTTCAGCTCGGAGGTGATGGGTGAATCGGTCCATGGCTACAGTTACGGGGCTGGCAGCTCCTTTTCACCTCCCAGGCATCTCCCCGACGGAGGGGAGGCACAGCACGGCTCCCTGACGCCTCCGGGCTCGACGCAGCCATCGCTCATGGCCCTCCCAGCAGCCACCTCTTACCCCCTACCCTGTGCCTCTCCTGTTAGCCGATACTCAAATCTGTGAGACCCCAGATTCCTCCCCTGTGATTTATCGCCGGCAGGGCCACGCTTCAGCCTGTAGCACTTTGCTCCAGAGCCCGACTGCGGCTCACAGAGGGGTTTTTTGGGGGGGGGTTATAGACCTGCAAGCCATTGCTCGGCGGTGCAATGCTGCTGTGGAGGGTCCCGCTGGAGAGCCCACTGCAAACCCAGCCTCCCCGCTGGGCTTCACCCCACTTCACGGCACAGTTTTGGCCATGCTCACACCATCACGTTGCTTTTCCTTCTGCTACGATGCTCCTACCCTTTTAAAAGCTCCGATTCTGCAACCTGAGTCCTCCGAAAATATCCCAGCCCCGCCTGCCAGAGCCGCCTCGCGGGCTTCTTGCTGGGCTGGAACCCAAAACCTCCTCATCTCCATTTGCTGAATAAGTAACAGGATGATTATCCCTGCCTGGGTAGGATGGGGACCAGCAGCTCACTGGTTTATACTGGGCCCTGTCCTGCCACTCGCTCTTCCTTCCCTCTCCTCTGAAAGCTGCACTTCAGCATTCAAGACTCAGTGCGATTTGCAGCAGCAGCAATATGGGGGATGCAACAGATAATTATATCCATGAGAAATCAAGCGCGGGATGGGAAAAGCCCCACGGGGCCGGGACTGGGACCAGCTCCGGCACGCTGCCGCGGGGATGCCGTGGTACCCAAGGGGACAGGCGAGCACAGGGGCTGGCATGGGCACGGTGATCACGGCGAGCGCGCGGCGTGGGCTCTGACTGAGCGTGCTGCGACGGCAGGAGCCGCTGGGTGCAGCTATTTGGGCAAATTTATGCCGGGATCGGTAAAAGCGTGCTATCCCCATGGAAGAGGGAGGCGGTTTGCTGGGAATAGCTGTGCCTCTGTTACCGTCCAGCCTGGGGAAGCCCATCCCGAGGAGCCCCAGCTTGAGCCTCCAGCCATGGGGTCCACGTACGCTTTTGCTGCGTAACACCCTGAATTTATTATTTGCCTGCAGGCTCCTTCAGGAGAGAATTCCTAATTTTTTCTTTGGTAAAACTGCTCACTTTGGAGAAAAATCAGGTGTTTTTTTTTTTTTTGGTGCCTAGAAAAAGGTCCTGATGCTACACCTGAGCATATTAAGTCTCAACGCCCTGCCTGGAAGCGACAGCGCTGCTTTGAAACCTCGCACACCTCCGGCTGAGCCTGCCTGCTCCCCTGTGCCCACGCACACGTCTCGGAGGGACTGCATCCCGTCCTCTTCCTCATGTCACGGCTGTTTGCGGGGGACCGTGGGGCTCACCGCCACCAGCCTCGCACCGGCCGGCAAAGCCCAGGTCCCCCAGAGCATCACCGCGGCCGGACCCAGGACGGTGGTACCCCAGCAGAGCCGGTGATGGAGGAGACCCTCCCCTCCCACCCCCCGACAGGGACGCGGTTTGGGGGCGAGCGCAGGCGTTCCCCAGGGGCGGACACGTACGGTTGAGTCCCGTGGGGGCTCTGGCAGCGGTGCTGGGCTGCAGGGGGGCTGCCAGCATCTCCGGTTTGACGGCGACACCGGCCACGCCGCTCTCGCTTCTCTCCGGTCCGCACAAGCCGGGCAGCTGAGCCGCCTTCTCCAGCGAGGGCAGGAGCTGGTCCAGCTGCTCCAGTTCAGCAGCGAACTAAGGAAAACAAAAATCACAGGTGGGTGACTCAGCCCAAACACAGCATCAGCGAGACTGAGCGCTGTTCTCGCACGCGCGTGGCCCCCCAGCGCTGCTCCCCCCCATCCCTTTGCTTGCCGAAACGCCGAGCACCTCGCACAGACACAGAACCAGCCCCGCATCCCTCTGCCTGGCCACACGCAGGCCCTGGGGGGACAAGGACCGTCCCCCCTCCCCGCACACGGGTCCCCAGCCTGGAGCCTGGTCCTTGGCGGCAGCTTCGAGATGCTCGCACGCTGCGATTAGCATAATTATTAACGGGATATATAACCTCCAGCTATTTAAAATGGGAGATAATTTGCTTTGTTAATGTACATATGCTTACGCTGAAATTATAATAATAAAAAAAACCCGGTCTGTTCTAAGAAACAGAAGTGACTTTTTGGAACAAGTGTCCAAAACCGACGCTGGCCTCGGGCATGTAATTACCCTCAATTGAGTAGTAAAATATCATTCAGCTTTTCCAGCCTTCATCAGCGCTAGGAGTGGAAGAGTAGATGTTTAGCCTGGGGACTCAAATAAATGGGAAAGTTACTGGGAAAGGGATTTGGACCAGTGGCTGTAATAGCGGCGCTGTGAAGCAGCAGGTTGGGATTAAAGGGGCTGAGATAAATGAGCTTTGGCTAAAAAAGTAAAATATCTCCAGGGAAGCTAAATGCTTTAAAATCGAAGGACGCACACCGCTTCCAGAAGAGCCACCCCTCGGCGCTAGGGAAAGCCTGGCCATTAACATGGGGTAATTAATAGACAACTTGATAGCACTAGGGAAAATCTTTGCATTTGATGGAGGGAATGATGCTCCGGTCCGGAGAAGACGGAGAAATGTGGCAGGAATTGGGATCCTGGCTTCGACAAGAGGCTCTGCCATCAGCTGAGACACGAGGCTGCAGCCAACAGCCCCTGCCCGTCATGAATAGCTGGGAGGCTGCTGGCTTTGGGCATCCCCGGGATGCCTCTGCACTTCCACGGCTGACGGAGCAGCGTTGAAGACCTCTCACTAAGGTGACAGCTTTGCCCCTTCCCAGGAGAAATCATGGGAAGTTTCTCCCTAAATCCTGGCTGGAAATACGTTGTATCTCAGACAAAATCCTCCGAAGCGGTGGCAGTCCCAACCGCCACTGCGGCTGCTTCCAGTTTCACCTCTGCGACGCGCAGGTCGGCGCACGGCGAGGCCAACGCCCAGGGCGGCTGCGGGAAGCCCCACCTTGGGACGGACCCTCCAACAGCAGCAGCTCCACTGAAACCACAAGCCCAGGCCAGGATCTGGCCTGAGAGACCCCGCGCACGCTCCCCGCCGTGTCAGAGATTTCCTTCTCGACCTCCTCCGCTCTTTTCCCCCTTCCCTACAGTCTCACGGGTGGATGAATCCACCTGGGTAGATGAATCAGTATTTTCAATATACGAGATAGGGCATGCGCTTGTTTTTCCTTTACAGTAGCATGTTGTGCATTAAATGATGTTTAGACAGCGCTGCTGATGAGAAGTGCAGCGCGAGCAGCGGGCGGCAATGTTACAATTTATAATGGACTAACCAGTCGTGTTCTTCTCCCCCGTATCCTTTCCTTCAAATCCTAACCCCAGAGCCCTGAGAAGCAGAATATCCTCCTAAGCCCAGGCTCACAGAGAAAATTCAACGCAGCAAATTCAACTCCTGCAGCAGGCTGCACGTCTCGACTCCTCCACATGACGTAATTTCTCAACCAAGCAGAATTTCTTTAAAGCTGAAGTTTGCAAAACAAAGAGAACTGCAGCAAATGGGAGACATCCACGATACGGCAGAAATACATCTCCTCAACGCCATCTCCTCCTGCAGGGAGGTCATTTTGGAGGCAGAGGGAGAAGCAGGGCACAGAGGGAGCTGTGGGCATCCAAAATGGATGTTAAGAGGAGATAAAACGGGAGCAGTGAAGTTCTTGCGTTGCTCGTTGGGTATGTGAAGAGGTTGGAGGGTGGAGAGGTGGGAATAAGGACACGCGGTGGGAGCAGGGTGCTTACAAGTTGTTTTCTGGAGCACCCGAACTTGCACCTGGAATCTGCACCCACTTTAATGGGTATTTTATTTCTCCTCCACGTCTAGAAAATGCGCGGTGCTGGAGGGCTGGAGAAGCTGAGGCCATCCAGTCTTGCTCAGAGAAGGCTCAGACCTCCACGACCTATTTCTGTCCCCAAATGGGCGAGAAAACCCACGGTGCGAGGGATGGAGACACGGGGCTGAATATGTCTGGACAGCTGCTTCTTCCCCAAACCTCCGGCTCCCGGCAGAAACAAGGTTCCAAAACCAGAGCCCAGCAAAAGGCAAACCGAAGGCCACCATCTCATCTCTGCCCTTCATCCCTTGCCCAGCCGGCTCGTAGGATGCCCCACGCGTGGAATCAGCTTGGTGAGGAGATCAGAGATGCTTCCAGGTGGTACCCACCCAGCAAACCTTCATCCCTGGCTGGACCTTCACGGGGAGCAGAGGTACTTCTCCTCCCAAGCCACCTGGGTAACGAAATACTTGCACAAATTAAATAATCCCACGATTTTATTGCAAGCTTCAGATCATTTGAATTTTCTGTGGAGCCCTGGTTCCTGGAGGCAGCTGCTTCCATAAGGATCTCTGGCTCTCTGTCATCACTCCTCTTTTTTTCTTCTGTTTGAGAAAAGGATTCTACTCTGCTTGCGAAAACAAGCTGAAATGTAGATTCAGACCAAAAAGTGAACGAAAAAGAAGGTAAAACTTCATTTTTCATGAAACAGAATGGTTTGGGTGGGAAGGGACCATTAAAGCCCATCCAGTCCAACCCCCTGCCATGGGCAGGGACATCCTCAACTAGATCAGGTTGCCCCGAGCCCCGTCCAGCCTGACCTTGAAGACTTCCAACGATGGGGCCTCCATGACTTCTCTTTGGACTCCTCCTCCACGCGCGCGGACGGTGGAGGGAGCTGAGCGCTCCCAGGTGCAGGCAGCGCTGCCTGCTCCCAGCATCCCGACAAGGGCAGATTTAGGACAATGTGACCTGAAGAAAAGTTTCCTCTCACCCAGCTCAAGTTCAGCTCATGCCTTGAACCATGAGGATGAACAGCCCTTCCAAAACCTTGCTTATTCTTTTCCTTTCACTTTTTTTTAACTCCTGTAATTGCTATTAGCTCTTTCCCAAGCCCTACCCAAATATTTTTTGCTCTCACCCCACAAACAAGTGGCTCCGAGCAAACCCGGGGCGTTTCCATAGGATAAATCTGGAAAGGAACTAATCCCTTCGAGGCTGAAGGCGAGCTGCAGAGCCTGCCCCACAATTAATGTCGCTCCTAATTGACATTTCGAGTCTTAAAATAATCACATACGAAAACAAAAATCCAGCAAGTGCTAGATTTCATTTGAAATGGCAGCTCCCCCTCCCCACGCCGCACCAAAGCAGCCTCTAACAGAAAACACGTGGAAATGAAACTCTGTCCTTAGCTGCTGAGCAGCGAGGGGTTGTTCACGCCTCAGAAAATGCATTTTAAGACTCCGCAAACCCTCTCCAGCCTCTTTTATTAACTCTTTGGAAGCACTCGGTACGGTCCAACGTATAATCCTGATGCTCTCCAGCTGCCTGGGGAGGGATACTTGGAACCGAAAAGCCACAAAGGAGCCTAAAAAATGCTCAGCTGCTTCCAGCAGCGCAGGAGAGGGGCTTATAAACACATCCAGGCTCGAGTCGTCCAAGCCCTGTGCGCCTGTTTGCGAGCAGAGCACAATTAGTGAGCACGGCCTCGCTTAATTAATAGGGCTTCCTGCCCTCTCCGAAGGATGGAGTACCTGGAACCGTCAGTGATGGCCAGCAAAGAGCCTGCCTGCATCCCCGGCCGGCGCGTGAATCCTGCACGTGGACGTCTGGGAGACCAGGCAAGCAAAGCTCTTCCCGTGCCCCGGCATTTTGCCTAATTTCGGCTACAACCGCGCTCCCCGACATGCTCCCAGCTCCGTGAAAGCAGGTTGGGGCGGCTCCGTGCATCTCCCGGGAGGACGCTGTGCCTTCCGCCGGAGCATCGTGGTGGGTTCCTGGCTCTACGGCAGGTTCGCTGCCCACCGGCAAGCTCCCGTGGGGCTCCCGAAATAAGCACGTCTTGTTTGGGTCCTCCTCATCCCGAGGCAGTTGGATGGATCTCAGATGGGAGATGACGGGGGAGGACGTACCGGGAAAGTACGTTATAGAAAGAGGTAAGGAGTTCGCTTCCCACTCGCCTATAGGATAACCGACCGCGACTCCCCAGCCAACTGAGCCCCTCACCTCAGTAAGAGACTTATTGTGTAAGTATTTGTCATTCGAGGCTCTCCGAGCGCCCTGGTATTCATCCCGTGCCCCTGAACACCGGCAGCCGTATTTGCCGCAGCCAGCGAGCAGGCGATCAGCCCTGCGCTTCGTGTCAGCCGCTCTCTGCTCTTTGCTTAGAAAGGATTAAGCAGCTTTATCCATGTTACCATCTCCCCTGGCTTTCAAAAATAAGAAATCTCTTCTATTCATAGCTGCATGTAATGAATATTTATACACCCAAATCTCTATTGCAGAGATCTGTCACTGGATTATTCAATTTAATAATACTTTTAGGATAACTAAAAGGCCCGTATAATTGCTAATCTCAGCCAACAAGAGGGCAATGGATTGAAAATTCCCAGAGACGCGAGCCCTGAATGTGCCCAGAGATGCAGAATTAAGAACCTTTTTGCATGGCAACGCGCACGTGGTCTCCTCCTCGCTCAAGCCACCACCTGCAGTGATGTGCCAGGTTTCTTTCTTATTTTTATACACCTCGGTAAAGTTTCTCCCTTCCCTTCCCACCACTGCCTTGAAGATCTGAGCTGCCAAAACGTGAAGCATCTGGACAAACAGGGACAGCACCGGTGCTGGAGAAGGTGGCACCAGCGCTGAAGGAGGTGGCACCAGCGCAGAAGGCTGCAGCAGCCCCAGGACATCTCCCCACACCTCTCCCAGCCCCACCGCCTCGCTGTGGAGGGAGCACACCAGCAGGTTTGGGGCAAACTGCCCCCAAAACACACCTTGTCGAGAGCGTCCCACCAGCACGGACGCAGGTGGGTCGACTCACCTGGCCCTGCGTCTCCAGCTTGACCTCCTCCGCGGCAGGAGGTTTGGTGAGCGGCACCGGGGCTGTGTTACAGGGCTCCATCTGCTCCATCTTCTCCACCTTCACCTTCACATCATCCAGGCTCAGCGCCGGGGCTGCAGCGAGCTCCTTCTCATCCTTGTCCAGCAGATAGCGTAGGAGCTGGTGATCCTTGACATCTTTTTTCTTCAGCGCGTCCGGCTCCAGTTTGATGTCCGGGGTGCCCGGCAGCTGGCTCTGAGCCGTGGGGGTGGTGGCGGGGTTCGGGGCGTTCTCCTTCTTCTCGTGCTCCATGGCCAGGGTGGTAATATCGGAAGGGCTGCCCTCCTGAAGGAGTCTATGCAAAATCTTGTGCCGCTCGGTCAGCGAGCTATGGGAGGAAGGGCAGGTGCTGCTGGGAGGGTTGCTGGAGGCCAAGGTGCCAGCGGTGCCCGCGCAGGCTAACGAATCTTTGCAGCTCGTGTCCGCATCGGCGTGTCGAAGCTGCTGCTCCGCCGTGGTGGCCAGGAGCTGGACCAGCTTATGGCTGGTGGCTTGGGAGCACTTGCTGTCCCCCTCCGAGAGCCTGTCGCCGGCGTGCAGCATGCCCGAGTCCAGCGGTTTGCCATCCCCCGACCCGCCGTCCGACTGGATCATCTCGCTCAGGATGGAGGCGATCTCTTTGCTGTCCTTCGACTCCGCTTTCATGGGCTGCATGGCGAGGCGGCCGGGCGAGCTCTGGGAGCTGAGCTGTCTCAGCACGGGGGGTGGCGTGGAGTAGCCCACCGGCGTGCTGGGACCTTCGGTCAGCCCCTGCATAGAGTTCATGGGGGTGCTGGGAAAGGGTCTGGCGCCGCCGGTGCCACCGCCGCCCCCGCTGCCGCTGTTGGCCATGCCCACGGGGGAGTGCATGGTGGGCATGGTGGGCGAGAAGGGATTGCTGGGCACTCGGGGTCTGGGCACCAGCCCGGGGCTCACCCGATGCCTCGGAGACATGAACTGCGGTGGGGTAATCCCTGGACTGTTCATGGGGGAGCTATTGAGGTTCAAAGTGTGGTTACTGTTCTGGGGACCGGCTTGTCCCTGGCTTAAGGCAACGTTGGCTCCTATCTGGTTCCCAGGTGAACACCCAAAGCTGGTTTGGCTGGTGCTGGAGTTGCTGTTGTGGAGGCTGGCGCCTGGCTGCTGGTTCACGTTGGTCGCCAACATGCTGCCGTTGGAGGGAGGGATGGAGGGCGGCAGGGCCATGCCTTGCGCCGGGGAGATGCTGGGGTTCAGCGAGGGGCTGACCCGGGGAAGGGACATCGCGGAGTTAGTGTTCTCCTGGGGTGAGAGCATGCCGTGATCCCTGCAGGAGGCGAGAGAGAGGAAAAGTCACAAGAGGCTTTGCCCAAACCTTTAGTGTTGCTCAGGCAGCTCCTGCGCCCCGTCCATGCTGCAGAGCTCCGAAGCCTGGAGAGCAGCAGCTCGCAAGCCCTGATGGTCTCAGCCTTCCCCGCTCCACCAGCGCTTCTGGATCCATTTCAGCAGCATGGATGGAGTGCAGCAGCTTTAGCATCTCTCCAGAAATGTGATGCTGCTCGGGATCATGGCCGCTCACCAGCTAAACCCCAAAGGCATCACCTTCTCTGGGTGTTATGCTCCCACGTGGCTGGAGGAGAACCATGCTCCGACAGCATTCCCCTCCGCCCCAGTCCCCTCACATTTCTCCAGCACAGCCCAGGCCCACAGCCTCACCTCTCCCTGTCCTGCCAGTTTGTCAGAGCCTCTCCCTCCCCAAATATGCTAAAAGTTCTCCAGGGCAAGGCAGAAATCTGAAGCACATCTATAAACCTCCACCTGAACTCCCGAGGTCACCTCTTTGCAAAACAAGAATGTTCAAGAGCAACAGAGCTGCCATCATGCTGGTTTTCAGCCTCAGGTTCCTCGTGGGGCTCACAGCTCCAAACCAGCATCATATAGACCACCAGTGGATCCTCCTTCCACTGTAGGAAACGGGCACTTGGATTCCTGGATCACCCACCTGGGCACTGGCAGGGCCCGGTAGCGGCGGGGTGGGGACGTACCTGTCGATGACGTGGATGCCCATGATGAAGGGCTGCATCTCCGGGCTGGAGGGGTAGCAGAGCTTACACTTGGTGTGGGCACTGAGCACCGTCCCGTCGCTCAGGGTGAATCGGTACGAGGGGCTGAAGGCCGTGCCGCGTGTCATCACTGAAGGAGACAACCGGAAACACATCAACCCCCTTAGAAACTCAAGCCAGAACCCACAACACCCTACAAGCACCAGGAGGTGGATGGAGAGAGCAGAGGAGAGGGAGAACCTGCCTGGGACAACCACCTTCCCACGAAACAAAACCACATGCTGCATGTTGGCTAACCCCCTAGACCCAGAAAACAAGAGGGTTATGAAGAACCACGGTGGCACAGAAATCCTCCCACCTGCTTCTCCAGCTCCAAACCCATGTTCTGCAGCGGGTAAATCTAAATCCATGAGAGCTCAGAGCTTCCGAAGGGGCCATCGCTCGATCACCAGGGTACAACGTACAAGCTGACAAAGCCCAGCCAGGCTGGGAAGGTGCAGCAGGACGCTGCCGCTGCAACCCCGGCACAGTTACAGCTCTCCGGAGGCTCAGCCACCTCCTGCTCCTCCGTCCTGCCTTCCCCACACCCCTGTCGTGAGCATCCTTGCCGACACAGCAAAGATGCTCATCAAAGAGCCGACACAGCAAAGATGCTCATGAAAGAGCCGACAGAGCAAAAATGCTCATGAAAGAGCTTCCGCTTCTGCTTAGACACTGGGGATGGCGTTTGTGGATGGCACAGGAAAAAATAATGAAAACAATAATATTTAGCTCCTATTTGTCTCAATTCTGTATTTTCTGAAAGGTGAGAGGGAAGCTCCCGGCTGCAGGAGCTCCTCCAGCCTTACTCAGCTTTTTCCCATCTCCCTTTGGCACTTTGCGATTATTATTGCAGCATTTGTTTCTCCAGAAAGCACTTATCCAGCAAGGAGGACCATGCCCCGGCTTCTCCTTGCAGCTCCCGCTGCTCGGCAGGAGAGCGCGCCAGCGAGGGAGAGGAGCCCGTTACCTTCTTGAAAGAGCTGTTTGGCGTAAGACGGCTCTCTGCCCTGCGGCTGGAAGAAAGCGTAGATGCATTTCCGCACCAAATCCTCCCAGCCCGTCCTGCCGGCAGCTCTCAGGGAACTGGTGTCAATGGAGATGATTTTACCTGGGCGGAGAGAGAGAAGCCACCTTACTCAAGCACAGCATGAGAAGTCCCCCAGCACAAACAGGTCTATAAATGTGGAAAATGAAGCCACGTCCTATTTGGCGTCTGGCAGCAGTGGCAGGAGCACACACGGATGTCCTCCACAAGGAGGTGGAGGTTCAAGGAGTTTCTGTGGAGCACACACCGACCTCTACGCACGCCTTGGCCAGCTCAAGCGGACACAAAACCCAACAAGAAGCACCTTCGTGCGAAGGAACCCTCACCGCTCCAGGGCTCGGGTCCCCAGATTCACAGCCTCACCCAGTGGGACACCCTGCCAGCCACCTTGCCCACACCAGGGGGTCCTCCAAGCAGGACCTGCTGCCTGCTTTCTCCCTCAACGTGAGACATCAGGCAGCTTTGCTGGCTGTTTTACAGCCATGGGCAGGGAGCAGCGAGCAGAGAAAACATTCATTACGGATTTTCAGGCTGCAAGGAAGCCCAGGGTGATGATTAACTACCAGAAAGAAGGTCACCAGAATGGCTAGAAAGCAATATTTGGCCGAGAGCAAACCCAAATCCGAAAGGTGACGACTGCTTCATTCCCATCAATCAGCAACCTCAACAGCCCCCGAAACCCAGGGGAGCAGAGAGGGGCTGCGGGCAGGGCCCGGGTCTGGTGCGTTGGATCAGCTGAGGTGTAAACTCAGCTGAGGTGCCCCCAGTTGAGGTGTCAACCACATCGGTCCCAGCAGGCAGCGCTGCCATTTGAAACGGACAGGACCATGCTCACGCTATGGGGTCCTGCACTGCACCGCTGGCCTCTGCCCCCCAGGGACAACAAATCCTCCGGAACTGGGACCCCCCGGCATCGCTGGGACGTTACCTGTGGTGTCTTGCTTGGTCACGAAGGATTCGGAAGGGGTGACGGCTGCCGGTCGAGGTAATCGTCTCGCGATGCATATCAGACACGACTGGAAATCTGCCAAAGCAGGAGAAGGAACCGGGAACATGAAAATCAGACCTTACAACCACCACTTGCAATTCAACATTTTAATTAAAATACCACTCCTGGGCTTGATTGCCATGTCC
The DNA here is from genome assembly GCA_009819775.1 of Phoenicopterus ruber ruber. Lineage (NCBI taxonomy): Eukaryota > Metazoa > Chordata > Aves > Phoenicopteriformes > Phoenicopteridae > Phoenicopterus > Phoenicopterus ruber. Next base: position 127,029,677 of record CM020217.1, on the reverse strand, counting down.
TGCCCTGGAAGTGCGTACCCCGAGCAACCTCCGGCTCTTCAGAGCGAGTAGGCTCTTTCTAAACTCTATAAAGTTTGCTGGAAAAGAGGTTTCCAGTGCTTGGAGAAATTAATTGTAAAGGCTTTTCGGTTCTGGCAGTATCATACAATAAAAGTCAGCACTAAAAGCCAGCAACTGTCGGCTTCAGGCAAAGTATTTGGTCATAAAATACCGTAATTTATTCCTTCCAGTCATGATCTCCTGTGTAAACCGCAATGGATTAATCCAGCTAATGCGCTGGAAAATAATAGCTGGGACACCGAAAGGAGAGTTAGGGCACTTGCAGGAAAGCAACAGCCCCCACAGCGCCGAGGGAACCTTGCCCGGCCCGAGTCAGCTTGCAGGCAGCTGATTCAGCCCCAAAACGTGCGGGCAGCACCGTGGTCTGGCAGCGGTGAAGGCACAAGGTGGGGTGTCGGGCACCCATGTCACTCGCCAGGAAGGTCCTGCAGCCAACGGGCTTTGGTGGGTCATAAAATATTGCTCCTTCCTTCAGGAATACTGACTGCAAGCAGCCCTGGAGGCAGCTCGGGAGGGCCAGAGAAGCCAGGAGGGCTGGAGGGCATCAGCTCGGAGGCGAAGGGGGAGCGAGAAGCTGCAGCGAACTTCAGGCATCTCCCCCGGCGGCTCCCCCGTGCCGGGCATCGTCTGTGCCGGGCCAGGAATAACCCCCAGGCAGCCCTGCAGGGTGGTGGCTGGTCCTCCTTCTGCCTGCACTGCCATCCCCATCCCACTCCTCCTCCTGCCTGCACTGCCATCCCCACCCCGCTCCTCCTCCTGCCTGCACTGCCATCCCCACCCCGCTCCTCCTCCCGCCTGCCCTGCCCGAACGCGGGGTCGGAAGCGGAGGATGCTCTCCCCTACCTTCTCCTTCCTCCTTGAAGGACTTGGGCTGGGAGACGGTGAAGCACTGCATCACCTCGTAGCGCTGCCGAGCCTCCTGGTTCTCCGCGCCCGGCTCGTCGGGCGGCCGGATCAGCATCCTGCAGCTGAAGGTATGGCTGTTGCGCCTGGTTGCTTCTTGAGGCCAAGGAACTCCATTTACTGGGGGGAGAGAAAGAAGAGGGGTTGTTAGGAGCTGTGCCGTGCACACATCCCCCCCGACTTCCCGAGGACCGCTTGGATAAGGGGACAGAAGGAAAAGCGACGGCATGGGGGAAGAAAGCAGCTCACTGCCGAGGTCAGGGGCGAGCCAAGAGCAGAGCCGGGGGCAGAGCTCTCCCCGCCAGCCCCTGGGGCTCCTTCGGACCTGCTGAAGACCCCGTGCCCAGACCCACGCTGCCAGCCAGGCCCTAAGAGCACCCGCCACCCCAACTGAGATCAGCATGTCGTCGTGAGAGTCACTGCGCTGACATTTATGAATTGCTCCTTACGTCGCTGGTAGGTCCTATCATCTCCATCTTACGAGCAGGGAAACTGAGGCAGGGGGGCTCTGAGTCACTTCCAGAGCTTGGGAAGACTCCTGCCTCTTGCTGTTGTACTTGAAATCCCTCCGAAAAGATGCTCCCGGGACTTCTCCAGCAAGTCCAGCTGAGCATCTCCATAGAAATGAATTTTTTCTTTGCTTCCTCCTCATTTCTGGGAGCGAGACCTTCTGGTACCGCAGCAGCAAAAACTTTCCCCTTTGAGTTTTTTTCTATAACCCGTTTTTTTCCAAAAACCCCTGGGCACCACTGGGCTGATTTTTCTAACCCTCTACAACATCTTCATGGATATCCGTACGCAACCCAAGTGATTTTGCCACCAGCAGATTGTGAAGCTTTCATGCAACCTGATCTACGAGAGAGCTGAGGGGCTTGTACCATCCAAGCAAAGACAAAATACACAGCCTGAAACGGGGTAACCGCAGGGAAAAGACGATGCCTGAACCTCCATCGGCTCCATCTGATGCGTGCCCATAGATTTAGGTGGTTTAAGGCATCATTGTATTTACCCAGAAGGAATACAAGTGTGAATTTCAAAAAACCCCCAGTATTTTTAAGTCAAGCTACTTGGAAAAGGCTCATCCTCTCTTGTGTTTCTTCGAAGGTGTGAGTGGATGAGGGATCAGCGGTGTCTCACCCACGTCAGCCACCCGGAGGATGCTCATCTCCAGTCAGCGAATAAAACCTTCTGCTTCGGTTGCTTCCAACACCCCGCAAGCACCTTCGTCGCACGATGTTTCCTCCCACCCTCGCAACTGCTTGTTTTCCCCGGCGCAGGGGACCACCGTGAGCTCACCGCGTGCGCCGTGACCTCTTCTCACGCCCCAGGGTGCAGCACGTCCCCACGCTAGGTACTTGGGCTCTGAAACCAGCTGGGGACAACCCCCTCCGGCCGGGAGGACATCCTAAATGAACTGGGATAAGCCAACGGGCTCAGTCTCCCAAATCAACACCTCGAAATCCTTCTCCTCGTTTCCCTAAAGCTCCTACATGTGCCCCTTGCTTTGGGCAGATGAGTCAGTTCTTCCCACACACCAGCCAAAGTCGAATGCAAAAGTTTTCTTAGTAGAGAGAGAAAAAGGGAAGACGACTTGAATATTGTCATCCACCAGCTATTTAGTCAAAAATCTGATCTTGATTTTTCACTGGTAGGATGTATTTCACTAGGCAAAGATTACTGGATCACCGCCTGGCTTGGGTATATTGAATTTCACAGTAAACAATATAAACAATAATAACATATATAAATAATATCTATAAAAAAACAATATAAGGCCAGCTTCACTGAAAATGCAACGGCATTTTTGACAGCACTGCCCAAGCACCAGCTGATAAAAAAACCCACCTCAAGGGTTTTCTTACCTAGAGACTTCGGCAACAAGTTCTTGACGAACTCGGCGTGATCCCCCACGTGCAGGATGCTGTAGACACTGGTGTTCATGAGCTCCTCCTGGTTATAACCCAGGTAGCCGGTCACATTCTCGGAGACGAAGACGATCCTCCCTTCGCGGTTCACAACGAAGAAGAAGCCGTCCAATGCCTGTAAGGGGAATAAACGTGGGCAGCGTGTGGGCAATGGGTCCTGGAGCAGGTCAGGATGCTCCACGACCATGAGCAACCCTCCTCTGCCTCTCGCGCCTTGGCTTCGTCCCCACTCTGTATTACAGCAGTGATCACATAACAGCACATTTGCTTAAACAGATAGAGTCACGGAATGGTTTGGGTGGGAAGGGACCGTTAAAGCCCATCCAGTCCAACCCCCTGCCATGGGCAGGGACATCCTCAACTAGATCAGGTTGCCCAGAGCCCCGTCCAGCCTGACCTGGAATGTTTCCAGGGATGGGGCATCTCCCACCTCTCTGGGCAACCTGGGCCAGGGCCTCACCACCCTCAGAGTGAAAAACTTCTTCCTTAGATCTAGTCTAAATCTCCCCTCTTTTAGTTTGAACCCATCACCCCCTGTCCTGTCACTCCAGGCCCTTGTCCAAAGTCCCTCTCCAGCTTTCCTGTAGCCCTTTAGGGACTGGGAGCTGCTGGAAGGTCTCCCCGGAGCCTTCTCTTCTCCAGGCTGAACAACCCCAGCTCTCTCAGCCTGTCTCCATAGCAGAGGGGCTCCAGCCCTCGGATCATCTCCGTGGCCTCCTCTGGCCCCGCTCCAGCAGGTCCGTGTCCTTCTTGTGCTGGGGCCCAGAGCTGGAGGCAGCACTGCAGGGGGGTCTCCCCAGAGCGGAGCAGAGGGGCAGGATCCCCTCCCTCGCCCTGCTGGCCACGCTGCTGGGGATGCAGCCCAGGGCACGGGTGGCTTTCTGGGCTGCGAGCGCACAGTGCCGGGTCATGTCCAGCTTTTCATCCCCCAGCACCCCAAGTCCTTCTCGGCAGGGCTGCTCTCCATCCCTGCATCCCCCAGCCTGTACTGGTACCGGGGGTCGCCCCAACCCAGGTGCAGGACCTTGCACTTGGCCTTGCTGAACCTCATGAGTTTCACACGGGCCACCTCTTGAGCTTGCCCAGGTCCTTCTGGATGGCATCCCGTCCCTCAGGCGTGTCCACCGCACCACTCAGCTTGGTGTCATCCCAAACTTGCTGAGGGTGCACTCGATCTCACTGTCTGTGTCATTGATGAAGATATGAAACAGTACTGGTCCCAGTATGGACCCCTGAAGGACATCACTCGTCATGGATCTCCATCCAGAAATCAACCCGTTGACCACTCTGGCTGTGATCATCCAACCGATTCCTTATCCACCAGCCAATTCCTTATCCACCGAACAGTCCATCCATCAAATCTGTATCTCTGGTCTGCAACCTCCTCTGCTAAGGACGTCCCTGCCACTACGAACGGTGCCAGCGGAGGAGAAACAATCCTCTTCCAAAGGCCAGGGCAGTCAGGAAGGCTCTCATTTGGCAAGCTGCTGAAATTAAGCATATGCCCAATTTGCTTAATTACAGCCCAAGAATGACAGAGCCTTTGCATTTTGCAGAATAACAGGGGTTTTTTCATGCATTTGGAATGGAAGTGGCAAATTCAGCCCTGCAATCGCATGGAGGAGGACACGCATGACCCAGACCCAATCACACAACACGGGGAGATCTTCTTATTCACACGAGGACACCATCAAGGTTTTCAATTCCCTGCCATGGTATGGGGAGGGTAACGCTTTCTGGTGCTACGGAAGAAGCTCCGAGCTGCAGAGCCCAGTGCTTGTGTGAGGAGCCCTTGAGAAGGCTGATCGCTGATTTATGCTCTTCCAAGCGTGTATCACCTAAAATGTTTCATCCAGGCAGGATACGGTTTTCCTGGAGTTTGATTCCTACCTTTCCTGCTCATCAACAGCAAGCTCTGGTGGACCGTGATCCTGCAACTAGATCTGGCCATATCCCAGAGTGGGAGATGGCACAGGGACAGGAGAAACTCGTGATGCCCCAAAATTGGTACCCGCGGCATCGCCCTCTCCTCCCCGTCCTCCCACTTGCCCGTGCCAGCAGAGTTCCTCTGGTGGAGAGTGTCCAGGCTTTATTTAATGCAGTTTCTAAAAATCATGTTTTGCTGTAGAGCAGCATTAAGTGCAAGAAACAGGAAGCATGTAAAAAAGAGAGAAAAAAATAAAAAAAGAAAGAAATCTTTTGTCAAAATGGTTCTGGCAGTTCGGCTGCAATTTTCCTTATTCCCAGCTGTTACCAAGACAACCAGCCTTTGCACTTCGAGGGCCCAAAAAAAAAGACCCAGGCGGGATGGCAAACCCCACCTGGACCCTTCCCCCCGGTTGATGCTGGTTTCGGGGGGCTGGGGGAGCAGGGAAGGGGCAGGGGAGCTCCCAGGAGCAGCCGGTGGGGACGCAGCTTGCACGCCTCCCCGACACCCCCCGTTCCTCCAGCAGCAACCCTGGGCATTTATCCATGGTTTAAATATTAAATTGCCTTATCAGCACAATCGCTTATGGAAGTCAAGCCCAACCAACAGGTCAAGAGGCAGAAAACCTTCCTAAAAATGCACGAGGTGCTTTTTAATCGCCCTTTTTCCCTCTGCCTTTCCGAGCAGGGTTTGAAAACCCCGCCTGAGCCCAGGGCACCCAGAAGTTGGAAGTCATTTGGGGAATGTTTTCAGGCACGGGAGGCTGTGGATTGCTCGGGGACCAGCGAAACCGCGAAGTGTTTCTTGCAGTCAATCCACATGGAACATGGACTCAGCGTGGTGAGGGCCTGGCAGCCGCAGCCAGGGATGCCCCGTACCACGGGCACGGGTCGGCCTCTCAAGCGCGCGGGCTTCACACGCGAGGAGGCCAATTAGGAAATGGTCCCTCAGCCTGTACGGATAATAACCGTAATGTGAACATGGATTTTAAATCAAATAATACAGGGTAGGTTGTTTATAAAGTTCCATCAGCTGAGCGGTAACGCACCTCTGCATTCCTTCCCGCAGAAAGGATGCATGGATACCCGACCCAAGCACAGAGGGTAATTTTTAGCCATGAGTTAGCTGATTTAATTAATCTCCTTTTTTTATGATGACCTCAGGTTTTCCAGGGCTAGTTCTATTACCGATGTGCTGCCGTCCCCGCTTCGCCCCGAGGCACTCTGCTCCCCGTCACCCACAGTGCTGGCGACCTCCAGGGCTCCCGGCCACAGCAAGCCACATATTCCCACATGCGGACACGGCCACAGACACGGACACACGAGGGGATTGACCAGGGCTGAATGACGCCCTGGTGAGGCAGCTGCCCCAAGTGCCGGGTCCTGCCCTTGGGTCACACCAGCCCCAGGCAGCGCTACAGGCTTGGGGGGGAGCGGCTGGAAAGTGCCCGGCGGGAAAGGGCCTGGGGGGGTTGGTCAACAGCGGCTGAAGACGAGCCAGCAGTGTGCCCAGGTGGCCAAGAAGGCCAACGGCATCCTGGCCTGTATCAGCAATGGTGTGGCCAGCAGGACCAGGGCAGGGATCGTCCCCCTGTGCTCGGCCCTGGGGAGGCCGCACCTCGAGTGCTGGGTTCAGTTCTGGGCCCCTCACTCCAAGACAGACACTGAGGGGCTGGAGCGTGTCCAGAGACGGGCAACGGAGCTGGGGAAGGGGCTGGAGCACAAGTGCTGTGAGGAGCGGCTGAGGGACCTGGGGGGTTTGGCCTGGAGAAAAGGAGGCTGAGGGGAGACCTTCTCGCTCTCTGCAACTCCCTGAAAGGAGGTTGGAGCCAGGGGGGGTCGGTCTCTTCTCCCAAGGAACAGGCGACAGGACAAGAGGAAACGGCCTCAAGTTGCGCCAGGGGAGGTTTAGGTTGGATATTGGGAACCATTTCTTCCCCGAAAGGGCTGTCAGGCCCTGGCACAGGCTGCCCAGGGCAGTGGGGGAGTCCCCATCCCTGGGGGGATTGAAAAGCCGTGTAGATGTGGCGCTTGGGGACATGGGTTAGTGGTGGCCTTGGCAGTGCTGGGTTAGCGGTTGGACTTGATGGTCTTAAAGGTCTCTTCCAACCTAAACGATTCTGTGATTCTATGATTTAAGCAATGTAAAGGCACATTCCCAAGACCGCACTGTGAAACACATGGATTTACTGGGGATGTAGGGACGCTGCTCTCTCACGTGGTTTTCCTTTGCTCTGCCACTGCTCTCGTAGGATGCCTTCTCCCAGTATAACCCAAATACCGGGGTTTTGCTGAGGATCTGCCGCCTTCTCCTGCATCACTTTATATTCCCATGCCTGTTTCTAGCACCCAACGCACCCCTCAAAACTCACGTGTCTTTCCCAGCCTGATTTTTAAGCCCCTTCTGCATTTTTGCCTCTGTTAGACCGAGCACCTCTGTAGCCAAGCTGCCAGCTCCCTATTAACTCCATCCACGTGCTTCCGGCACCCATTTTCCACTGTTTCCACAAGTCAGACCCTTCCTTTGACGCCGACTCCCTTCCCATCCCTTTTGCATTCACTCCTCCATCCGCAGAGTCACCTCTTGCAGAGTTTTATGAATTTGGACACCTTCACTCCAGGGCTCAGGGGAGCCCAGTGTGGTACAGGGAGGGATTAAGCAGGTCTGGAAAAACCATGCATTGCAGTGCATTGCAGCGCAGGAGAGCTCCCCACAGCCTCCGAGCATCTTTCGGAGATGCAGAAGAGGCCAAAAAAAGGCTTTCTGTCTCAAAAATGATGCCACATTTCACCTCCCAGCTATTGGGCTCCCAACAGAAACCACAGAGCAAGTCGTCGGCCTGTGTCATGTCAGCAATTACGCTCTTAAAGTTAATTAAATGAATCAGATGAGGATGTTGCTTCCTTTTGGTCTTCGGATGTGTACTTTTATCAGGTGGTTTCAATGCAAGAAGGTGGCTGCGGGATGGTGCTGGCCACCCCCAGGGAGGAACCCCCCAGCCCCAGCCCCAACCACCCCCTGTGAAATTACCAGCCGAACGATTTCGGATTTGAAGTTTATCTCTGGGGCCTGTGACATAATATAACAACCCTCATATAACAACCTTCTCCACACAAGATGGTCCCGTCAGGTCCAACCCAGACCCTCCTCCTGAGGTAGGCTTATTTCTGATTTACTGATATCAACCAAAATGCGGAGCGCCCTCCTCATCCTCCCTATTTTCCAGAGGATGGAAGGATTCAAATCTGTTGAAAACCATCCATCCGCATTACCTAACTCACCTCCAAATGAGGCCGGGGCTCAGTTTAATCCACACTTAGAAGCAACTCAATGTATTAATGCTGATATTAAGAAGCCATCCAGAACAGCTTCGACTTGACCGGGTCCAAGCTCCACCAAGCTTGGTTAAGTCTCTTTCCAAACCGTTTGCTGAAGCGAAGGACTAAAATCAGTTTACCTGCAACTTAGGCTAGGGATGAGGTTGGGCTTAAAGCATCCCAACCACGTCCCCGTTGCCTTCCTCCTCTGTATTTCACTTGCTTGCTGCGCTGCTTTGCTTTGGGCAGTAGCGGGAGCCCGGTGGCATCAGCAGCAACGTTTTAGCACCTACCTCCAGAAGAAGAGGTCCCAGAGACTCCTTCTCGATCACCCCTTGGCTGCTGGACGAGATGTCGGACTTCTGGACTTCATCATCAGCTGCTTTCTCTGTAGCAAAGGAAAAGGGACGTTTCAGCCAAAAGAACTGTCATTTTACTACCGAATTATTACCGATAATAAAATACTGACTGCTTGTCGTACAGGCAATGAATGACGTGCACCAAAAGACTCCAGCATTTTCATTTCATCCCTCAGTCCCGTGAAGATATAAGGTAATTTCTAATTATTTATTAATTATTATAAAAGAAAAGCACTACTTAGACCACAATCTACCGCCAGCAGGAAGGAAAAACCCGACTTAAGCAGAAGCCTGCAGAAAGAGGCATCCAAAACCAACATTTTGAAAAGGAAACGGTATATCCAGCTTAGCGCAAGCTACAGTGTTTGATCTGGAACTTCTCGGACAACACTTTCAGAAATAACTGCCGGGAGGAATTCACGGAGAACGGGCTATGCCAAAGGAAACCTGCTGGGAAAAAAAGCGCGGCTCTTCCCGCTGATGTGCGTGGAGCATCCCGGCTGCCGGCAAGCCGGGAGCCAGCGGGGCCGGGCACGGGAGAAGGGCATCCAATGCGGAGCGGGCAATGCTGCTGGAGGAGCCCAGCCCCAGCCCTGCCAGAAACCCTCACGCTGTATTGCTGAATAATCCCTTTGGGAAAAAAACGACCCAAAAAACCCAGAGAGAGGGCCCTGTTATTTATCTCGCACTCCCCCGAAAGGTGCTAGCCACGCCGCGCAGCTACCCCGAGGAATTCAGGATAAATCCAGCAGCAAAAGGCGGGTGGCAAGTGGGATGTGATAAAGGCAGCGATCACGGGAAGCGAGCCACGATGCTGCGGGTGTTTCAGGGCCGGTTCGGTTTGCTCCTCCGTATCCATGGCCGTTTTCCCCTGGGAAAGCTGGGAGAGTCCCTGGAGAGTCCGGATGCGATCCAGGAAGGACGGGGAGAGCAGCATCCCCGTCTCCGCAGGACACAGTTGAGAATAAACCCTGACAGCTGGGAGTGACTCGGGAGGCGGGCAGTGCAAGCCCCAGCCGGGCACGCCTGGGCGTACGGATGTATTTGCGAAAAGGAGATGAATTCCTGTTGAACCACACGGTTTGAGCGGAATAAGAGCAGAAAGAGGCAAGTGGGAGCTAAACCTGGACAGAGGGGGTACCCGCTTCCTTGATGGGGCATCGCTTAGCAAGGGGAGGGCAGGGACGTCTCAGATCGCAGATGCTTTTTGCCTCAGCGATGTTTTGCTCTGGAATGTGAAAGCACCAGCTCCTGGGGACAGCCGGAGGGGCAGGGTATTACCCACTGCACGTCGCTGCCCGTTGGCACCGGCAAAGGAAATAATCAGCCGTGCAGGATGCAAAACAGTGCAGGAGTCCTGAAGCATCCTCGGTCCAAGCTCACAAGGATGGCTTCGACGCAGGTTTTGATTAAAAATGATGAAGACTCTCTGTGGCTAGTTGAAAAATGACTTGAAACTTGGTCCTCTATTAGTTTTACACCATTTACAAGGTTTTCCCCGGTACCAGAACCACAAATTCAGCCTAGTAGCTGGAAATTAAGCCGTGCTCTTTCTGTGTAACTGTTAATTGTGAGCAAACAGAAAGATTCTAGGGCCGAGATGCAGCTGGTAAGTCGTGGACAACGTGCACGGTCCAGGGGGATGCAGCCCCAGCCTCGCAGGCTGCGCTTCCCCACATGGCAGGAGTAACACCCCAGGGTTTGCCAGGGATACTCAGAAAAACCCCGAGGACCAAACACGTGGGCGGTGCTGGGAGCTGGAGGAAGAAAATTGCCCGAACTGGCTTTCAGAGGGATGGCAGCAAGTTGTGAACTTCAGTGCACAGCAGGACAAGGGAAAAGGCTCCTCGACCCGTGGTGCCTCGTGTCGGACCTGGACACCCACACGTGCAGCAATAAATACACGTTTATCAATTGAATGTATACGTGTATCAACACTCCGGGCGGATGAAAGAGCTCTGCCCAGCCTATGGCAGTCCGTTCCCAGAGGGCAAGAGGTGTTTTCGCGGGATAAATATCCGTCGAGCGCAGCGGCGTGCACGCCGAAGGTGCAAGCCAAGAGGTTTCTAGGACTGCTGGAGGTTTCTAGGACTGCTGGAGGTTTCCTGCTCAGCTCTCTTGACACTGGTCTTCGTTTCTGATCATCCCAGCACCAAGGGAGCCGGTCTCCCGGCTCGTCTGTAAGCGGAAGCTGAACTGCATTTGCTGTTTTGCAGCACCTCGGATGCAAGGGTTATTACTCAGCACCACACTGCGTTTGCAAAACGTACAGATGTGTCACTTGAAACTCTTCACCCCTGCGTCCTCCCAGGACTTTATCCATCTCCAAGCTCCCTTTGGGTGCTTCTCTTCCCTGACTTTGTCCTTCATCCCGTGCATCACTCCTAAAGCAGCTCCGAGAGGAGCAAGCCTCGAAGGGCATTTGCTCAAGGCTTGCTCTTGCAGAGGTGGCCACCAGCTTTCTCCACCGATTTTTCTGGTAGTCTCTGCCTCTGCTTTCCCTCTCACCCAGCGGCTCTTTTCTCTTCAGAAAATAAATAAACCGAAAAAGGTCGCGTCTTCATCTCTACTGGCACAGCCCCGAAAACAGGCAACACGCGCCCCGTTTTGAGTACGCACGCACAGGTTTGGGATGCTCAAGCAACCGTCTGACTTCAGCCCTAAAATACCTGACCCCTGCGGCCTGCTACGGGCCCCCTTGGGCAGCTCACCTCAGCCCCATGGGCCTCAGTTTCCCCCGTTTCAAGCAGAAACCGGAGTTCATCCCACCTCCCAGCAGCAATGCCTGCCTCCCACCCAGCACCGCGGCATGGTGAAATCCCGAAGGAGCAGCACCCTCCCAAGGAAGACACCCAAATCCCTTCCGGGGACGGAAGAGCTTCCCATGCACCCAAACCCACGGGAGCTGGCAGGTGCCACAGCATGAGAAACGGCTTTTTTTTTTCCTACTCTTAATAAATTGATGCACTTAGAGGCGATGCACTGGCTTTCAGCTCTAATCCTTTAATTGGGCTGCGGGATCCTTCTCCTGCTTTAGTGAAATAGTTTCATCTGCCAGCTCCGAGCCCGTTATTCCAGAGGATTAACCGGCAGAACGATGCACCATCACCGTCTCCCTCGCGCGCGAGTCCTTCTCCTTCCCAGCTTTGCAGCACCGGGATCCGGGAGCAGACGGATCCCTTAATGCTCCTGCTCACCTTCTCCGGGGTGGCACATCCCGGCGATGCAAAACTCCTTCAAAGCGTCAGAGCATCCTGGCTAAGCACTTCAGTTAACGTGCTCAAACGCAGCTCTTTGGCTTTCCCATCCCGAGCGCGCGAGGAATACAGCACAAGCAAACCGCTGGTTTGCACCTTAACCCATTAATCTCGATTTTCTTTTTTTCCAGGATTAATTGCAGCGGTGGCTCTGCTATGCCGGCAACAGGCTGACGCTCTTGGGGAGCATCGGTCGCAGGCCAGGCATCCCCTGCGCTCGACAAAGCCAAACGCAGAGCAAATTCCCGGCTTCCCAAGCTCATAATCTCATTATAAAGCTGGACAGACAGATCCACATGAAAATAAACCAACGGGAGCAACATGAGCCCCGGCGCTGCTGCCGTTTGAGGCTGTTGGGATCCAGCTGCGGGGGCTTTGGCAGCCTCGGGCATCGTAAATCCCCGTCGCACAATAAAAGCCCGGCACGCCAACGGCCCTGATTGGAACCTAATTGCTGCAAACATGATTAAAGCAGCTTTTTTCTCCTTGCAGCACAGAGAGGAGCTATTTTAAACGCATGCCTCAAATTACGCCCCGATTTTCTGACATCCAGAGAGATGTCTGGGTGCCTCTGGAGTCTATAGGAGCTGCGGGGTCCTCAGCACTCCAAAAATATCAGGTCAGTGGACCTGAACCGGGAGGTAAGTGTGTTACAACCAGGTCACCCAACACCGCCGATGCTGCGGCGGGTGCAGGACCTGATGCCCGCTGCGATGCCAGGGAACACCGCGGTCACTTTGAAAACAGCCTTGTCCCGTGCCAACCCCGCGCAGCCAAGCTTGGCACGGGCAGAGGTGACATTTCCAGCTCAGCCCCGCTATTTCGCAGCCACACGAGCCTCCTGGCCAGAAGCCGCTGATTCTTTGCAGGATTAGAAGAAGGGACGGGGAAGGCTCAAGGCTGGCGAGGGACGGAGGATGCTGCTAAAGCGCGCCGGGACTGGCAGAGGAGTGATACGCTCGGATGCCCTGATGCTGGAAGCGATGGCCAGCAGCACAAGGCAATGGGAACAGATTTTGCACCACCGAGAGCTGCCCTCCCCGTCCCCCAGCCCGGTGGTACCCAGCCGCGCCCGGGGCTGCCGGCCAGGCTGCTCTCGGCGGGCAGCTCCTCCCGGGCTCGGCACGGTGGAAGGAAGGTATGGAGCAATGCTGGGGGCAGGGAAAGGGGTGGGAGGTGAGCAGAGTAAAAAGCAACGCCCCTGGCAAGGCGAGGGCTGACGGCGGGGCGGCAAGCTGCTGAAACGGTGGGGTGCAGCCCAGGCGGGGGGACGCCGGCAAGTCGAGGCGTGCGGAGAGGCAACCGACCCGTTTGGAGCGTTTTCCCCTCTGATTTCAGAAGGCATCAATGCAGAAAGTCCTTTTTTTTTTTGTTAATAAAAGCCCAAAGCCAAGAGCACACATGGGAAAGGCAAACAGCTCATCTGGGGTGTTATTTCTGCTCCCCTAAAAGAGACAGTGCAATATGTACCCCCCTAAAAACTGGCTCGGACCCTCTGCCTCAAAACCGCATCGCATGGGCAAAGCTGAAAGACGTGGCTTCGGCAAGTGGGTGCCACCACCCCCCTGCCCGCACCAGTCCCTGGTGTTTTCCCCTTTCTTTGTCTCTTTTCCCAATTTGCATTATTATTTTTTATTTCCCCAGCCTCCCTAGGTCGCCTTAGCTGCCTCCACCCTTTTGGCAGGTCTTCTGCTCTTTCTCTACCACCTTTTTTGGTGGCACAGGGCACAGCAGAACCATCCTCAGGATCCTCCACTCGCCTCCCTCCGCTTCAAGACCTCTGTACCCGAAACCTCGTGCACAGAATAAATCAGGCATTCAAGCTAGGGAGAAAATCAGGAATCTGAGGTAGGGAAAAGACAAGTCTTGGAGAGGAGCTGTGACCTCCTCCAGCATCCACAGCTGGAGATCTTCCCCGGAGCAATGCCAAGGCCACGCAGGGTGGGAGCCACAACCATGGTGCTTGAGGACACGATGGGAAAAGTCCCCAAAAGGCCTTAATTCATCGCGTTTTACCCAAAACATGTCATGTTTTACCCCAAAACACGACAAACCCCCGTGGCCAGGAGAGCACCTGCACTCCAAGGGGCTGGAGAAGCGAGGACGTGCCACCAGAGGGATGGCAGGACCGCAGGGAAGGGGAGTCGGTGGCTTGGGGACACCTCCCAGAGCCACTCCAAAGCCAAGGGTGGGAGGGGAAGGAAAATGGGGGTGAAGGGGGTGGAGGGGGGAAGATGTCCAACATTGATGTCCATCTGCTGTGGCTTGGGAGGTCAACCCCAGCCCCACAGGCTCCATCGCATGGAGCTCCATCCTTAGCATCCAGGGCAAGAACTCCTGTCTCTCCATCCCTTAAATCTGCACTTTTAAACTAAAATAACACAAGCTGTCTGATTCTGCTCTGCATTTAAGATTTTGCAGCTGAAATGCAGATTGCCCAGAGAGGTGGGAGATGCCCCATCCCTGGAAACATTCCAGGTCAGGCTGGACGGGGCTCTGGGCAACCTGATCTAGTTGGGGATGTCCCTGCCCATGGCAGGGGGTTGGACTAGATGGGCTTTAACGGTCCCTTCCCACCCAAACCCTTCTGTGATTCCATGATTCTAAATGCTTTTTTTTTTTCCCCCAGAAAGGGGAAAGGAATATCTGAAAAATAATATATTGCACGTGGGTCTTCTAAACCAGGACATAAAAAAATCAAACCAGGGTTTTGTTGAGAAAGGTCATGAACACAGAAAATCAGAACAATCGTTTCCACCTGCCCGGCACAAAACTTTGTAAGATATTGCGTTTTGCCTTGACTTGCGAGCAGCTCGCTGCTGCTCCCCGAGGAAGCCCCCGTGGTCACGGGCGACATGGCCAGGACCCAAACGCTGCCCCGTGCTCTCCGAGGGCTCTCTGTAAACCCCAGACTTCTATGGGCAACATTCATTTTTCATTTCTTATGACAGAAGCCCAAAAAGTCTTTGGAGTTTGACTTTTCTATGGCAAAAAACTCAGTAGCTCAAATGCAAAAAGTCCAACCGAGGACTGGCAGCCTTTCCCGGGGCGTGTCAGGTACCCCGGTGGGTACCAAGGAGGATGGAGCAGGGCAAGACGGAGAAGTTGATGTGATGCCTGGAAAACAGGATGGAGCACCAGGCATGATGGGGGCCCATCCCTCTCCCATATGGCACAGCTCCGCAGCCTCCCCGAGGGCCGTGCCGGCTGAACCCCCCCAGTTCTCAGCCAGGATCTGCTCTATCTGCTTTTTAAAAAGATGAGCGAGGCAAAAAAATCCACATCTGTAATTTCCCAAATGAGGAGCTTTGATTTTTAGTTAAGTAAAATCAGATGGAACAGACTCGGTGCACCCACGGATCAAGAGCGTGACAGAAAGCTGTGCCATTAATTAGCGCCTGCTACGAGGTTCGTCAGTCCAGTAAACCCAACGGGAAAAAAAACTGCCATAAAAATAAACTCCTTGGCAGAAGGTGTGCACCGAATGCACCGACCAGCGGGGCAGGAAAAAATTGGTTTAAAAAGCCACAAGAGGAGAAAAAGACACCGGCATCGACACAAGAAAGCAGCAGGTACGGGGATCCGAGCCTGGAAACGGGAATGCTTCTGTGGTTTTTAAATGGTACCCAAAGAGGAAGGCGTGTCCAGGGCTGTCTGCCAGGTTAGGGACGTGTTGGGGGAAAGCCTTCGAGCATCACCGGCTGGTGGTGGTGGTGGTGGCCTGGCCCCAGGTCCTGAGCTCACCTTCAGCCTCCGCTCCAGTCCCAGCCAGCCCGAGCGCTCTCCTCCCCATTCCCAGGGATCAACGAGTAGAGGAAGATCCAGCCTCAACTGGGGGATGAAGCCAACTTCCAAGGAAGACCATCCTGCGTAGCCTGCAGGGCACACGCTCGGACCCCAGCGATGATGGCTTCTTTGGAGGTCCTCTAAACCAAAATTCAAGCTGTGGAAGCTGAGATTTGCCCAACGCCCACCTATTCAACGTCAGCATATTCACACGGAGGCAGATGCAGAAAACCAAGCCCAGAGTCCTCCTTTCTTCACTTCCACAAATACCAGATTCCTCTAAAACACTGTATGGAAATCAGCAGCTCTTAGGTTGTATAACTTTTTATTCTAGTAGGAGGAAGGAAATTATCTGATCTATGAATTTAAAAAACTGTGGAAAAATACAATCTGTGAGATTCAGAGCTTGAAAATACCAGTGCAAGAAATAGAAGAGCAGATCTTGGCTTTCAGAAATCAGCATGGCTCCTTCAGAGCCCTGCGCTCGCCCGCTTTACACCCCCCGTCGCGATGGTCTGCTGGTGACAAGCCCCAGGGTGCTCCCCAACCGTGTGCCGTAACGCCAGGCAGGAGTACTGGGACACCGGGGTGAGATCCATCTCACGGAGCATGGGACATCTGTGATGGAGATGTTTCCACCTGAGCTACTCGCCTCATGCTCCCCTTACAGCCAAAGCAGAGAAAAAGGCATTTTTAGAGGAGATTCGCCTGATCCATTTTAAATACCTTTTATAAGATAGAGGCTCATTTGGGGGTCTTTTGGGGGGTGTTGTTATCCCCTAGCCCCCCTCCACACCAGCAGTCAACCAGGTTTTGCTCTCTCTCTTCTCTCTTTTTTGGTGAGAGCTGAACTCCTGACTTCATCACCTAAAACTCCAACGTTAGCCCCGGAAAACATAACCCGTGCACCTCGAGAGCCGGCAACACAGCGCTCGCTTCAGCCCCGGGTGTTTCTGTGCCGTCCTGGAGAACATCCTCACCCACACAGACTCAAGTGGTTCTTCAGACACACCATGAACGCTTATTCCTCCATCAACGTACACGCAAAAGCACATGTCAGGAGGACACATCTTGCCAGCCACAGAGCCAAGGGAGGAGACTAAGCCCTTGGGGTGTAAAAAGCTGGCTGTAGTGCCCATGTGGATGGTGAGGATTGAGGACTGAAGCTGGTGGCCAACTCCAGTTGCAGCAGTGGAGCCAACGGTGGAGACAGATCGGTGGAGGGCAGGACAGCGGGACATCCTGCTGCTCTCCCATGTCTCACCTGAGCTTCTTCCTTCATGGCCGGGCTGGAAAAGCAGTCAAACCCCCCAGTCCAGCATTGCTGCTGTACCAGGACTGATGATGGCTCCACGTAACGCTCTCGCAGCTCCTTGCCACGCTGCCTGCAGCCCGAGCGCCCGGCCCTACCAACCCACGGTGGCACTGGGAAGTCTCGCTAAAGCTCGGGGCTAGTCCCAGCAGATACAAACCTCTCCAACCACCGCATAAAACATCAAACCCTAAAAGGACTAAACCACGCAGACTCATCCATCCACCAGCACAGATTTGCAGGTGGGACACTGGATTTATATCGAGGTCAGTGATTTCAAGGCAGCTTTTAAGCCATTTGAGCAAAAGATAGAACAGAGCAGCAGCTTGACTTATCCTTCCACTTGCCCCAAAACCCCTTCAACACTGGTATTTCAAACCCAGGACATCCCCCGCGCTTCAGTGCCATTTGCCACACGGCGCTGATGGCAGTTCCCGTCAGCAGGAGGGCTACAGCCACCCCCACCACGTCTACAACCGGCCCCGGGAAACGGACACTCCTGGTGGGCAACAACCCACTGCTGTACCACGTCTTCAGCCTGGTGATCCCAACATTAACCTTCCACGTGGCTATGGGCTGCTCCCCAGTTTGGGTGGCTCCTCCAACTGGTATTTCTCCTCTTTTCCCATGCAGAGCATAAGGACTTTGAGGGCAGGAATTTTGTTGGGTTTTTTTCAAACATGTATCTACCCAGCAACAGGCCCAACCAGGTTCCCCAGGACTATACAATGCAAATAAACCAACAGTCTTGTTTTAACTCATTTGACCATTACTATAAATCGCAAAGAACATGTTCTAGCGTTGCCCTCACCCTAACCAACTGCTCTGCAACTGAATGGCAACCTGTGACATCCTTCCAAGGGAGGACCTCAGGGAGGATGGACAAGACGCGTGCTTCCCTTTAACGAGCCTAAAACACTAATCCCCTTTAACACTCCCATCTTCCAGCTGAAGAAACCTGACGCACAACCACACACGCTTCTGCAGCTCTTGCTGGAGTGGATTAAGAAGCTCATTGACATCTTCTGAGCTGAGATGCCATAATGTGCCACGTGAATGCTCGCAACCCAAAAGCCACCAGGGTTTGCTTAAACCAGCGTTGCTTTTCCACACCATGGTGGTTGACCAACGGGTGGTTCTCTCCTGAAGGACTCCAGATAGACCTGCGACACCACATCTGTCCATGCCCCAAGGCAAAGAGCATCGTGCACCATCAGGGTACGACAGCATCAGGAGGACAGCTTACCAACCAAGACACCGGTCCCTGCTCCGATCAACAAACGCCACTTTTTTTGGCAAAGTTTACATGGAAAACTCTATTTCTCTGCTTCTGATAAAATCCTTGTGTAATGGTGAAGAGCGCAGAGCAAAGCGCGCTGCCGCTAAAACAGAAGGAACAGGGTATTTCTTTCTGTCTTCACACCTTTTAGAGTTAAACATTAATGGTGTGGAGACGTCTTAAGTAAAAGAGGCTGGTTGTCTGAACAATGTCAGGAAAAATTATACGGTGCTGAGTGAATGCAAAATTAATGAGCGCTGAATGCTGACAGGAGAGAACAGGCAGAAGGAACTGAGAATCTTTTATAGCCAACGCTGAGATCAAGCAGGTAGAACACCTCCATCTTGCCGGGGAAAGGAATAAAGGGAGAAAAAAACTTTTATCTCAAATCTGAAGAATTTAATTCGTTCAAAACCAGTGTCAACTCTGCACGGCCAAATCTGCAGAGGTGAGAATGGGCTACGTGTAGCTCCCCCCCCACTTTAATTCAGCCCTGGCATAGCCTTCCTAGCTCCGGCAGGCATAAAATACATCGCAACACAGTTCTAACGATCTGACTTAATTAATTTTGCAAAGAATTAGACCGACTGTCTTTTCTCAGGATGTAGCATCTTGAAGCCCTGGTACGCCGCATGCCAAAGTCCACGAGAAGTTACTATTAAAAATCCACTCGTGTCAACCGTTAAACCAGCTTTCTGCTCAAGTTGCACAGGCACGTCAAGTATGTGGAGTGCACCGGCAAGGGGCCGCCTGCCAAAGCGTGCAGACAATGCAGAGCTCGAGCGCGGCGAGGGGGGAGCTGACGCTTCCCATGCACAGAGCAGCACTCCCCGCCCCAGCCCCGCTCCTCCAAACCCGGCTTTCTCCTGCCTCCCATCTGTCTCGCCTCGGCTGCAACGGGAGAGCCGTCAATCTGCAGCTATCGAGGCGATCGACGTGCTCTTTCTGCTACGCCAAAGGGATCTGCCGGAGGTAACGGCAGACTTCGTGACGCGGTGTCAATGAACCGAGGGGTGGCTGTAAC
The DNA here is from genome assembly GCA_009819775.1 of Phoenicopterus ruber ruber. Taxonomy (NCBI): domain Eukaryota; kingdom Metazoa; phylum Chordata; class Aves; order Phoenicopteriformes; family Phoenicopteridae; genus Phoenicopterus; species Phoenicopterus ruber. Next base: position 127,010,528 of record CM020217.1, on the reverse strand, counting down.
ATGTGCACATGAGTGTGGTCAGTAGGTGCAAGTGAAGCTCCAGCCCATGAGACGCCCCTGGGGGGACAGGGATGGGCAGGAGCAAACCACATGGTACGGGAAGCTACCTAGAGAAGATGGAGCCACATGGTATGGGAAGCCACCCAGAGAAGATGGAGCCACATGGTATGGGAAGCCACCCAGAGAAGATGGAGCCACATGGTACGGGAAGCTACCTAGAGAAGATGGAGCCACATGGTAGGGGAAGCTACCTAGAGAAGATGGAGCCACATGGTACGGGAAGCCACCCAGAGAAGATGGAGCCATGTGGTAAGGGAAGCCACCCAGAGAAGATGGAGCTGTGTGGTATGGGAAGCTACCTAGAGACGATGGAGCCATGTGGTATGGGAAGCCACCCAGAGAAGAAGGAGCCACATGGTATAGGAAGCCACCAGAGAAGATGGAGCCTCCTGGTACGGGAACCCACCCGGAGAAGACAGACGAAGCCACGCAGGTTAAGACTGCTTTCCTGTCGATCTGCACAGAGCCTGCTCAGGAGGACCTCGCCTCCAAAATGAACTTCAACCCCTCCAGTGCAATCATTACCCAGAGAACTGGGGGTGCAGTGCCAGAGGCTGGATGTTCTCAGCGGGTGCACGAAGGCACAGCTCTCGGGCGCTCCCCATCCCGAAGCAGGTAAGCGCCCGAGAGACTAAGGAACAAGGCTGAATATCCATCCTTCGTTTCCCTCCGGGAAATACCACAGAGACTCACGCGATGGGGTTCTGCACCTAGGGTCAAGGTGCCGCTACCTGCAACTACTGTTTTAAGGACTGTATCCATTATTTCAAAAATTTGGGATGGTCCAAACTATTCCCTGCTCCCATAAGAAACCATCCACGCACGTAAGTCACTGTCTCAGCACAGCAGCTGCACCAAACCTGGGGCAAACATCAGCCTGGGGAACCTGATCCATCGCTCCAGCATTCGTCAGCCCCGCTCGTCGTAACATGGACTTAATGTTCTAAAGGGCAGTTAGGCGAGACTGGCGGTTTAGTTAATTAATGAAAGCCTGTCTTGGAAGGCAGGGTTCCTAAACAGCAAGGGCAGAAGGGACCGTGAGGAGTTTCATTTAAAACCACCCAAATGGCGTTGTTGGCTTTCTACCTAAGGCTCTGGTGAGGCTTTAAGCGCCACCAAACACCCCGTGATGAAATCGTGGGGCGCGGGGGAAGCAGAACACGCCAGATGAGGAGCTCGGCAGCCGGGCACCAGGGAATAACGTGGCCTCCGAGGGAGCGAGGCCGCTCCTGCATCTCTCACGCTCGTGTCCCGGCAAGTTTGTTTGCTTTGCCCAACCACTCCGCTCGGCACAATAAAAGCTATTATCTCCTTGTACAAATCTGCCTTTATTTCCCCTGCTCACAGGAGCGTTAGGAGGATCAAGGTCTATAAAAGTTTGTTCAGGGGAAAATCTGAAATGAAAACGGAAGGACTTGCATGGCTGGCTCCAAGTTTGGGGTTTTTTTTCCCATGAAAAAGAGTTTTATTATGTTATTTCTTGCTCTTTAGGCACGGCAATGCCTGCACCGCCAGGTGCTCCCATGGGTCCATAATCGAGGTGGGCACTTGCAGAGATGTGCTGGGGGGAGCTTCCCTGTGAGCCCCCTCTCTTGCACAGGACACTTGATGACTGGCTCAGATGAGACATCCCCATCGCGGCTGCCAGAAGAGAGGTGGGACGGAGCCCCGTCGTCCTGCTCCTGCACCCAAAGGGATGCCAGCTCACGGGATGGACGAACCTCTTTCTGATCAACCAAATGAACCAGGGTCCGGAGCAGAGGGAGGACAAGCTCAGAGGCGGCAAAATCCTGCTGGGGTGCCATCCCGGGGGAAGAAGAATCTTAAAATAGGTTTTGTCCATCTCTACGAAGGGTAAGGAGGGCCAGGAAAAGGGCTTTAAAGAAAGGGGATCTTTTTTTCCTCCTCCTTTCCTGCCTCTCTTAAAAATGAGACTGAATCAAGGAGGGGAAAAAAAAAAAAGAGGAAAAAAAAAAAAAGCTAATCCAGCACAGCAGAAGGCAAGAGGAGGAGTGATTTCTACAGGTGGTTTATGACTCTCTGCATGATCCACACGCCTGTTACATCCTATCAGATCCTCTTCTTACGGCGAGGTGCTAAAGGATTTATTAGTTCTTGACAGTGTGAGATGTTTAAAAGCTTGAGGATGTAATAACCAAATGTTCACTTGTTAAAATAAAGGCACCGTTTGGAGAGGTCTGTGCAATTCTTAGCAGCCTCCCCTTCCCCTCGGTCTATATTTAAGCTGCCAGCTAGATTAAAACTGTCAGAGCAGGGATGAGAATTTTATTGACACGCTTTGTAGGTGGTATGGCTCCATAAAATAAACATATACAGAGGATGCTCCCTGGTGTTGCTGCACAGGCAGAGATTTTTATAGGACTGACCTGGGGGAGTTTGTATCTGAAATCAATCCCTGATATAAAACAGATTCCAGAGGATACAGAGGGACAGACTTCACAAATGGCTGCGGAGAGCGTGGGCAGGGATGCAATCCGTTTAACATTTCACGTTGAAACCAAACTGCGGAGAAGGGGAGGGCGTGAAATTCCCCGAACCCGCTCCAACAAACTCTTCACCCCTCGTGCGCGAGGTGCAATTAATTACTCTGATAACGGGAGGGTTTAATGCCGGGAAGGGCGCAGGACGGAGCATGGGGCAGGGGACCCACGCGGATGCTCGGGAAGCAAAGCGAAGACTCGCCTCAGGTTTGCGCTGGCAGAAGTCGCTGCCGTGGACGGGGATCTGGCTCTCGAGGCATTTTTCAAAATCAAAATTTTCAGATGTATAGAGGTGAAGGCCAGTAGAGATCACTAGATCGGCCAGTCTGACTCCTTGAATGTCGCGGCGCCATCCAAGTTCACCCACTTCCACCACCATCAGCCCTGAACTTCTGTTTGGCCAAACCCTGACGCAACCCACCGCTTCCCCTGGCAGCTGGTTCCCAGAGCAATCCCCTCCCAGTTGTAACTCTGGGCCCGAGTCCTAATTTGGTTTTGTCTGGCTTCAGTTTTGAGTTATTCTCTGTTATGCTGGATTTAAAAACCTCTTTAGTAGCCAGCATTTTCCGTTCTTGTTAGTGTTTATAGTGTCATCACCATGTCCCCACTCCTTCCCCCCCCGCCTCAGATACACTCAACAGAGCTCTTCAACCTTCCAAGCTGCAAGACATTTTCTCCAGCCCCCGGCTCATTTCCGTGGCTCTCCTCTCTGCCTTCTCCGGATTTTGCAATCTCCTTCCCACGTGGTTACTGTGCCTGAGCTCCAGTTTTGTCCCACCAACTCCATGCACATGTAACATCACCCAAGAGAAGCCCACCTTGCTTTTCATCACATCCCAAGTTCACCTTGACTGCCTTCGCTTCCAGGATCTCCAGATCTTCGTGAAAAGCACCATTTCCCGGGATACCATCCATCCAGCACTCCTGTATGCCCACCCTGTATTGGTCTAGCAATGATTTTGTATGTCCTTCCACATCCATGAAGATGTTGAATAGCACCGAGATCTAGCAGAGACTCCCAAGAAGCTCCATGAAACTCAATTTTGAGAATAAAGGTGTTTCATCAGGATGAGGAGAGGTCACCAGTGGTGTTCCTCTGGCACCCAAGGTAAGGTCGTCATGCAGGGAGAAAATACACACCAAGCCGAGGGTGGGTTGACCCGTTCACATGAAAGAGGACCAAATGGTAGAAAAACTACCCAATTGCTCTGCTAAACTGTGCTAATTTCTCCCACTTTCTACTGCTTGAAGGTCACGCACTCATCAACCAAGAACATGAGCTTTGGCTGAAAGTTGGGGATGGCTTAATGGAGGTGACAAGAGGAGCCAACTGTTACCTCCAACATACCAGGACACAACAACCAGCAACAACCTAACGCTACTGGTAAGATCTGGTAAGAAAAATCATGAGAGTCTGGGCCAATTCACTCAAGAAAAATGAAGTTCAATTGGAAGAAGTACAGAAAAGAGCTGTTGGGTTGATGAAGGGAAAGGCATAGCTATCTGACACCAAGATCCCAGGAGAGCTTGGTTTGTTGGACAAGTCAAGCGAAGGTAGAGAACAAGAGCAACAACTTCATAAAAACACATGAGGGAAAGGTGGTAATCACCAAGCAGAAGGAAGAATAAACAAAATTAAAGGGCAATGCTGGCACAGACATGATCCAAAACTCATTTCCATCGAAAACGAGCAAGTGGTTTCATCCTCTTCAGGATCCCAGAAGGATTCCTGGAAGGATGAATTTAAACAGTTGAAAGGACTGGATCTGTTTGTACTCTGTTTACCTTGGATCAGCCTCACACTTGAGGGCTTTCAGGGGGCACCTACCGAAGCCAAGGAGGAATTCCCCCTCCCCGCTGATGTCTAATCTGGCCTCCAGGGTTTGGTTGTTTTTCTTTCTCTGTAGCCCTCTAACAAACGGTGAAAAATTGGCTGCCGAGACGGGATGAAAGCGGCGTGCATCCCTCCCTCTAGTAGCACGAGCTGCTCCCTCAGGGCTAATCCAACCACCAGATTTGGGATGAAGAGCGAGCTTTCCTCCCCAGCATCTGCAAACACCGGGCAACAGCGCCGCTGGCCGAGAAGGTCCTTCCCGACCTCAGGGACGAAGGCGGAGGAACCCGGAGTCTGCAAAACACCGCCCTAAGGCAAAAGCAAAGCTCCCCTTTTCTGACCTCCCTTGAAGCAAACAAAAGCAGGAGAACTCCGATAAAGTCAATGCGTTCAAAGAGGAGACTACAGCACCAGGCTGACAGTTGTAGCCTGAAGAGATTCCAATCTAATTTCAGATTTGACACAAACCTTAATGTGGTTTTAATTAATTAATTAAAAAAATCCTTTAATTAATGTCAACCCCTTAAAGCAGTTTTCATTTACTCCATTTCCAGGAGACGTTTCCAGTTCCATTGCTCCTCAGATGCCATTCTCCTGCTTGCTTTTGTTCTTCAGTCAAACCTCCAATGTGAGACCTAACCTGTTTAGAATACATGCCTGGCCCTGAAAGCTGGGGTGCTTTGAGCTCCGGATGTTTCTTAAGCCTTCACTTTAATGGCTTTCCAAGCAATGGGGTTTCCATCTCTTCTCTGACTACACAAAAACTCTACAATTTGTTCTGCCACTGCATGGAAGTGTCCTCTTTTGGGTCCACTGAAGGACCTCCATGTTGACTCAGCGCATAAAAGCTACCAAAAATTACACTTGAATTCTCTGAATCTAATAGTTTATCTCCGTTTCCGCACGCGAGGCAGAAAGGCAGCAGCGACGGCGTGCTGTCACCCTGCCCTCCTGGCAGCAGCACCCACCTTGGGCAGCTCTCCAGGCCACCAGGGAAGGAGCTCAGATGTGATGGGAGAGTGCAGCAGGACATCCCCGCGGCCCAGAGTCCCTGGGACCTCTCTCCCCCTTGGCTCTCCTGATGGCAACCTGTACTTGGTAGAGTGGCCACTGGCCCCTGTCTTCAACCTGCTCCAGCTGCATGGCCAGCGTGGGCACCGCGTCTAGGTGACCACCACATACTGTGTCCAGTTTTGGGACCCCAGTGTAAGACAAACTGGAGTGAGTTCAGTGGAGGCCACCAAGATGGCGAGGGCTGGAGCACTGATCCTGAGAGCAGAGGCCAAGGGAAGGGGTTTGCTCAGCCTGGAGAAGAGACGGCTTTGGGGCACCTGACAGCAGCTGCTCGTGCCTACAAGCAGTTATGGAAGTGATGGAGACAGGCTCTTCACAGCGATGCATGCTGAGAAGATGAGAAGCAACGGGTGCAAGTGAAGCAAGAGATGTTCAGGTGGGATAGAAGGAAATTCTTGTTCACCACGAGGCCAGCCAAGTCTTGGAGCAGGTCGCCCAGAGCACTTGTGCTTCTCCATCCTTGGGGGCTTCCAAAGCCCAACTGGGTAAAGCCCTCAGCAACCTGGGCTGATCCCAGAGCTGACCCTGCTTTGGGCCCATTTGTCAAACACCACCGCTATCAGAAATGGAAATAAGCTTTATGGAAATGAGACGGTTCCAGCCGGACAGAGAGATTGCCAGCGCCCAGGTGAAATGTCAGGCTGCTCCAAGCGGATACTGGATTACAACACGGGGAGAGGGAAGAGCTGAAATGAAAGAGGATTCAAAAATAGAAAATGCAAGAAATAATGCAAGCGTAACCAAGGCAGAGCACGTTATGCAGAAGGTACTTCGCCTTGGTGGCATGGAGGCAGCAGCTCCAAGGGCCTGAGAAGTTTAATCAGAAACTGGAAATACTGCCTGTGATTCAATGCGTGTCAAGAAAGACGCGTTCAAATTGGAGTCGGTGAAAGAAGGACACGCAGACAATTTAGGAAGATCCTAAACAGGAAAAAAATGCCTAAAGACTTTAACTACATTATCCTGGCAAAACAAAGCCAAGCGAGGGAGAATGTCCCAAAAGCTCCTTCCACTCCTGCACTGGAGATGTCCAGCTCCTTTGCAGACTGAGTAACATGGACTTGGGGTAGATATTTCCTCAAAGCTAATGAAAAGTCCATGTAGAGCTCCGTCCCCAGGGGCTGCAGACACAAAGCCCTGTGGACTGAGGGTAACGTGGGAGCCTGGACCTGGGCAGAAGAAACCAGCTGCAAGCCTTTAATTGCTCTGCACTGGATTCCCCTGCTTCGGGGTAAAGCTCGCCAAGGGGCCTCGGCTCTGCGACTTGCTTCCACACATTGCGTGCAATTACATGCTTTGTGGTTTTATGGCAGTAATTTTATGATCTTTAATAATGTACCACATCACTCAGCTGCTGGGACAAGAAGGGGCTCTTGACTCAGCGCCTCAGGACAGGGTCTCCTCCTCCCAAAACCTCACGCGACCGTCGCAGGCTGTGGGAGAAGCCTCTTCCCAGGCCACCACTTCACCATTTTCTGACCACCACTAAATACAAAGCCAAGGCTCTTCTTCTTCTCTTTTTAAAGCTCACCATATGTTGGCATTCCTCAACCCAAGAAGCAGCTCGTCATTCATTTTGAAGAGGCCTCCATACGTCCCACTGAGGACCCGGGACCTCTCTGCGCCAGAAGCTGCACATGTATATCACAAAACACCTCCAGGGCCAAATCTAAGCATATGACAAGACAGCAGGGAAACTTAATTAAAGGAAAGCCACTGACAGCCCAATGATTGCATGCAACAGAGCAGCCAAAATCAATAATTATTTCATATATTTTACTTAATTAACCTACTGTATTTACCCAAAAGGAAAATTAATTCCCTGAGCAGGTTAACTTCCAAATGAGGGGTGGTCCTAAATTAAGGGCCCTCTTCTTTTTGGGGTGATGGGCCCTAGTGACAAAGGAGCACAAGCTTGCCTGAAGGAGCCTGTCTTAGCATGGCCACGCTTCAGAAAAACCCAAATAAAAAGATGTCAGGAGGACACAACTGCTCGATGGCTTTGCTGGACCCAGAAGAAGACACCTCCATGCAACAGAAGAAAAAGTCATGGAATTTTTCTGTAGTCCAAGAAGAGACAGAAATGCTCTTACCCCTATAACTCTTGCAAATTATTAAAGTAAAGGCTCAAGAAATAGTCTTCTCCCCTTCTCCATCCAAAGCAACTCAACTTAAAAACTGAGGGTCATCTTTGCAGGTTAACACAGTAATGTTCAGAAAATAAAGCTTATTCTTCACCTATCGCCCTTTAAAACATCCTGAAATCAGGTCACTATTCTGTAATATTATTACAGAATAAAACTGCATTAATAAAGATCTGAATTCTTCTTTCCCCTATACATCTATAAGAATAAATTCAGCAGCTCCCCCACCGAAAAGCCAGTCTTCACAGGGGCTGGAGGGGTCACATGTGGGGCCATACATGGGGTCATACAACCCTCCATCGCCGTAAGAAGCCCCGCACTGCAAAGGCAAGCAGCGCCTCAAGGTCCTTCATGAGACAAGCTAAGACAAACCCAAGCAAACACAGAATAAATCTTTTATTTTGGCAACGACAGAATAAATCTGCTGGGGCTTTTGGACCTCGCAGGACCAGAAACTCATGAGCATCCCCCCACGCGTCCTGGCGGGGCCGGGAGCCGTGCCGCGGCTGCTCCTGGACCAGGTAGCTGCCGGCTCTGCGCACCGATTCCCGCAGAAGCCAAACATACGGCGGCACAGCGGGAGAGACCGCCAGCGAGCGGGGATGAGCGAACGCAGGAAGGACGGGAGGAAGGAGCTCCCTTGGACGCCGGCGGCAGCAGAGTCACTTGCGATGCCTTAGGAGGTGTTTCAAGGGCAATCCTCCGTGGCTGTTTGAGTTTGTAGGCGGCGTAATGAAAAGCTCAATACTATTTGATTTATTCTATTAAGGTGCTGCATTTGTACTCCTGCTCTGGAAGGAAATTAAGCAGCCTATCAATGGAGAGGGCTTTGGGGAGAAGACTTGGTGGCTTCATCTTAAAAAGGACGCTGTCAAGGTTGGGAGCTCTACAAGGGAGATGAGATGACCCCTCCGCTGGCTCCCATCTCTGTCAGATCTCTGCACACTGCTCATCACCCCTTCCATAAACCAAAGGTTATCTCCCAAAACTCAAGTGTTTAATTAAAAAGCTGTTCCGGGGAAAAAGGGAAAAGCCTTTCTGGAGCCCGCATGCCACTGCAGAGCCTGGCGGCGCAGGGGCATCAGATGCTGGGGCTCTGCCTCTCCTCAGGGCAAGGGTGACCCTAAGCTCCACAGGGCAGGCAGCAAGTACTCCGTCATTTTACAGAAAAGGGACAAAACAAGTGGTGCTCCGCGCATCAATGCAGCTTTTTCAATATCTCTGCTCATTTTTGTACTCTCCTGTATGACCAAGGTGCCTTATTTTTACATTGCAGCCACACACTGGCTGCCTTCCCGGTGGCAACCGAGCCTCCTCCCCATCCTGCAGCCTCCTGACTCCATCGCATCTCCAGCACGCTGCCCTGATGGCTTCTTTGACAGCCTTCACGCCACCTCTGCTAACCCCACCAGCCGAAGAGCGACGCATGTTGAGCAGCGAAGCTGTCCAGCTTGCCCCTATCCGTCGGGTTTTGACCGCAGCAGCGCTGCTCTGAATTAAGACGACCTTGGGTGAGCTCACCTCCGCGTGACGGCTGGACATCAGCGCCGTCCCACGCATGGCCATCCCAGGAGAGGACCTCCAGCATCCATGTGCTGGGCGCAGCGCCAAGCTGAAGGCAAAGGGGAGGGAGGTCTGCACGGGTGGGCGCTGCCCCATGGAGCCCAGGCAGCGCGCTCGGGGAGATCTTCTCCTTGCTGACCTCCACATCACCCAGGAGACATCGGAGGCCTTTTCTCCTCCTTCCCTGGCGAGCGACCGTGCGCAGGCATGGCCCGGGGCTCCAACACTCAAACCACCCGACTCGAAAAAAAGCGAAAAAACTTTTGCGGGACGGACAAAGGCTGAAAAATTAACTGTCTGGCCTCTTCCTCCGCTGCGTTTATTGCTGTCTTGGCAGATGAATTTCAGGTTGCTGCCACAGCCGCAAACCGCTTGTTCTGCCAACTGTACATTACTAACATTGGAAGGTGTCCAGACCTAGGAATCTTTTCTAAAAGCATTTGCTTCATACTTTAAATAGCAGCCCAGCAGGCAGGGGGATGGGAGGGAGGGCTCAGCCCCTGCGTGCGATCCATCTGCAAGCTTCTGCCGGCTCCTCCACCCCTCGGCGGGTTAAAACTGAGGACGACCCACGGTGGAGGTGCCGGGGTGGGGAGAGCCGGTGGGACGTGATCTCCAAACCCTCCAGGGCTGGCAGCGGGGACGATTCCCCCCCCGGGATGTCCCCATGCCCCCGGCGCTGCCACCTGCCCCTGCCCAAGCTCCCCAGCTCCGCGCCTGGCACGTTATTAAATTAGTAACAGGATGGTGGCTGTTTTTTCATTGAAATCTCTGCTACAAGGTTTAGCGTAATTTTCCCCGGTGCTTATGGGTTTTGCTTATTATTGGGCAGAATAGCACCATTTGCTGGGTTTTCTGTGATTCTGTGATTTGCTGGGATGTCCTGAGCCCGCTGCAACACATCACTGCAAAATCCCAGCTCCCCGGCTCCTCTCTGTTGCACGAAATCATGTCTCCGGGTGTATTTCCTTAGAAAGGAGCACGGCCACGTGCTGCAGGATACGTCACCGTTCACAATACTTTAGCAACAAAACTATATCCTCAACAGTTAGTAAATATTAATCAGTTTTATGGCTGAGAAACAGAGAGGAGGAGGAAGGACACGGGCAGGGAAACATGACGTCTAACGCTCAATATAACTACAAGGACAAAAAATTGTCTCTGGCCACAAATATTCTGACTTTTTGCCATATTTTTCCTACCTCCTCATGTAAAATGCTCTCGCAGTAAACTGCTAAGAACAAATACAGGTGAAGTTTCTTTTCTTTGGCAATTTGGCGCGGCGCTAGATAAGCCAGCAATACAGAGCAAAGCTCAAGGCGTAATATTTTTAAGTAGTGCTTGTCCTAGTTAATGTTCAGCCCTGCTGTGCAATGTCAAGAAAACTAATGAACAGTGAAGTGGCAGCGAGCAGGAACCTGGGCGTACTCACCCGCTACCAAACTCCTTTCAGAGCCCGGGCACAACGTGAATGAAATCTAAAAGCAGTTGTCCTGGTTCATCGAGAAGCCCGGGCAGCCTGTGCAACGTGAGCCGAATGCCTTCCCACCGTGCTTGCCCCAAAATTCGGTGCCTAAAATAAGAGCGAGCTGGGAGGACGTACGGCAATGCCTGGCTTAAACTAAAAGAGGGGAGATTAGGACTAGACCTAAGGAAGAAATTGTTTATTATGAGGGTGGTGAGGCCCTGGCACAGGTTGCCCAGAGAGGTGGGAGATGCCCCATCCCTGGAAACATTCCAGGTCAGGCTGGACGGGGCTCTGGGCAACCTGATCTGGTTGAGGATGTCCCTGCTCATGGCAGGGGGTTGGACTAGATGGGCTGTAACGGTCCCTTTCCACCCAAACCATTCCGGGATTCTATGGAGCACCTGTACATGCACACCCACACCCCAGCCACGGGGTCTGGGAAAAATTTAACATCTGTTATCAGGCAACACCGTTTCGCTCGGAGCGTGCGGTGGGAGCGTTGGCAAAGGCAACGCTTGACGGATGACGCTCTCAGCGCTAACACTGAGCGGGATTCACCTTGTGCACGAAGGACAAAAAGTATTTGCAGGAAGGAAAAAAGTATTTGCTCAAAGGACAAAGTATTTGAGCGCACGAGACGGGCAGCCCTTGGCAGGCATGACGCAGAGCAAGCTGGAGCCCACCTGCAGCAGCTCCAGGAGGGATGCTGGGGCTGCAAGGACCTGAACAAGTCCCACTCCCTCCTTAATACACCTCACCCCTTCTCCTGTGCATCGCCTGAGCCCTTTGGACTGGCACGTTTCGGTCTGGGAGTTGACACTCGGGGTGAGGTTTAACCTTTATATGGCTTCTCAAGCACCTCTTCTGTTTGCCATTTCCAGCGCCGTATTCACTGGCGGGAGGTGGGTTAATGCCCCTCTGCTCTGTTTGGTTGGCAGGAGAACAGATCTGACAAGGGTACATGGTTCTTCTCCAAGTCTCACCCAGCATGTGGCAGAGCTATCTGTCCTTCACCTTACCCAGCCATAAAATGGGGTTTCTGCACACAGTTAATAGCAGTATTGCTGATAAGCCCTTAATGGGCTTGATCCTGAAAGCTTAGCAAGCACTTCTGATTATTTTAATCTAAGGAATAATTTCAAGATGAATCATGAACGTAGAGTCAAGTGCCACCTTGCTCCAGAAACAAAGGTGGCATCTCAAACAAGCCAAGCAACGGAGGCGAAGCACACCCTTCCATATTACTGCTGCCATAAAATCAGGAGAAGGAAAACTATTGCCAATGGAATGATTATGTCATGATTTTTCATGAATTAAGTCATTATTACTTGCTGTGATTTAGTGTCTGAAGGAGAACGCTCTTACTCTGAAGGCTTCCGACAAGCCGAGGCAGGAGGCTGCCGCCTTACCTTGCTCCAACCTCTTCATCTGCTGGATCTGATCAACCGTCTTTTTTAGGATCTTGCATTTGTCGGGTTTGACACTCAGAGTGTCGATGTCCCCGATGTTTGCCGACAGCAGCTCCGCCAGCTCCTCTAAATATTTGTTCTCCTGTTCCCGTCGCCGCTTTTCATTGCTGTGGGAGAAGGGAAAAAGAATTAAAAGTCACATTAATGACTTTTTCCCACTGCTCAGTCCAGTCACACCTGGGCATTGCCAAGAGCCCAAAAACACAAGTACTGGCTGGAGTGATGACCATGCTATAACCCAAATATCTCCAAAATACTGGGGAGTTCATTCAGGCCTTGTCTATTTTTATGCATATAAATACAATCAAAATTAATGCCAAGGGAGATACATAGGGCCAGCCAGACACCCTCAGCAGAACCAGACCGCTGACATTCAGGACTCTGCCTTCCTCTCAAAAATAGTTATAAATGACTTATATCAAAAATAATCAAAAATAGTTATATACAGCCTCTTCTTTTTCCACTGCCACTATTCCAGCTGTCGCCAAGTTTAATCCTAAATTCATACATAAAGGCTAACAACATCCACCAGAGTTCACCAGAGTGAAAATCTGAATCAACGGTGACAAGAGGAAGATGAAAAATATTCATGAGATCAACCTTTTTGTCCCAGCGACAGCAGCTTTGCTTTTAGCTCCCGGCCACCGCAGAAGCCCATCGCTCTCCCGTCAACTATTTGTAAATTCTGGGAACTGAGAATATATTATTTACGTGCTATGACATGGCCATCATTGAAGCCACCCTGGACACTAACATATTCCTTTACCAAAGACGTTATAAACATCAAAACCACCAGAACAAACTGTGCATATGGGAGAGACACACGGAGACACACTTTCCCTAAATACCTTCCTCTGCTTCAACCATGGGCTGAAATGAAGACAGCTCAAAATGCCCAACACAGCTCTACACCATTTCTGATGCCTTTTATCAGGTTGGGTTTCAATAAGCCACCTAATTTTTTTTGTTGCGACCTCCCCAGGATGCCCAGCACTCTATTTTAGAAGTACTGCCTGAAAATCCCTATGATTTACTGGACACCAAGAAGCTGCTGAGATGCCTGTGGGCATGGTGAGATGTTCCTGGCCTGAGAGAGGCCCCACCGCTCATGGGGGGGCTGAGACAACACTATTTACAAAAGCTGAATCCAAAGGTCCGGCTCGGTAGATTTGTGTCCCACTGCAGAAGCCGTCGGGTTGTGCTATGCGGCCAAACAAGCTCCGCTAACAGCGGAAGCCTTTGAGAAGAGGTTTGGTTTACTTCCTCTGCTGAGAGTGCAAGCCAACCGGGGCGTGAATACACCCCGATAACTCTGCAGAGAGCCTTTAGAAACCATATCTGTCCAAACGGGGAGGAGACACGCCAGCCCTCCCCTCGAAGGAGCTCCTCAGGTGGGCTGCACAGATCTCTCTTTATTTTTCCCTAATTCCACGTTATTAGCTCAATATCCAGGTCTGACAGGTAGGTGTTGTCTCTCGGGCATTTTTCTGCTGCTTATACTTGCTCTCACATGAAAATATCTAACGACCACAGGGATGAAATGGCCTCAAGTGCATCAGGGGAGGTTTAGATTGGATATTCGGAAACATTTCTTCCCCGAAAGGGCTGTCAGGCCCTGGCACAGGCTGCCCAGGGAGGTGGTGGAGTCCCCATCCCTGGGGGGATTGAAAAGACGTTTAGATGTGGTGCTAAGGGATATGATTTAGTGGTGGACTTGATAATGCTAGGTTAATGGTTGGACTTGATGATCTTGGAGGTCTCTTCCAACCAGAACGATTCTATGATTCTATGATTCTATGAGCCTCCATGATGAACCTCCCCTTGCCTCCCAAGTTCACTCTCCATCACCTCGCTTCTCCTCCTGCCCGTGTCTCTCCAGGTGGTGTGACTGCCCAGAGGCGGAACAGGAATGACTCACTCTCCTTTAACTCCGTGGAGCAGCAGAATCAAAAAAGAAAGGAAAAAGAAAAGGCCAAGTCAGCTACGGGTGTGGAGAACACAAGCTGTGTTTCTGCTTGGGCCACTGGTCTCGTGAAGTCCACAAGCGAGACCTTCCACGGGAGACACACGGTGCAACTTGGAAACAACTCTGCAATGGATATTTGGAAAAATGTCTTCCCCGAAAGGGCTGTCAGGCCCTGGCACAGGCTGCCCAGGGCAGTGGTGGAGTCCCCATCCCTGGAGGGATTGAAAAGCCGTGTAGATGTGGCGCTTGGGGACATGGGTTAGTGGTGGCCTTGGCAGCGCTGGGTTAAGAGTTGGACTCGATGATTTTGGAGGTCTCTTCCAACCCAAACGATTCTGTGATTCTATGAATGGGCTCGGGTGGGCGCGGGAGCCCTCACCTCCCTGGCAGGCACCTGCCGATGGGTGCTAAGGGGTGACGGGCAGCAAAACTGGCTTCACGGAGGTGGGTTGGATGTCCATCTGCTGCAGAAGTGCTGGGCCCAGCCATGGACCTCAGCCTCTTTTTGCACTGGTATCGGTGACACCAGCGCTGGCACGCTCCCCGGCAATGGGCAGGCAAATGCTTCTCGAAGGAGCTGAGCGAGTATTTCAGTTAAGATCAAATTAATTCTTAGCTCTCCCTGTGAACCAAAAAGCAATAGCAGAGGGGAGAAAAAAAAAAATCCCTCTGTTGTGGGTGAGCTCATTTCATGAAAACCCTTAATGTCGCTGTTGCTGTGGCAACTTTCAAATTGTAGGAGGGAGAATTGGCCAATTTTCCTTACATAAAAGCATCATGAGAATATTACAGCAGTGGGCTGCTCTTTATGACTCCCAAGTATCATCAAAAGCAATAGTTAAACCTTCCAGGTTTTAACAAAGGAGTTTTGAAGTTCACTTTGCTCCGGAGTACGTTACAGAGGACTCTGGCCAGCCCAGGGAGGAGGACGAGGTCCCTCCCCGTCGCGGCTGCGAGTCGGGAGATGGTCTGAAGGAAGCACACAGCTCTGGTGAGGACTTCTCTTCTGGATTTTGGTAACGTGCTTCAGCTCCAGCGTTCGGGGTTGGATGGCCAACCCAACAACAAGTATTTGAGTCAACACTTCTAAAAATGCTTGTAGGTGCTCTGTGGATGTAAAAACTCATTGCGCTTGGACAAAGGAGGAGAACACTTCATCAAGAAGCTTCTGCTTCTCTACGATCTCACCCCATATACTTTGAAAGACCCCTGGTGTCGGCAGCAGAAGGCTTTCTTGGGGTGCTTAGGGGTGAGGAAACAAACCACAAGAGATGTGCTTTCCAAAGGCAGAGCAGATGAAGCAAAGCCAGGTGTGTGCTCAGCCATCTGGAGAGCAGTTCCTTCAAGAAGAGGAGTCCAAGCCCACCTTGCTCCCTGTGGCTCTGCCATGGGGTCCCAAGGACCAACAGCTTCACCCCACACTCACCTCCGGGGTGAGGACCGGCTCCGAGACCAGCCTGGAGACAGCAGCAATGGCTGCAGAGCTCGGACCCAAATGACTCAGCCAGAAAGGGGCAATATTTCACATGAGCACAGAAGTATTTGGTAGGAATAAGACAGCTACAAGTGCTACCAAAATGTTCTCTGCAATTTAACGGCACAGCTAAGCCATGAACCACAGAGCCTCTGTAAGAAGGTGTGTGACCTCTACAGAAGGGAGATGTTGCAACCAAAAACTGCAATAAGCAGAAATCCTCTACCAACCACTTAATATCTCTCTACTGGAACACCGTAGCCTTTGCATTTATTGTCTAGAATATCATGTATGAGCCGTAAGTGATAGAAAATACACCTGGGCTTTGCTCGGTGCATCAATATTCTGCGACGACGAGCAAAACAGCATCCCAGGCAGCAGAGACACGGAGTCAGCAGCAGCACCGTACGCTCGTCCTTACTAACAGACTATATCGCAATGGAAAAAGACGCACAGGATTCACAGGGAGCCTGAAAGCCCTGTGGAAGGAGATCACGACTGCCTCTACCCAGGACTTCCTAGCCTAAGTCGGGTGGCAAGGTAGCTGGGACGGGAAGGCTCGGTCATAAGCAGAAGGTGCGTTTCCGTAGCGAGCTGAGCGTTGCAGCAGCCTGCATCAGCACACAGAAATGAAGATATTTCAGACAGAAATACTTTCTGTTCCGTAACTGCACCATGGAGCAAGAGGGTCTCCACCGGAGTTTCTGAATATTACAAAACCATGGATTTCTTGGTAGTCTGATGTGAAGAGGCAGAAGGCTTGGGATGATCTGCAGACCCCGCAGAAGTATCTGCCCCAAATTTACCCCAAGAAAGCTTTCCTGATGCTCTGAGCGCTCTCAGTTTATAAAATCAATACATTAACTTTGATAACGAGCCTCTAATCATCATTTGCCACCTAACAACAAGCAGAGCAGATGGGGAGCCGCATTTCCATCATGCTCCATCTTCCACCGCAGCCACCGCTAAAAGCAAAGCGAAGTTCTGGTGGGAAGTGTGAACGTTTCCGAGTGGCTGAAACCCGGCTCCATCTGCTCGAGCAGACGGGACGGAGCGACGCAGAGGGAATGACAAAGTAGCCGCGGCAGGGGATGGATTGGGAGCGGCGCACGTACCTCTGGGCTGTATCGCAGGGCGAGCCTTTCCTCTTCCGAGAGTCGGGGTTGGCAGGGTCCGTTGAGCTGTCCCCAAGGCCACTCATGTTGGTTGACCTACTTTGCACCTGGAACCGAAGAGAGACAGGGTAAGGACAAGCTTTTTGCAGCTGCAGGAGGAGTGGTTCCTCCACGGCAGAGCCAGAAAACACGGACCAAGTGATCCCTGAAGAGGTAACTAACCCAACGCAAGTCTTTCTTATTGAATCGATGCCTCGTTCGTCAAGGAAATGGCACAAAGGGAAGACAACACGTGGTCATGTTACCCTCCTTTCGGTGTCCCCCAGTCACTGTTTGGCCAAGCGAGCCCTCACCACCAGCACCGTCATCCTCACATCACAGACTGAGCTCTTCCCTGTATCCCCACAGATTTCAGCTTCCTGGCCTTACGGCATTTTAACAACTACCTACACACGGGCCGTTCCAATGCTTTGTTTACGTGAGTTTGATTGCTTTTATTTTGTTTCCTTCTCCTGCAAGCCTTCTCCTTCAGCCCATCTCCCCCCGGTTCCTCTGACTCATGGCTGGCAGAGGACGCTCCACCCCTCGCATTGTGTCTGTGCTCCTGCTCCCCCACCACCTCCTTTCCCCTCAGCACATGGCCTGGGCTTTAATTAGAGCTGCAAACTGACTCATCTCTTAACTGGATGAGACACCCTCCCACGAACCCCTTCCCCACCTCCAGCGGAGGCTCCCTCCCGCGCGTGGTCCACCCAGCCCCAACCTCCTCCTGGCAGAGAGCTTCCCACCACCGCTGGTCCTTGGCCGGTCCCAACACTGGGCACCTCCTGGGTTCCCGCTCTCTCCAACACATGGACATTTCACCCTTATTTTTAGGGTGTAATTTCAACAGATGTTGGGTAAACTAGTCCATGCTATGGCAAACGAGAGGTCTAAGCACCAAAAGAGGTCCAGAAGCTTCAGTGAGAATATTAAGTCATGAGGATTACAACACTGCAATATCCCACATAGAATCATAGAATCATAGAATATCTCAAGTTGGAAGGGACCCACAAGGATCATCAAGTCCAACATGCTAATGCTCTTTAACCATGGATTATATTTTTTTATTTAACTGAATGAAATACTGTGTAAGCCCAATAAGGGCAAGAAAGCCAATTAAGGCTTCTTTCTGGATACTTCATCTTGAAAGGTGTTAAAGAGATTTGGCCAAAGACCATGATGCTCGCCAACCCAGTAACTCAGCCAGTCGCCTCCAACTGCCTAAATGGGACTAAACACATCTACAGGATGGGGTCAAAACCTCATACAACACGTTAAACCAAGGGACGGAGCTTCTCCGGAAAAGAAATCAGCTACGCACGTTGCTCCCCATGCTTTGCTGAAGCCATTCAGTGATTTTTCCAGTAACCACAAAAACTCAATACTGGATATTGCCACCCTCCAAATGATTTATTTATTTTAGAAGTGTTCGTCATTGTAAGAAGATGCGATCCCTGAGACATAAAGTAACAGGACTCTGGACAAGAAGTTAGTAGTTTAGAGAGTAAAAGGACTAAATCCTTAATCTTAATTCCCTTCATTTCTTCCATTACTTTCTAAAAGCTGGAACTTTAAAGAGAACTGCTGACGGATTGTGATAAAACGAACCCTAGAAGGCACGTCCACAGTTCCCACAGCCCAGATTCCCCCCACGTTTTATTCAGCCTTCCCGAACGCTCGATGGGATGCCTTCGGTGGTCCAGCATCTCCCACCCATTGCCCAGCTCAGCGCAAGGCTGCCGCTCATCAAAAGCCATCGGCGCTGGTCATCTCGTGCTCACACAGGTGACGATTAAAGTCGCGTCAGCTTTTGAAAGTCCTCTGAGTCCCAGACCACATCTGCAGAGAAGCTCCTCCTGACTTCAGAGCAGTGTAGAGGGATGGACACAGCTGTGAGCATCTCCTCTGCTCCCTGGTTGCTTGAAGACCCCAGTGTTCATATTAAAACCCAGAAAGCCACCCGTGCCCTGGGCTGCATCCCCAGCAGCGTGGCCAGCAGGGCGAGGGAGGGGATTCTGCCCCTCTGCTCCGCTCTGGGGAGACCCCCCTGCAGTGCTGCCTCCAGCGCTGAGCCCCAGCACAAGAAGGACACGGACCTGCTGGAGCGGGGCCAGAGGAGGCCACGGAGATGATCTGAGGGCTGGAGCCCCTCTGCTATGGAGACAGGCTGAGAGAGTTGGGGTTGTTCAGCCTGGAGAAGAGAAGGCTCCAGGGAGACCTTCCAGCAGCCTTTCAGCGCTTAAAGGGGCTTATAGGAAAGATGGGGACAGGCTTTTTAGCAGGGCCTGTTGTGACAGGACAAGGGGTGATGGTTTTAAACTAAAAGAGGGGAGATTCAAACAGAAATTGTTTACGCTGAAGGTGGTGAGGCCCTGGCCCAGGTTGCCCAGAGAGGTGGGAGATGCCCCATCCCTGGAAACATTCCAGGTCAGGCTGGACGGGGCTCTGGGCAACCTGATCTAGTTGAGGATGTCCCTGCTCATGGCAGGGGCTTGGACTAGATGGGCTGTAACGGTCCCCTCCCACCCAAACCATTCTGTGACTTGATTCTACGAAAACCAGCGTTACTAGCTTCGTTATCTCCTATGACTGAGGTGTCCAGGGAGGTGTTACACATGTTGGCCCACCACCTCCCCAGTGACCCACCTCTACGCTCAGTGTTGAAACCCCCCCCTCCAACAGAAGTGAAATATCTGAGCTTAAAGCGCAGGGCCAAGGGGAAGAGCCCATCTTTCGGCAGCACACAGGCATTTCTGCTAACGCTTGCGTCACCGGTGCTAAGGTGAACGTGGTTCCTGAAATCATTTTAGCAATGTTAGAGCAGGAGATCGATGCCACGGGCACGAGAGCTCATCCGCTGAAATTAGAAACCCTGAGCAGATGCCAGCAAGCTAGCCATGACCACGGATTTGAGTTCATTCCCCCGTCTTTGGCATGTTTGCAAGAAGGAACGATGCCAACGCAAATATAAGGAAGGGGAGAAAAGCAAACTCTTGAAAAATTTAAACTAAAAGTGCTGCATCATCTGCTCTGGGTGAGAAGCTTCCCGGGGTTTAAACCTTCTTCTTGAAGGTTTAACCTGCTCTCATCAAAACACTGGGTCTCTGTAAGTGGCGTTGCTCTTACAGGAACTGATCTTGCCTATCAGCAACCGAATTCAAAGGGAAAATGAGCAGGGATATGGCAGGTAAAGTCGACCGTCCCACCAGGATGCTCCACTGCGGGACCGCGGCTTGGCAAGAGCGACCATATGCCCTAGAGAGGTGAACTAAGGACAACATTGCAGCCTTAGCTGAAATCCTTGGCTTGAGTTAAGCCCTTGATGTAATACACTCAATGTTTCTTTTTATTGTAAAAGTAGTTTATTTTACGGCAAAACTTGCCAGGGCTGACAAGCCAAAAAATGTCATTTGGTCTAAAAATAACAAGGATGATTTGGTTCGAAAGCCCCATTGGGTCTGGGCAAGACCAGGGGCCGATGTCCCCCGCCGAGGGCAAGCGTTGGGCTGCCGGTGAAAGGCAGCTCTGCCTGCCGCTGCCCGCGCTCCGGGCCCTTTCACCAGAAACCTGATTTCTAAACACTGGCTTCTTGTAAAAACATTAATATTCTGCTGGCTTAGGAAAGCAAACAAAGGCAGAGGAAGGATGGCGGGATGGTCATGAAAACAAGCTAATTAGTTCAGCCGGGGCGGAGGAGTGGTGGTTTCCAGGCTTAATACGGGGGCTCTCCGATGCAGACCTGTGCTAAACCGACTGCTCCTCTGCTGTCACAAGCCACCAAAAAAACGTATTAAGGGACGGCATAAAATGCTGCTGGTGTCCCCGCTGGCGCTGCTCACTCACCGGGACTCCTTGGGAGGTGTTTGACCACAGCAGGAGTAAGACCTAAGCGTTGCATCAACGCAAAGAGCGTTGGCTTCTCGCCCTCCTCCAGATGCCCATGGATGAAGCCTCATCCCAAAGATGCCCTGAACCTGCTGCTCTGAAGAAACTCCGTGTCATGGTACAAACCCGAAACGTAGAGTGTTTTTTTCTCAACAGCTATGGATTATCACTGCAACCAGCAGCTTCATGCTTGGGCTTGCATGCAGCTGGCACACAAGTCGCGGCCCTGCAGCAGCGGTGTCGATGAGCAACGCTGCGACGTGCAACGTGTTTAGCAGCAAAGCAAGCGCCTGTGATACAGACTGCAGCTCCCCAGCTCCAGCTGAAACGGGGCTGAACTCAAGCCACCGGCGAGGTCAAAGGTTTGGAGCTTCTCAAAGGTGGTTCTCCATATCCACGTTGTTCTTGCTCCCCTGGTTCTTAGTCCACAGATCTGGATACAGCACCAGTCCCTGGCCCCTCTTGTTACCAGCACCCCAATGCACCACTGCATCTGCTCACCAGAGACTAATTAGTCTCAAAGAGATTAATCAGAAGAAAAAAAAGGAGAGCAGGAATGGATAGAATCATAGAATCATAGAATCATAGAATTGTTCTGGTTGGAAGAGACCTCCAAGATCATCAGGTCCAACCATTAACCTATCACTACCAAGTCCCCCACTAAATCATATCCCTTAGGGCCTCATCTAAACGTCTTTTGAATACCTCCAGGGATGGGGACTCCACCACCTCCCTGGGCAGCCTGTTCCAATGCCCGACAACCCTTTCAGCGAAGAAATTTTTACGAATATCCAATCTAAACCTCCCCTGGCGCAACTTGAGGCCGTTTCCTCTTGTCCTGTTGTCTGTTACTAGGGAGAACAGTCCGACCCCCATCTCTCTACAACCTCCTTAAGTATAAGGATAAGAAGTACCAGAGCTGAACTGACCTGCCCACGGCCAGGCAGGGGAAACCCCTTCTGATTTCCAACCCTACACTCTCTCCTCTTCCATCGGTCCTGTGATGTGCCATACGGGAGCGTCTACCTGAAGAAGACGCTGCTCGTGGGATGCTAGCGAATAACCTAGCAGAGACAAGAGCCTTGACACGTAGGATGAAGCACCAGCCAACATCGATATTCCAACACAACCTTGGGGATCATGACACGAATGCAATTTCCATATTAACAAAACGTAACAAAAAAGAAAAAAGATGTGAATTATTGAGGTTTAATGCTTCTGCTGTCCTAACAATGCCGACAGATTTCCAAATGCTTCCCAAAGACGGCCATCGCTACCTCTAGCAGACACAAATAGTCCGAGTGATTTGCACTGACAGCGCGAAGACAGAGCTGGCTATCAAATACTTAATTCTAACAGAACTGCCCATTTCTAAGATCTATTTTCCACATTTTGGATTAATTTGACGCAGAAAACTGCTTACAAAATAATGCTAACATCTATTAGAGAGAGACACAATTAGTCGGCCGTTTTTAAGAAAACGCCAATGTTGGAAAAGTCCCTCATATTACAGCTATTTATCATCAAAATATAACCCATCTGTGCATACACACTCTCAATTAGAGGTAATTAAGAGCATACTTGAAGTGTCGCAAGGACACGTCTATATTGTTCCCCTCACAAGTTCATCATCAGCTGCTCCTCTCATTGCCGGGGTCAGAACAAGCCTTAATTTTTATGTTTTTTAAAACTTGTGCGGATTACAGAGAACGGCTGAAGCTGTGACGTGGATGGAGGAGAGGCAACGGGCGAGGACGAGTGAGTCACTCGCTAACCTACTGCATGTGGCGTCAGTTTTGGGGTGGGTTTTTTTTAACAAGAACTTCTTGGTCTGACCTCATCCCCAACAAAAAAAAAAGGCGAGAGATGTAAAGTCCTGATTAAACATTGGGGGTTTTGGTGGCTGAAGTTGTCAAAACCAAATGTCACATCTGTTTTGTGCAACGCTCCTAGGAGGGGGGCGGAAATCCCTGTGTCCATATGCCACTGCTCCAACCTGCAGAGACGTCTGCCTTCCAACTAAATCCTCGTTTCTTGGTACCTTACCCCAATTCCCCTGCTTCGTTCCCTCCTGCCTCTCACCTAGCCTGCGAGTCCTCCATCTTCTTCTGCCTGAGCCTGGTGGAGACGCTGCCAGATGGAGCCTCTGGCTCTGGGACATCCAACCCAACACGCGTTACACAGCCTGGCAAGCACGAGCAACTGGGTTTCTCCTGGTTCCCATTACCCGTCCTGGCCTGAACATCCCCTCCCAACATCAAGGGATGCTTCCATCGTTACGATGATGACGATGATGCTTGAGTCAAGGCTGGGTGGGACACGCTCAAGGTCACCAGGAGGGCTTGCAGCAACCCTACCTTGAGCCGACAACTCCACTGTCATTAGGGCTGTAAGAGGAGGGAGCTGATTTACTTTCACTGGCCTCAGCGGGGAAAACTAGAGGTGAAGGCAGCGGGGAGATCCACCCTGCCTGATCTCGCATCGCCTCTTCAAGCAGAGCCCGTGGTGTTGGGAGGAGGATGAATTCAGGGAGAGAGACCTGGAGAGATGAATTCAGGTCCGGAGACCTGGACAGGCTGGAGCGCTGGACGGAGAGGAACCTCATGAGGTTCAACACGGGCAAGTGCAGGGTCCTGCCCCTGGGGAGGAACAACCCCCTGCACCGGGACAGGTTGGGGGTGACCTCCTGGAAAGCAGCTCCGCGGAGAAGGACCTGGGAGTCCTGGTAAGTGACAAATTTACCATGAGCCAGCAACATGCCTGTGGGCCAGGAAGGCCAACGGCACCCTGGGGGGCGTGAGGAAGAGTGTGGCCAGCAGGTCGAGGGAGGTTCTCCTCCCCCTCTACTCTGCCCTGGTGAGGCCCCATCTGGAGTCCTGGGTCCAGTTCTGGGCTCCCCAGTTCAAGAGAGACGAGGAGCTACTGGAGAGAGCCCAGCGGAGGGTACGGAGATGCTGAGGGCCTGGAGCATCTCTCCTGTGGGGAAAGGCTGAGGGAGCTGGGGCTGTTCAGCCTGAGGAAGAGGAGGCGGAGAGGGGACCTCACCAACGCTTATCAATATCTCCAGGGCGGGTGTCAAGAGGACGGGGCCAGACTCTTCCCAGTGGTGCCCAGCGACAGGACAAGGGGCAACGGGCACAAACTGGAACACGGGAAGTTCCGCCTGAATGTGAGGAAAAACGTCTTCGCTGTGAGGTGCCCGAGCCCTGGCCCAGGCTGCCCAGGGAGGGTGTGGAGTCTCCTTCTCTGGAGAGATTCCAACCCGCCTGGACGCGGCCCTGTGCAGCCTGCGCTGGGTGACCCTGCTCTGGCAGGGGCTGGGCTGGGTGGGCTCCAGAGGGCCCTTCCCGCCCCCACCATTCTGTCATTCTGTGATTCTGTGAGAGCAGCACGTTCCGATGTCCCCGTGTCCGTCCAGCCCGGAGGGCCGGTGTTTGCTTTCCTTCCTAGGAGATAAGCAGGATGTGCAGAAATCTTAATTATCACCGGCTCTGCGGAGGCCGCAGGCTAATAAAAGCTGTCAGCTCGGGGACGCGGTGGAGCGAAAGCCAGCCACCTCAATTCCCCGCATCCGCACCCACCTGCCAGCCCGGAGGGGCAGGGGGCACGGAGGGCGCGTGAGATGCCTACACCCTTCAGGAGAGGCTTTCCACTGCCACCGGCACGGAGAAGAAAGGACCACGGCAGGTCGGGTAGCCCCGGGCAGGTCATTTTATACCCCACTCCTGCTCCGCCACGAGGGAGATAAACTGATGCAATGCAGGTTAGAAGCCACCGATCAAAAAGTCAACTGATCTGCAAGAGTTTAGCATTATGAAAGATTTAACATTTTGACAGCTAAAAATGTTTCTGAGGATGAATTTCACTTCTCTGCCTCATTATTCCCATCCTCGGAGGGCTGCGGCAGTGGGACGGGGACTCGTCCCAGGTCGCAGCGGGAAGCAGAGGCACAAACCAAGGTCTTGCAGGTCCAGACCCTCCCACAGCAGGGACGGCGGCTGCAGCCCGGCGAGCACGGCACCGGCGCTCCCGGCACGGGGGACATGCACAGGCTCTGGATTTTGAGGATGTGATGCAGGAAACAAAAAATCAGTTTAATTTAATTTCTTCCAAGCGGTTTACTGGGCCAGACTCCATCAACACACACATTTTTTGCTTTTTTACACAAGGATGGAAAACTCCTGACTGTTGAACAAGCAGCTCCCCGAGCGCTGGCAAACCCCAGGAATTAATTGACTTAATATTTACAAAAATGAACCCTCTTGCCAAGGACACCCTGGAAGTGCAAAGCCCCGGCACGCAGCGAGCACCCCGGCCATGCGTCCCCAAGCAGTGGTCCACGACCTGGCACCAAACCTCCCAGGAGCTCTTTGCTCTTCAGGACCAAACGAGGAGATGGGGGCAGAGCTGAAGGTCTCTTCCCACCTTGTAGACCCCGGTGGGTTTGCTCCCTGCCCCTAACGTAGCAGCCCGACCAGTCCTGGTGGAAGATTGAACTCCAGGCACCAAACCCATCCTGCGTTCACCACTGCAGAAGGTTTTGCAGAAGGTAAGGTAGGAAATGCCAACAGGCTGGTGTGCCCGTGGGGAACAAGAGTGGCACTGGGCTTCCCAACCACCCATGGTGGCCACGATGGGCCAGCCAGCACCAAGAATGAAGTCCTTCACCCACAGGTCCTACAGACCCATGTCCTCTGCAGAGCAGCCATGGGAAGCCGTGAACCTCATGCTAACGGGGTAGAGAGACAGGACTGATCTAGTTGAGGATGTCCCTGCTCATGGCAGGGGGTTGGACTAGATGGGCTTTAACGGTCCCTTCCCACCCAAACCATTCTGTGATTCTATGACATTAATCCCACCTTCCAGGGCCCCGTTTTTCTTGTAATTTTAATTCTGAGCACTAGAAACTTCTCCATACTGCACGACGGAAAAGACGAGCTTTGCTCTCCAAATCCAGGCTTCTCCGTCACCTTTGCCCACAGGAAACGGTTTGCTTTGGAAAGGTAACACGGGCCGCACGATCCCTAAAATCGAACCTATTGGGCCAAAGGGAATCCTGCATACAGTAACAAAAATACACGTATCCAAGCGAATTCCTTAAGGATGAAAGCACGGGCCAGCCGCACGCCAGCTCTGCAAGTGCTTGCTCTCTACATGATCCCTAGAAAACACAAAAAAGACGGGAAAGAGGTACATAAATCACGGTCCTGCAGCCAAAGTATCATCCTTAGAGAGGCGACAGTCCAAAGAGGAGGTGTGAATTTTAATACGCCCATCATCTCTATCATATTTGCAACTCACAGGCCCACAGCAGTCATCCTCCTTTAGCCCGGGGATAATTCCAGCAGCCAATTTGTTTTACAAATGAATGGGAAAATATGGGAAAGGGCTTTGCCTTAGCACGACGAAAATGAATAATCCAGCTGTGGGAAATCAATATTTGATGCCTAAGGAGACCTCTGCAAATCCACCACGCCACTCTCTTGTTCTCCCAAGCTCTCTTTAAAACTCACCTCAGCTAAAATACATCAGACAGGAGATAACTGATGTGCTGCTTATTGCACTAATTGCAATCATCTCCTTGTTACCTGGTGCTCACCCACATCTGTTTGTCACAGCCATCTGTTGTCTGTCTTAATTAGATCTCGCGCTCGGAGGGGCAGGGACTGTCACAGCACGTGATTTTCTAACCCCCCGGCATCCCGCTTCTGTCCGAGCACCTCCGTGCTACTACCGCGAATCCCCTCGCGTGGCCAAGTACAGGGATCACAGCTAGAAAATAGGAAGCCAAAAAAAAAAAAACCCCCACCCCAAAAATAAAGCAAATAAGCTCAGTAAGAATCACGCTGCACCGCGGAGGGTTTTCGGGAGTAAACGATCACCCACAGCTTCTGCTCCCTGTCCCGACTTTCTGGGATTCGCCTTCCGAGCTGCTCTGGGGTTGTTTGGAAGAACGACGGCACCAAACCAAACCCAGTTGTGGGGGACGGATGAAAACATGGAAACGAAACTTTTCCTTCTACTCCAGTACAAAAAATATTGGAAAACTAAAAAGGATGACTCGCCTCGTGCCACCGTCCTTGATGCTGCTGCCCCCAGGGTGTGGGGAACGGAGCCCACCAGCTCCAGCAAAGCCTTCAGAAGGTGCCGTCTTGCACCTCCTCTCCCCCCATTAATGTCTGGAGCGCTGAAATGCTGCTGATATTAATTATTAGCAACTTTGAGCATCAGCTCAAGTGCTTCCTGCTAAAACACCCTGTCCGATAGGTTCTCCTCAGCCTTCCCCAGAAGGTGGCCACTCAGAAGGTAATTCCAGCCTCAAGAGATCAGAAGTGACCGTAGCAACGTACGCCGGCATTAAAGCACCTAACTTTTTAAAAACAATCAGAAACGAGCACAAGCGCCTCGCCAGACACTGCCATCTGAAATGACAGCACGAAGGAAGGTTTCTGACAGCCATCTAAATTTCAGTCTTACCGAGTTTCTGCTCGCGTGGCTTGCTCTGAGCAGCACTGCTGGTAGAACTCATCTGTGAGTTGCTTTGATCCTTGTTCATCCCCTTCTCCTGGGGTTGTCCCTGCCTGAGCCGTGGCTGCATTCCCCACTGGCTGGTAGGAGCTGGGGTGGGACCGCGCTGCTGCCGTGGCATTCTCCACGTCCCCAGACAGGACACCCTTGGTGTGACGACCCAGTGTCCTCACTATCTGAACTCAGCTCCACCTTCAAGTGCTCAGAATGGGGAAACCCTGGCCCTCCCCGCAGTCCCGGGGCTCAGCAGACTGAGCTACGAGCAGGCAGAGGATGAAATTTTGCTGCTGAGGTTCCTCCTGATGAGGAGTCTGGCTCCTTTCCACGCGTTGGGTCAATACAGGCACCCACTTGGTCTCAGCCGTGGCTCCTTCCCCTCTCCACTTCAACCCTCTTGCCAAGATCCTAGACAAAACCGAGCCTGAATTCGTTTCAGCAGCACAACAAGACAATGAAAGATCTTTCAGAGACAGATGCCTCGGTGCCAGGTAAGATGGGAACCCACCACCCATTTGCAATTTTATGGGTCATAACTCTGTATCCGCTGAGTTACTCCACCCCCATCACCTGCTACACCCATGGGAACAGTCCATTTAAAAGGATGAGGATGCATCATTTTCCCTTGAAAATTACTCCAATCAGGTATTTTAAGCCCATGTAAAGATCTCCGAGTATTAAAACCGCTTTGGTTTTTTATCCTCATTAAAAGCCCAATAGAAATTCAAATTTCTTCTTACACCAGCTGTATTCCCAAAGCACGCCAACTGCCTTATTACAGGGCTGCTCACGAATGTCAGCACGTACTCCGCGAGCGCTCGCATCCATTAATTCCGCCTATCCAAAAACCAGAAGAAAGGCATTCAGCCACTGCTGTTAGCAGACACGGAGCCGTCCACGGGAGGGGAAAACCAAACCTACGTGGGCTGAACGAGACCCATCAGCCAGGCGATGGGCTGGCTGCAGCGGTCTCTACAGTGGTGGATGCAGTGATGTTTAAGCTTCACTTTAAGATCTGGGCTTAAGTGCCATCCTGCTTGGATTTCTTTCCCCATTTTTCATTTCGGGACTGACAGCCCCATCAGATCCCCCCAAGGCTGCATCATGCATGGTTAATACTTTTGGAGGCAGCAAGGCTGGTAGCAAGGTAAGATAAATGAATGTACAGCGTCGGAGAGAAACAACAGTGATGCAAGAAACCCGCTGAAAAGGTGAGTCAAGGTTCAGTGTCTATCATTTTAATAACAAATCATCATTTTTCTCGTTGCCCACCTCCTTATAGGACCACCGAGTACACTATGATCAGCGAGAGGGAGGGAAATTTAGCCAGCAAATGGTAAAAATGGCAATGCTCTGCTTAAAAACACACGGGAGCAAGGGCTCGTGGTGGGGTCCCACACGGGGGTCCAGCCCTTGCACGCTACACCAGCTCTGTCCCATCTCTGGGAAAGGACGCTCTTCTCTACATTGCAAGCAGGAACCCAGCTATTTTAATGCAAAAATATAGATTTATTATTTTTTTGCAATTGCTTTGCACTAGTAATGGGACTATGTTGCAAACACAAACCGAGGTGAGCCCAGAAATGGATATGCAATTCAGCTGCCATCCTTGAGCAGTCTTCCTCGTGGAGCCGCTCGTGTCTCGACGCCAGCAAGCGTCGGTTGGCAATGTTTACAGCAGAGATAAGATACAAAACAGAACTGCAAGAAGCATAACCTTTTCTCCCAGTAACTGATAGGAAAAGTGGGTTAATTTATACAGCTTCTGAAAGGCAAAAATAAGGCTAATTCCCTTGCAGTCACAGAACATTACACACTTAGTTTCATATTACGCTCGTGAATTACATGTTGCAATTACACAATTTTCTCTATGGGGAGAAGAAAGTATTTGGCAGAACGTACAAATACATCAGGTTCTCATGTAGCACAAATTAAACTGCGGCACAAGTACATGTGGCTTCATAAAAATCACCGTAACTCACAAGCAGCGAAGGCACTGGCACATCCTATGTCGGACCACGGCATGGGAACCCCATCAGCAGAGACGGCACTTGGCCGCCGGCAAGGTCACGGCTTTCCCCGCCAAAGTCAGCCCCAACACCTTAATCAGAAGGCAGAGAGCAGGATGGAATGAGGAAAAAAACCTTTTCAGGAGTGGCGTGGGGGTCTGTGCTCCACAGGAGCTGCTGTAACCATGTCGTGTTGGTTATGGACCTGCTGTAAGGGGATGCTGGGCTACACGTCCCTTCTCTCCCAAATGTGCAGGATTTATTTATCTATATATACACACCCCTCTAATTTTGTTATTATCATAGAATCACAGAATCATTTAGGTTGGAAGAGACCTTTAAGAACATCGAGTCCAACCCCTGACCCAGCACTGCCAAGGCCACCACTAACCCATGTCCCCAAGCACCACATCTACACGGCTTTTCAATCCCCCCAGGGATGGGGACTCCCCCACTGCCCTGGGCAGCCTGTGCCAGGGCCTGACAGCCCTTTCGGGGAAGAAATGGTTCCCAAGATCCAACCTAAACCTCCCCTGGCGCAACTTGAGGCCGTTTCCCCTTGTCCTGTCGCCTGTTCCTTGGGAGAAGAGACCGACCCCCCCTGGCTCCAGCCTCCTTGCAGGGAGTTGCAGAGAGCGAGAAGGTCTCCCCTCAGCCTCCTTTTCTCCAGGCCAAACCCCCCCAGGTCCCTCAGCCGCTCCTCACAGCACTTGTGCTCCAGACCCTTCCCCAGCTCCGCTGCCCGTCTCTGGACACGCTCCAGCCCCTCAGTGTCTGTCTTGGAGTGAGGGGCCCAGAACTGACCCCAGCACTCGAGGTGCGGCCTCGCCAGGGCTGAGCACAGGGGGACGATCCCTGCCCTGGTCCTGCTGGCCACACTAGTGCTGATACAGGCCAGGATGCCGTTGGCCTTCTTGGCCACCTGGGCACGCTGCTGGCTTGTCTTCAGCCGCTGCCGACCAACCCCCCCAGGCCCTTTCCCGCCGGGCACTTTCCAGCCGCTCCCCCCCAAGCCTGTAGCGCTGCCTGGGGTTGTTGTGACCCAAGGGCAGGACCCGGCACTTGGCCTTGTTGAACCTCATACATTGGCCTCGGCCCATCGATCCGGCCTGTCCAGACCCGTCTGTAGCGCCTGCCTGCCCTCCAGCAGATCAACACTCCCGCCCAGCTTGGTGTCATCTGCAAAGTGACTGAGGGTGCCCTCGGTCCCCTCGTCCAGATCATTGATAAAGATATTGAACAGAACTGGCCCCAGCTCTGAGCCCTGGGGAACCCCACTTGTGACCGGCCGCCAGCTGGGTTTAACTCCATTCCCCACAACTCTTTGGGCCCGGCCATCCAGCCAGTTTCCTACCCAGCGCAGAGTACGCCCATCCAAGCCAGGGGTAGCCAGTTTCTCCAGGAGGATGCTGTGGGAAACAGTGTCAAAGGCTTTGCTAAAGTCCAGGTACACAATGTCCACAGCCTTTCCCTCATCCACTAAGCGGGTCACCATGTCGTAGGAGGAGATCAGGTTGGTCAGGCAGGACCTGCCTTTCATAAACCCGTGCTGACTGGGCCCGATCGCCCGGTTGTCCCGTACGTGCCGCGTGATGGCACTCAAGATGATCTGCTCCATAACCTTCCCGGGCACCGAGGTCAGGCTGACAGGCCTGTAGTTGCCCGGATCCTCCTTCCGGCCCTTCTTGTAGATGGGCATCACATATGCCAACCTCCAGTGAACTGGGACCTCCCCAGTTAGCCAGGACTGCTGGTAAATGATGGAGAGTGGCTTGGTGAGCATGTTTCTGTACTTGCATAATATCTCGGATACCTCAAATGCATGGATTAAAGAACAAACCCAGAGCGTTGGCCTGCAGCCGCAGAGCAAATACTCCAGCAGCCCGGCAAGAGCCACCGTAATGTCAGTGATGGACATCCAGCAACCCCATCTTCCAGATGTGCATCCAAACCACACGTTTTGGGGAAGGTATGGTGTGAAGTGGCAGCCCTGACAGCTCCCAAACAGCCACACAACTCCACACCTTTTAAGCACAAAGCGCACTTAATTATCATTTAGGCTGCAGTTAGGCAAACTAGAATTCCTCCTTAAAATCCAGCAACTGATGCCCATCACGCCTGTCTTCATTTTGGGTCAACTTCAGTTGTAAGACCAGCAAAAACCACTGATGTTTCCTGACAGTGGAGGAACCCCGGTGGGGGGAAGCTCTTGGATTAAGCCATACCTTTGTGTTTGAGTGAGGAGCTTGGACAAACTCAAGAGTTCTGGTGGCTCAGACAGAAAGGAAGACACCATCCACTGACTCGATATAAAATACACCTGCTGACAAGACCAGAAATGCCAAGAAGCTGAACTGGTGGGAGGGCTCAGACCTCAAATCTAATGACTAACCTTGTAACCATGCTTTGAAGGCAGCTAAAAGAGGGCTATCACACCAGCAGAAGTTCTGGCCAGTTTTTCTTCTTCCCCTTTTTCTTTCACTTTTTCTTGCTTTATTTTGTTCACTCACATCTGTCCTGCTTTTGGCCAAACACTTTGGACTACTTCTGCTTTCTCCTGCATGGTCCCACCAACCAGCAGTATCTGCAGGCGCTTCTGGCACTATCTGACAAAAGTCACCGCAAGCAGCAGGACACACGGCCAGCTGTTTCTCCCACCACCGCCTGAGACCTCTGGTTTCCACTTTTCACCTCTAGTCTGCTTCTCCTAAGCCCTCCGTAGGACTTCTGGCACTCACACTGCTGTGTAGGTTTATTTTATTCTCTCGGGCTTTCCAGCTTCAATTTGTCTGAGAGAAGAAAGCCAAAATGTTGAGGATCACCAACGGGAGCTGTGAAAATGTGAAAAGACTTAAGTGGGCGGAGAAGGAGAGATGACAGAAGAAACGCTCAATAATAGTCTTCACTGGGAAAGGAAAAGGCAAGGCAGCAAGGTCAAATGAGCCAGAGCGAGATGTAATCCCGAGAAGAGCTGACAACCATTCGTCTTGTGGGATGTGAATTTTTCATACAATGATAGAATGGTTTTAGTTCAAGAGACCTTTAAAGATCATCTAGTCCAACCCCCTGCCATGGGCAAGGACGTCTTTCACTAGATCAGCTTGCTCAAAGCCCCGTCCCACCTGGCCTTGAACACTTCCAATGATGGGGCATCATCGTTTTCCACCAACGGCGCAACTCAGAGGAGAATGATGGTCTGGAGACGCTCTCGCTGCTGTCACCCCCGCATGGCCCTACTGAGCTGAACAGCCAGGGGCTCTTGCTAGAGTGAGGAAGAGCCAAATCAAGCCATCTAATGCCGAGAACGTAAGTAACACCGAGAAGCAGCAGGAACCTTCCCAAAGAGAAGCTGCAATACCCCCTCCAACTGGACAAGCCTGCAGACGGTCTACTGTCTTCTCATGCTGTCTACTGTCATCTCACATGGGAACAAGGTCAAACCGCAGAGGCAGGTCCAACAGGAGGCTGAAAAACCCCAGGAGACCCTTCAGGCTTGTGCACGGGTGCACTGACACCCTGGCTGCGGGAGCCCCAACATCTCCAAGCCCTCACGAAAAGCAGGAGTCAGAGGAAAGCCTTTGCAGCGTTGTCTCCAAAATGACGTTTTATCTGCTGGAGAGAATTTTTCACTTACCAAAACAAAGCACTGCATTACAGAGCTCGTTTGAAAAGATTGCCGTGGTTTCCCTGTGAATAAATTAATCAATTTTATTAGACTTGATGCTAAATTCCTGACTGACGGCTCCACTGCTGAAGATGCAAGCTGCTGGCTGGCTGCCGTGCAAGAAGTCTGGAAGGCGACAGCTCGAAGAGCAAGCATAACACAACGCTAACCGAGACTCAACCAGCACATCAAGACAAAAAAAATAAATGCGTATTTTTAACCCCTTGATCACTATCTTGTTATAAAATTCTAGTTAGATTGCCTGATCCGTAATTATCTGAGGATTAGCAGACGAGGTAGGGATATCATCCTGGTTTAACCACCCATGGTAAAGTGTTGGCCATCACCAGGATTTTGTTAAAGGATAAAAAATGCACATTTTTTCTAACTGTAGAATTAAAAATAAATAAATAAATAGCCTGACTGCTGAAGACAAAGCTTTAGAAAATCTTAAGGTAAAATATCTACACTGGGCGGCACCTTGCAGGGCTGCATCTGTGCCTCTGTGATTCTCTGACTCGTTAGGCAGATCTGATTATTTCCCCGCGTCATCAGGTACACGTGGCACTCCATGGTTTTACTCCCGAATTGCTCAGCAGCTCCAGGGGACCATGAAGGCACTTCCACACGCTGCAACCTGGAAACCCAAACAATGCTGTTTCTCCTACTAAAAACGGTTCCTTAATTTACACAGCACCCCCCAGGCGCGGGATGCTGCACGGGCACACGGTCGGTGCAAAACATCCACCCCCGCGGTGCTTCGGTGAGCGCCGTGCTGCCTCCGAGCCCAGAGCGTGGGGCTGTCAGCCCCGCTCCAGGACACAACCCAAATCTTCTCCAACCAGCACGTCCTGACTATTTAAACAAGTTACCAATTGCTGTCCTCAAAGGCTTTTTTTGCCCAGTGCGTTTCAAAGACTTGAGAAGACGCAAACCTTTATTTTGCTTTTTCAAAAGGTCCCACCAGCCCTCGGGGACGGGGAGGAGTGTCCCTCTCTGCTGGTGCCACAAGCAGAACATTTTGCTCACCAGGACATTAGGACTGACCATTAATTTACCCCTGACCAAAGCAAACAATCCATCAAAGCAAGCGAGTGCTTCACCTTCACAGCTAATGTCCTACCCTCACGTAACCAACCGTATCAGCAAGGCGAGCTAAGTGCTGTGCTGCAGCTTTTTAAACAGAGAAGGAGAGCCATTAGTAAGATAGAATGAAAAAAACCCCACTGAATTGGGTTTCTTTTCTGCCAAAAGTAAATCTTTTGAAAGGCCGTAGAGGGAGATATTAAAAAAAATAAAACCAGACAGAAGGAAAAATGCAGCTTAAAACATAAAGCATTAACAGCCTCTTCCAAATGAAGCCAAACCCTTATGAAACCCACTGAAGATCTACGCAGAGAAATTCCTCGATAATTGGATTATTGGTGTTAAAGAAACATCCTCAAGCTGCCGCCAGCTCCATCCTTATCCTCTACCCAAGTCTGGATGATGCACGAGAGAAGCGGCACGTCTGCCTTTCATCTGTGCAGATTTTAGAGCTACGCAAGACCATTTGTGACCAGAGGATCTCAACCAGCTTCTGAATCACAGCTGGTGCCCGAGCCAGGGCAGAGACCACCTTCTCACCTGCCTGTAGAAGGTGGGATGAGGTCACCATCCTTCTCACAAGGATGAAGGAAAGCCTCCAGCCTCTAGAATATATCCCATAGGATTTTGCTGCCAAAGGGGATGAAGACTGATGCCACCTGCTGATGACCTTACTCTACAGAAACGCGGCTGCATCCTTGATGCTTCCCGAGTGCCTGCACTGGGGTGGGGTTTCAAAACATATTACAAAAAAGCAACGTATCACGCCAGATCTCGCTCTCAAGCAGATGATAACTGAGATACAAAGACCCAACATGAGCTCTTCTTCCACCAGCCGGAGAAGGTTTGCAGAGCATCACCGAGGACCTGCCAAACCACTCAGCGGCGTGGGGGAGAGGTAGCTGCTGGTGCTCACAGGATATCTGCTCAGCCTTCTCCTATTTATTAACGTAATTAGGGATCAGAGAGCTATTGAAACTTGCGTACAATGTAAGATTTACAAGAGATGTAACCATCACTGAGAACAAAAACGGATTGTGAAGAATCCCAGGGATTTGAAAAATATGGGAGGAAACAACGTGAAACTCAGTCAAACGCAACTTTAATCAATAACCACAGGGGGAAATAACGTCAGCTGCAGGGAGAAGTGGCTCTTCCTGCCGTTCACTAGCTTGGGGTGGTGTTATGGGGTTTTTTTTTTTCAAATACTGAACGGTGGTCAGATAATACCGAGCAAGATGTTGGATGCAAACTTACGCAAAATGGAGCAACGACACAGCGCTCATGGATAGTTGGACACGGTCAGCAGAGCATGGAGAATGAAGGGGTCGGGGTTTTAGACGGCGTCGGTAGCTGTCCATGCATAATTAGCTAAGCAAACAGAGGATTAGGCACAGCTGAGCTCACCTTCGCAGCAGGCAGATAGCGACAATTGGTCCCGAAAGAGCAGCGTGAATGACAAAGCGACTAAAGGGATTTATAAGAAAAAGATTAAAACAACAAAGCGGGGGTAGTTTGACCAAACCCCAGTGAAAAGGAGAAGCTGCTTGAACTCAACAGATCTAGATCGCAATGACATCCCGCTGGCTGCACGGTCCCCATGTGCTCCATACGCTGGATGCAGAGGGTGGGATTTTCCAACCGAGACGACCCAGGCTGCTGAGTCTTGACCATGGAAGAGCAAGGTCAAGGAGCTCTCCAAGGAGGATGGCAGAAGAGGTACGGGAATTGTTTAGACTAATTAGAGCAGGATCTGTCTTTGGGAAGAAGACTAAAGTAGGTAACAAAAGGTTTATTTTTATTTTCATTGAAGTGGCTGCAGAGTAGTTTGCTTCAGAAATCGACCACCTCCATCGGCAACGCCTGTTCAGGGCACAGCAGAAGCCCTGAAACTCCTCCACAACGTCCCGACCAGCATCTCCCCGCCACATCCCAGCCGGGGGGCAGGACCAGCGCCCCGGCCGCCTCCTCTCCCCTGGCATGGCACCGCAGGTTACCGCAGCCGACACCGAGTCCGAGGAACTACGGTTTTATCACCTTCAAACTCAAGCTGTATTTCCCTCCTGCCGCTCTGGAGCAAGGGGAGCCGGGAGCTGCCTCCGGGGCCCGAGCAAGGCTCCGACGAGCAGCCGCTTGCTCCTGCCGATTACAAATACTCAGGCATCCAGGAGTAGACAGAGTACAAAAAAAAAGGGTTTTCTAGAAAGCTACGGAAAAGCAGCAAATGACAGGTAATAGTTTAGGAGACGGGTCGGCTTCCTTAACATTTATTTGCATTTTAGCAATACCAAGAGGTCCTGAGCAAGAGCAGGACCCAATACGCGATGCTCTGCGGGCAGGATGCAGCGGCCGCCGCCTGCAAGCATTTCCCAAGGAAACACGTCGTACGGCACCCGCACCCCGGGGCTGTGCGGTGGTAAGTTTGAGGTCATGCAGCAAGCCAGGACCTGCCTCTGAGACACCATCCAATACTCCAGCCAGGCTCAGAAATTAAACTCTGTGGTCTAAACCCGACCGAGACAGACCAGGACTTTCGCGTCCTTGCGGGTACCACCGAAGCGGCGACGGGGCTCGCGGTAGGAAGGAGACAAGTGATATCTGTTTCCCTTGATGGACATTTGATAAAAGCTGATGGGTTATTCCTGGCTTTGCAAGGCACCGGGTAGAGCTCTAAGATGCTCCACCATTCTCGCCGGGCTGCCAGCCCGTGGTGGTACTGTCCTCCAGCCAGTGCCAGGGGCTTACCTGGCTCTTCAGAGTCCTCCTCGGGATTTTTCGTCTCTCCAGCCACAAGCTCCGAGTTGCAGAGGTCACAGCTATCCCAACACCCAGCAACGATGTGCCAAGGTGAAGCAGAAGAATGAGGCACAAGGGGGACGAGCAGAATGAGGAGGGGTGAAACGCATGGTTGGAGAGACCCCTCTTAGAGAGGAATTGGGCAAACAGCAGCAAATGCCACTTCAAAAATGCAGATTTTTTTTTTCCCCCATCTTCAGTTGTCTTCGTTTGTGTAGGGCTTAGATTTCAAAACACCTCCCTCTCTTCTCAGCTGATATTTTAGACTAACCATATGGAGGAAAAGGGAAAAAAAAAAACCCACCCAGCAACAGTAGTGCGCAACGGAGGCAAAGTCGTAGCTTGTTGCATCATTATTAATCCCTTATTACCATCACTCACAGCTGCAGCAGACGCCTCCAAAACACGAGGATCCCTGCCCTGAGGTATTTACAGAGCCAGTTAGATGTGATATAATTAAGAGGTAAATAAGGCAGTAGGGAACGTAGTGGGGGGAGGGCGGGGGAAGAAAGACACAATTAACTCCAGCAGCTTTGCAGAGGTTACCCCTATTTTACACTACGGTGTGTTGTGCCCACAAACTGTCGGGGTCTTTTTTTTTGGGAAGCCATCTGGTGTTTTAACCACCGAACCCCCCCGGCTCCTGTCTCCATCATCCACTGCTTTCTTACTTAACCCTGCTGCCGAGCAGGATGGCACCTTGGCTCATCCAGCACCGCCCAGACACCCCGCAGTCACCCCGTTTCTCTCCAGCTTCCAGCCTCCACCCGCTCCCTCGCAGTCAGCATCCCTCTTCTCCTACCCAGCTGCTCCGTGGAAGATTTCACAGGGCAGACGGCAGGCAGCCTGGCTCAGAATGACTTGAAGAGCAGGAAAGCAGCACCCCGACACCTGCTTGATGTCCCTCATCCTCCTTGGACATCCTTTCTGCCCATGTTCTGAAGTCACGACGTGACGTTAGATACCCCGCCCCTGTTTGCATATCACCCTCCAGGACCACGACTTTTGCCAAGGCAGTGCAAGGTAGTATTTTTAAAACATACTTTCCAGGTCTTAAAAAGCAAATGGGTAACAAGAGGAGGAGGAACCCAACCACAAATCCTACTGCCCTTCGGGAAAGTCCCACAAACACCAGCCCCTACAAAACTCAGCCCATGGGGCTGCTTCAAGAGCTGCCCGAGCAGCCGGATGGGCGCTTGCTTTGCAACGACGCGGGCAAATATCGATTAATCGGAGGATGACAGCCATGAGTGGAGATGTTACGGGTGAAAAATGCTACTGGAAATCACACTGTGCAAAGTCAAAAACCTACCAGTCGCGAGCGCTGCACTGCTGCTACATCCACGCATCACTTCGGGCTGCGTGATGGCAGGAGATGCATCCGACCAGCGGCAAACTGGTGCCCAGGTGCCCTTCCCAGTCCTCTGGGACCTCTGACCACAGACCCAAGCACACGAACAGCAGATAATATCCCATAGCAGATAATTCCTATTAATTTCAGACATGCACGCACACACCACGTCCCTCCCGTTTGTGCACAAATCCCAGACGGGTCTGGAGAGTATTGCGGATAAAATCAGCATGGGGAGGGATCCTAAAAGCCGCTGACAGCTACCTGGGTAACTCGGCAGCCTCAGGCAAGGCACGTCAGAAGAAGACACTGCACATCGCACTGATCAGGTTTGAAAAGAGGAAAGTCTCGATGTAGACGCAGCCCTGCTCCAGTCCGGAGCCGGATCTCACCCCGGCTGGAAACCACCGCAAGGAGAAACAGGAGCTGAGGATGAACGTGGTGAGCTCTCCCACCCGTCCAGCCACGTATCCTGGTGTCATCAAGCCTCTTCTAAGAAGACAAACTTTTTAAGCCTACCTGGGATACCTGATTCTTGGTTGCCAACACGCCGGGAGCAGAGCGGGCTCCTCCGCAAAGACCAGAGGAGGACGGGAGCGGTCAGAGCCCTGCAGAGCGAAGGGCCATCGCGGGAGCCCAGCAGCATCTCACCCGGCAGAGACCTGGCTGCAGCCAGGGCTAACCCGGCACAACATCACACCCACCACTTCCAGCCATCGGGTCGGGGAGATAACGCCGTATCCCACGCCTTCAATCACAGATATTTTACTTTCACGGTTGAAGCTACCCATTTAATTAAAAGCAGTCCTGATAATTAAGGTTTCCAACCAATCCCCTCCTCTGCAGCCCTGCTGGCTACAGAGATCTTCATTTTCTGGGGATGGGAAGAGATACAAACCTGCTAGGAAAGGTAAAAAAGGAGCAAAAATAATTGCATCACTTCGTGCCCTTTGAACAACCTTTGGATCCTGACGGCTTTTGCCAGGAAGAATAATGAAAGTCAAACTAATTAAGCAACGAACATGCCCACAGTACAAAGTGTGAAAATTTTAAAAGTCTGGCAAGTTGTTAGGAAGCGCTCAGCTCCCGGCTCCGCTTTCCTGCTGTCGTTCTGCGAGCAGCCGTGGCGCAAAAGCTGATTTTTATTTTACTTTATTTTTTTTCATTTTAAGAATTAAATCAGAGCACCAAAATGGGGTATGGTGGAAACCGTCAGTTTTGAAAACATTTCTCCCCCTGCTAACAGGCACCTACTTGTAATGTAATTACTGTAATTAATTCAACGCTGCTCGTCACAGCTACCTGAACAGCCCCAGGAAGATGTCCCGGGAGAACCAGCAGACACCAAGCCATGGACACCCTAGGTGTGCTGGTACCTACCAAGGAGTTGGTGCCACATTTTTGGTGCCCGACCCTCCCTGCACAAAAGCTGCCCAGCTGGAGCTCTGCCCAGCTGCAGGGAGGGGTTTTGTCCTCCACCACCTCTTCTCTCTGCTGCGGGGGGTATCTGAAGTCACCCACAATGTCCCACCACCACCAGCAAGCATGGAAAAGCTGGAGCACCAGGAGCCAGCACACGTGGATGCCCTGTATTTCTGTTGGGAGCGGTGGGCTGGTGGTGCTGGAGCAACATCACCATTGCTGGTGTGGCTGGCAACACCATGGCAAGCCCAGGCCACGATGGACGCCCCACCTCAGCTGGCATTAATGCAGATCCTGCGTCCTCTTGGCCACCAAGCAAAGCACATGCCGATGAACCAAACCACCCGCCTGCTTCACCCAACCAAGCCCAGGGTGACCTCTCCAAATATCAGAGCTGGTCTGGTTTTGTCCACTCAAGAGGGACAAACCAGCAGTTTCCTTCCTTTGGGTTTCCAGCTGGGACCAACAACAATGGCAAAGAGAGTCAAGTCCCTCCATCTCATACCAGAGCTGGGTAAGGACCAGGGAACTCAAAACTGTGGAGAACTGGGAATATTCAGACTGGTCTGACTGGGTGAATGGGGATGGTGGGTGCAGAAGCGCTAGAAGGAAGAAACAGCAGAAGAAGGGCTATGAAATGGCAGATGTTGATGGTACCCAGGTTAACAGGTCCTCAAGATCTCGGCACACATCCACTTGCAGCGTGCCAGGAGACCCAGGCTGGGAGACAAAAACCAGTGGGTCAATCCTGGTGAGCCACAGGGAGGGGACAGGGTAGACGGACCAACCACTGCCAGCTCCTCCAAGGCATGAAGAGGCACATGCAAACCCTCAGAAGAAGCCGGGAGGTGTGAGGAGCACACGAGCTGCCATCTCCACCCCTCCTCCGGGAATCCTGCACTGACCTCCTGCACACGAGCAGCTTGTGTCCAACACGCGTCTTGGTCCCAATGAGAATGTGAGCATGGATCTGGATTCGATTTATTTCACACTAAAATTCCCTTCTCCCCTGGTTTAAGGTCTGGCACGGAGACTTGCTTCATCGCTGATGCAATGCTGAAGCATTATTCCCACAATACGCTGTTGTTCACTGAGATTTCCCCCCGGTCACCACCATCATCAACACGTACATGAAACTGTTAGAGGATGCAGTAAGAGGAGCCCAGTGGAGAACACAAAAAGCAAATATCACAGAGACACAACAAACTCGTGACAGACGTGAGTCTGAGATTTTAGGTCCCAGCTCTTCTCAACCCTCCTGGCAAATCATCAGCTCCCCGCACCACCTTTGAAACCAATTTGCCCATCTTTGAGACACACAACACTTTCTGCTGCTCTGCCTTACCAGTCTGGATCCCGAGTTTTTAACGAAAAGGAGGTTCCTTTAGTGCCCCGGCGCCCCTTTTCGATGGAAGATCTACATCGGTAACACAAAAATGTAAAAGGGGTGAACAAAAGAGCTCTGAAAACGCAGGGAGATCTAAGACTCAACAGCAGCACCACGATACCCAACGCTTGGACCTTATTCTTGTGCTGTTTAGTGATGCGCTGATGTCATCAGCGACAAAAAAACTGCAAAAAAGGATAGAGCCAGGTTTGGAAACGGGAATTTGCTCGTGCCACTCAAGAGAGGTGTAGCACTGCCTCCGGCTACAATTTATGCAGCGTTTTAAAGGTTTACATAAATCCTAAACAATCTTCTCCATCACTCCAGCCTGTTACAGCACCACACATCCAAAAGGCAGGCGCTGACAATGTCGGATTTACGGTGGAAAGCCCTACAACACCTTCCCCCACGCAGCCGGCTCGAGGCGACGACCGCATTTTTATTCCCCCCGCGTAATCCAGCAACTCTGGGGCGGCGGGTGCTGCTGCCGCGCAGGCGGGGACAGTCCCGGACCCAAGGAGCGAGTTAAGGGCAGGAGAAATTCAAGCCCCAAACCTCGTGCGAGAGCCCACTGACACAGCAACCCTGCCCGAACTTCCAAGGGGAAGGGCTCCTTCCAATTGTGCAACGCTTTGCTGAAGGGAACCCATATACATGTGAAATCATTAACTTCACCCGCTGCTTTTACTTCTTCCATCAATGATTAACGAACATTAAGCAATCAGCATTTTTTTTTCTTTTAACGAGGAACACTTTTTTTTTTTAAAAAACCCTAACGTCCTTACTTCTGCAAGTCGCCGTGAGGATTCATGCCAGCTCTACCCAGCTTAAACATTTACACATTGATTTTCAAGGTCACCGCTGAAATACGTCATTTTCTACTTAACACATTCTTCTACAAGCGCGCGGCTGTATTCGGCGCTGGAAACGCTGCGCGCAAGGGTGCCGCACCGAAAACAGCCTCAGCAAAGTTCAATCCGTAAAAGAAATCCGAAGTAAAATGCCCGAGGGAAGGCAGCCTCAGAAAATGCAAATAGCGTTCGTTAGCTGGACGCCGGCTTTTCTTTGCGCTGTTGTCTAAATGCTGAATAAAGTGACAGTAAAGGTGCCCCCCCCCCCCCAATCCCAGCCAGGTCACAGCAGGAGAGCCCGGCCATGCCAACACCCCACCGCTCGCTCCCAAACCCACCGCCGAAAGCACCCCCCAAACCACCACCAGCCCCAGGGATGCTTTAGGGGGCAGGAGCCGTCGTCCCTTACCTGAGAGCTTCCCAGCGCCGCCGGTCTGGGCGCCGGCAGCGCAGCCCCCCGATGACGAACATGCTGCCGTGAAGCTCGCCGGCTCCCGCTCGCTCCCGCGCGCTCCCCCCATGCGCTCCCCGGGGGGTTGGCGAGCCCTTCAGCGCCCGCCGGCACGCGGTGCCGCTGCCGCGGCAGGCGAAGGGACTCGCCGCCGGCTTCTCCCGCTCGGTTCCCGCACCGGCTGGCTGATAACGAAACCCAACGCACGCTGCCGGCGCCGAGCGAGCGCCGCGACCGCCGGTGCCACCTGCCAGGCGGCTCCGACGGCACGGGAGCGAGCGAGAGCAGCAATGCTTGCTGCTTGCTGCGATTGGAAACGGGACCGGTCCCGTCCTAGGGACTCTCTTTTCTTAAAATAAAAATATAAACCTCTTGAAATCAAAAGCAATTTCGGCTTTTTTTTTTTTACATTCAGACACAAGCCAGTTTTTGATCTGTGCACCCCCGTAACGCAGCACCCCAGCTGAATGTGCCGCGAATGTTATTAAACGTGCCCTTACAGCCCTCTTCTGTAGCATAGAAAAATTATCATTTCATAGGAGGAAAAACTAAAGTGCAAGAAAAATGACTTTACCTGAATCGTACCACTTGCACCTCCCGCGTCCCAGCCCGGTGACCGAGCCTGCGGCCGCTCCATACAAAGGGGCATTTTTGCATTTAAAAGCAGCAGCTTTTTTATTTTCCAGCTCGGGAAAGGGGCTCCTCTGAACGTCGGCTTGG
The DNA here is from genome assembly GCA_009819775.1 of Phoenicopterus ruber ruber. Taxonomy (NCBI): domain Eukaryota; kingdom Metazoa; phylum Chordata; class Aves; order Phoenicopteriformes; family Phoenicopteridae; genus Phoenicopterus; species Phoenicopterus ruber. The sequence goes on along the minus strand of CM020217.1, from coordinate 126,967,671 downwards.
GCTGACATCCAGGTGACTACGGGATAAAACCAGGATCCGGCTGCACATCACCCTGGCAGTGATCAGGACCCCCCCGACGGCCTTTTCCCCACCGCGGATGGTATATTCTGCTAAAATTTTGGATGAGCCTGGCTCGTGTACGGAGCTGGGGGGTAAAAAAAAAAACAATTCAAGGGGAAAACCCCCCAAACTATTGTCACCTGCCTGCTTTCCAGCAAAGGGGTCTGTGTCCAGGGGGGGTTGGTCCCAGCCGCCCCTGGAGCCCAGGCAGGAGCGTGGGGACTGGCCGTACCTCCGTACCAAGTCACATCACAGGCACCATCAAGGTCTGGATGTTATTTTTTTCGAACAGCATAAAGAAAAATAAACAGGAACCTTGAGGTGTTTGGGCTATAAAACGGCTCTTTTGATCCAGATCCAAATATTTGCAGTTTTGCCATCGGTGCGGCAGTGAACATCTGATTTCGGGGACCCCGAGGAAGGTCCCTCCTCCGCTGCCCTGCTCAGAGGAGCACCAGTTCTCAAATTCTTGTCATCAAAACCATTCCCACCATGGGATTTGCACAGCACAGCTACAGACATCAAAGAACAGGAGGAGAAAGCACTCAGAAAGCCACGGAGGGAGGAAACTTCGACAAGAAACTTGAAATAATGCGTGTTGGGAGGATGGGGAGACACAGAAATGATGCTCCAGAAGAAGTCAGCAAAGGAGAAAATGCTTGGAGCCGCTGCAGCTGTGTTATATCGAGGAATAAAATAGCCTAAATACTTTAAAAAATTTTTAAAAAAGAGGAAAAAGGGTAGGAAAAAAGAGCTGGAGGTAGACATGGAAGGAAGTCCTGGAGAACTAAAAGCCTATATAGATACAGCTGCAGAATAACTTAATTAAAGAATAATGTCCAGGCAGATTTTCCCTGCTCGTGGCAGAGGGGTTGGACTAACTGACCTTTAAAGGTCCCTTCCCACCCAACCCATCCTGCCATTCCATGATTTTGCTGTTATTTGCGTGGTAGCACCTGCAGGACCACGGGCTTGGAACGGCCAAGCGGAGAAGACGACAACACGCAGGAAAGAATGGCAGGGATGCGGAGCAGTAACACTGAGGTGTACACAAAAATTAAAAATAATTTAAAAAGTCAGGTACCACAGGCACAAACGAGTCACCGACCGCAGAGACCTTCTGTGGTCCAGCTGTACCGAGACGGCAAAGGGGAAAGAAGGAAAACGGATGAGAGCTGTAATTAGAGTAACTCTACCAAAAATCCAGCACCCAAATGAAGTTCCTATTTCCTCTACACCCGTGGAAAAAAACGAGGCTAAAGACTAAATCCCATCGCCTGCCCAAACCCCACGTTTCTGATGGCATTATTTCAAAGCTCAGTGTCTTTCGGAGGGGATCCTTCCAGCTTTTCTGCTTTTTGCAGTCTTGGAGGAATCGGGAAGTGCATAATATAAATTAAAAATAAAATAATTGAGAAATATGCGAAGTTTCAAGAGTTTACCAACAAATTCCACCCCTTCAGCTGTTCAATTTTTTACGACTTCAGCAGCAAAAAATTACCCTTGCTGGAATGGCCCGGCTCCAGCAACGAATTTGATTCCAGCTGCTGTGTTAAATGAATGATTAATAGATGTCTTTGTCCCGGCTGCATCTGCCTTTCAGGAGAACATCGATGTTAACCTGGGCGTATCACCCCAATTCTGCCTTTGGTGTATTTTTCACTCCATCTTGTCACCTCCAAGGAGGTTTGAAAGAGCCAGATGGGCAGAAGCTAATGCAACGTCACCAGAAAAAGGGAAATAACTCAGTAAAACCCGGCTCTCCCCATGCCGAGTTAAATAAGACAAAGAATTGGGAAGACAAAGAATTTGCAGAAGTTCCAGAGCTCCTGCGAGGAGCCCAAGTTTCATGTTCTTGCCCGTTCTCCTGGGCACGGTGATTAATCATGAAGGCTGCAGAAAACGAGGGAGCGGAGGGGAGGCGATTCCCCGCCGGCAGCACCGAGCCCCAGCCTCGCGCGCTGCTCATCCATCACCCCAACCGCTGGCAAACCGCAGCCGAGGGCAGCGGCCACTGCCCCAGCCCAAACCGCGCAGCCACGACCTGCCAGCAGGCTGGGGACCCTCTCTGACCTTCAGCCACCAAATACAGGTTAATCTACTTCAGTATCTTTTTTTTTTCCCCAAGATACTTGCTAATAAAACACCAGAAACTGAGAACCTTTCTAGATGAAATAAAATAAAGTAAAACAGAATAAAATAAAATAAAATAAAATAAAATAAAATAAAAAATAAAAAAGAATACATTAAATTAAAATAAAATAAAATACCTTGTGGCAATTCAACGGCACCATCAGGTCGCACCGCCGAGCATCTCACTCTCAACTCCGCATTGACGTGGTTACACAAATACTGGTTCTTTTTAAGTTTTCTCCTGAATCAAGCCTAGGGTTTTGAGCTAAAAGGCTCCGAATGGTTCATGCAGGGCAAATTCAGCTCAGAATAAGTTTTAACGTCAATGATCCCTCCTCCCCGGATCTTCTACCGTCCAAACCTATCGGCATCGCTGCCAGCCCATCACAAGGCCCCACGCCGTGACAGGTTATTAAACCTCCAGCTCAAGTACCACGTTTTTCAGAAAAGGAATTAAAAAAGAAGTTAAAGCTGTTTGTCTGTCGAATAACCCTACGTGAGGGCTAGCCAGGGTGCTCCGAGCCGAGATTTCGCTCTCCTTTACGCTTACTTTTATGTTTTACTTTGAGAGAAGAGGCGCCGGGTGCAGCTCCAAACAAATCAAAGCTCTTGGCTTTCCATCGTAGGCCAACAGCGACGGCACCCGGGGTATCTATCTTCCCAAAGCGCTTCCAAAACTGAAGGTTAAACCAACGGCCGCCTACAAGAACCCAATGAAGAAGCACAAACCACGCTGGTGTGGGACACGGCTCGGCATTTCCAGGCGTCACGACAGATCCGAGGTTTAATGATAACGGGCAAGACAGAGAAGTTGTGGACGTCCCATCCCTGGAAACATTCCAGGTCAGGCTGGACGGGGCTCTGGGCAACCTGATCTAGTTGAGGATGTCCCTGCTCATGGCAGGGGGTTGGACTGGATGGGCTTTAACGGTCCCTTCCCACCCAAACCATTCTGTGATTGCATGATTTCAGAGTCCCTTCAAAAGACCTCGAGCCTGACCTTGCGTGGCTGCGGGTAACAGCACGCAACAGCCTCCTAAAACGCCAACTAGTCTGAACTCTCCACTCTCAGCATTCCATGTTTCCTGATTTAAACGAGCCCGAAGAGGCGGAGAAGCGGTACGCAGGAATTTGGAGTAAGACGAGCCCCAGCACAATATCAGAAGTGCCCATTTGCAACGTAGGTAAGATGAGCACTTGGCTCTGACCTTTAAAAGCCAGCATCTCGATGGATGTCATGCCAGGCTAGGGAGGGAAAACGAGGTTCAGTTTATCCAAGACACGACTGCCTCGCAGTGAGCAGGTGACACTCCAGGAGGAGAACTTCAGGGACAAAAATTATTTTCATGATAAACGAAGGAATGGAAAATGTTCTTCAGATTTTACAAGTGCTTGGATCAACTCCCAGCTGCACCTCCGTCCCTTGAGGACCCCCTAGCAGCCCTCTTGGAAAAGCTTGCCAAAGCCTCTCTTGACAGAGCGAGCTGAGGTAGCAACAACAGCCGACCAGAGGAGACCACCAGATACCTCCACTACTCTGTGCCCTGTGCTTTACATACAAACCCCACAAACCACCCTATACTGACGAGCTGCAACGATCTCACTCCATCAGCACCGATCCTTATCACCTACTAATTATTTACAGAGACAAACATTCCATCCCGAGATTTATCTTGATGCTCAAGCGGCCAAGAACTCCTCCAGAAACCTGCAGCTTCTCCCCAAAGAGGGATGCGCTCCTGTTCTTTGACAGCAGCATCTCTTTGGCCCACCTGCACGCGCCCATGGACCACCGCTGGAGCCGAGCAGAATAAATACAGCACGAACACGCGAGGCTCAGCACTTTGCCGAGGTGATTAAATCCCCACGGTTGCGTTAACAACCTTTGACAGCCAAGCTCCAGAGAGGTTTCCTACACTCTCCAGGTAGCAAACAGCAGACGAGGAGCATCCGAGGCAAATGTCTGAATGAGAAAGCAAGAACAAAATACCTTTGTTTTGTTTAAAAAGCAACAAAAACACGCTGCGCGTTCAAGCCTGCGTGTCTGCCGAAGCCAGCAAATTCAGCACTTTCCAGCCTGGCTTCTCCCATCACTTAAACAAGGCTATAAGAAGCTGGAAAAGTCGCTAGGTTATGATTCCTGCATCTAGAAAATGAAGCTCATGGTAAATGTCTAGCTGAAGCAACTGTCAGCACTCAATGTTTCTATTTACTCCAGTCTAAAAGAGCAAACTTTAAATAAAAACTGAACTTAATTAAGCATGGCACATTCTTTCGGGCCTGCCAGCTACAGTGGTGAGCAAGATGCTTTTCCCAGCCTCCGCGCTACAGCCTCTGACACACCAACGTGGTCTTTAAAAGCCCAAAGTCCCGCCCAGCCCGGAGGCTGGATTTATTGCAGAAGAAATTGGTGGCAAAACACAACTCAGCCCAACTTTTCTCATCTCAGAGATGCTTTGAGGTTGCTCAGTCCCTGCTCTGAGGGAGCAAGGCTTACCGAGGTGTCTACACACGCGTGTGGCTGTTGCAAATTCACAGCAGCTGGAGTTTTGACAGCGAAACACATCTAAATCATGGGAGAAGGAGGACATAGACTTGTTAGAGCGAGTCCAGAGGAGGCCACGAAGATGATCCAAGGGCTGGAGCCTCTCTGCTATGGGGACAGGCTGAGAGAGTTGGGGTTGTTCAGCCTGGAGAAGAGAAGGCTCCGGGGAGACCTTATTGTGGCCTTTTGATATATAAAGGGGCTTATAGGAAAGATGGAGAAAGACTTTTTACCAGGGGCTGTGGTAACAGGACAAGGGGCAAAGGTTTTAAACTGAAAGAGGGTCCGTTTAGATTGGACATAAGGAAGAAATTCTTCACTCTGAGGGTGGTGAGGCCCTGGAAGAGGTTGCACAGAGAAGTTGTAGATGCCCCATCCCCGGAAACATTCAAGGCCAGGTTGGACAAGACTTTGAGCAACCTGGTCTAGTGGAAGGTGGCCCTGCCCATGGCGGGGGGTTGGACTAGATGATCTTGAAGGTCCCTTCCAACCCAAACCATTCTGTGGTTCTATGATCTCCTCACTTTTAGTGGGGTTGCCACACTGACAACCACCGCCCCGGCTGTTCCCACACCACCATCCCTGTCACCGCTACAACTGGGAGGAAAAAGGTGACAACTACCCCTACGAGCTACAGCAAAACCTACACCCTGCCCCTCTCCACCTGGCTGCTGTCCCGGTGACCAGCACGAAATGCGTGGGGAAGATACAAGAGCACGCAAAGGCATGGCCAAACCTTGGGGGTTGAGGGGTTTGGCGTGGGGTGTGGGGTGGGGTGGGGAAATCACAGAATAGATGGTTCAGGACAGGTCTGGGCTTTGTCATCAGTTCTCCAAGTATCAACTCAAAATTTCTGAGCCCTCTCCTGAGAAGAGGGTGAACGATAGATCCTCACCCACGTACGTGTACCCAGTAGTGGTAATCCCACATTGCAGGACACTGCCAACAAAAAAACTTGAAATCAAAGTTACCAGGAAACAGGCAGGAGCTTATTTTCAGTACCAGCTGGGCCAGCAAAGAAATCACTCATTTCTGAGTGTTAAATGTGATTACCAGTGCTAAAAATCGCCATTTTCCTTCTACCCACCCACAATTTGCAGCTGCAAACTCCTCTGTGCACGTCCACCTTGACGTTGTAAGGTCCTGCTCTGGAGGGATAAACAAAAAATCAATAGCCAACACTGAGAGACCCCAGGCAGCTGGTTCTGTAATCCAGCTCCTGCATACTACGGGATTCCCTGAGACGAAGCCTTATTCTCCTCCGGGTTTCAGGCTGGGCTTCGGCCAGGATGTCCAAGAGCTTGCGTTTGCGTTTCTCTCCCCAGACCCATCTCCAAGTCAGGTGTGGACCCATCTGACCACCGTTTCATCTCCTCCGCCACGTACTGCAGGACCACCAAAGACACACGACATACAGACCTGCAAGCTGCAAGACCTTCCCGGCTACAAAACACGTCTCATGATGCAAAACCTCCGCGAGCTCTGGGTGAGGGAAGGGTGAATTTTGCTGTTGAAATTGAAACTCAGCCTGGAATTGCTAAGCGACAAAAACAAAAGATGTTCTTCCCAACGGATGGCATGTGTTATAAACTCCGCAGCGGTGCAAGCTTGATATTCAGCAGTAAGAAGTGCAAACTTAGGGGGAAAAAAAAAACCCGGAGCAGGTTTCTACCCCCTAAATGCCTAAAACGCCCGTGCCAAAGGGGCTAAGTACACAGCAGACCACATGAATTCGGAGCGGCAACCAAGGAATCCAAGCACAAAGCCAAAATTATACAAATCAGGGAACGACTGCAAAACCACAGTCGTCACAAAACTTCCTCCTCTTATTTTGCTAAAGTGGGGGTGAGTCAACTGGGAGGATGATACAGGGAAAGCTGTTTAAAACAACGCATGATGCTTCGATGCACTTGGTGTCTATGAAGAAGAGCTCGATGTGTGTCGCAGAGGACAGAGCCAGGCACTCGGATGGGAATGGGGACACCTTTTTGTCTCTTCTTCCTAAAAATATAGGGAGATATTTACTGAGTCAGTAGCAAGACTTGCTACATAATGCATATGTGCATTTCTATATTAAAAAAATTATTATTATTTTATTTTTTTTTATATATAGATGACAATTCCCTGCCTTGATGGGGATATATAATCAGGGTAGGGGACACACAGTAAGGACACAGCTCCCACTGTTTGTCCCCAAACCCAAATGCCCGGCATCCCGCCCAGCGCCGGGCAGAACTTGGAGCATCCTTATCCCCCCGAGGATCCACATCTGCACCGCGCTGGCTCTCTCCCCTTCCGTGTAACTGGGCAGGCTGCAGACCCCGGGGATTCCGGTAGCAGCCGTGGCCTTGAGGCTGCGGGGGCATTCGAGGAGGTCTCCGTCCCTTCCACCACACGAAGCAGAGATGTCCCCAACGGGCCCGCGCATGGCCCATGTTCAGGAAAAGGCACGAGCTGCTTGCTTAGCTCAGGGCTGCCTCGGAAGCGGATGCGGTACGTGGGTAACTGCGCCTTAGGACGGACGCCCAAAGGAAAGGAGCCTATTAAGACACCGGACGATAAACCTGCAGCCCAGTATGAGCAGAGACCACCCCGAGGGGCACCCCGGTGTACTAATGGCATCGGCCCCGAAGGTGGTGGCCCTGCTGTCTGACTCCTTCTGAATTGATAAAGCCCTTCTTCAACCTTTGCTCTTCTAATGCCAGAAGGACGTCACTCTTCGTGCTTCGGGGTACTTTCCAGCCCCAAAATGCTTCACAAACACCACAGTTGGGAGTGAACGTCCTACATGCAGACCCTCGCCTTGCCAGGGGAAGGATCAATACCTCCTCGCTCGTCTCACTGTAGTTTTAATGCCTCCTAAGAGGTTCCACAACAGGAATAATTATAAACTGGTTATGAAAATAGCTGACCTCCCATGGAGCAGAGAGGTCCTAAGGGTTCAATTACGTGACAAGAGAAAACAATCAAGAGACACCCTGGGTTCAGCTTTGCTTTTAGAAATGTCTTGCCTTTGTTTTTCTTACCTAATTGTAGCGGGTTAGGTAACCAACCTTAATTGCGAGCCAGCTGCGCCTGCGGTGCACACCGCGGCCCCGGTACCTGCAGCGCCCGTCAACACAATCAGGTTTGCTGAGCCGGGATCATCCAGAGCATCCTACCTATTCCCAGATGGGAACGAACATCAAAAAGGCTCGTTATGTTTTTGAATTAAAGCTCCGATGATGATGACGTTGTTTTAATGCAATGCCACTTTCTTCTCGCTCAACAGAGTTTGTACCAGGAAAACTTGGGGAAAAGGTGGGTTTGGGGTTAAGGCTCAGTGCCAGGAATCACCCACCATGGGTTGTCAGAGATGGGCTTTTCGTGTGGACACCTCCAACCCTCCTCCCTCTCAAGCCTGAAAAGCAGAAATGCTTCTCCAACCACAGAGGGGAAAGAAAGTAACGTACTAATGCTGGTCGTATTCTCCAGATGCTCAGCTGGAAACAGTGCCTCCAGAACCGCAGAACGGCACAGGAAAATGGACTAGATGACCTTTAAAGGTCCCTTCCAACCCAAAACATTCTATGATTCTATGATTTTATGAAAATCAGTATCACAACAAAAATCATCCCAGTCTGACCACTAACACGCTCAGAAACCCATTGCACGTTGTGTCTTCAACAGAGGGGTAGAGGACAGATCCTAGGTGGTCTCCACCCAGGAACATGATGGTCTCAGTTCCCACCGCACATCTCTCAGATGGTCCCAGAGCCAAGCATTGTGCAGAAAGCTCTCCCCCAGCAGTGCCTCCTGGAGAGAGCGCCCATCTCCGAAGGTGCAGGGAAATCAGGGCCAGCCTACACCCATCCATCACCATAAGGATGCGAAGAACTCAGCCTGGTCTATTATGAATTTTATTTTAAAAGGAAGATATGTGCGCCTATCATCATCTCCATGCTGCCATCAGCAGCAGTTAGAGCAAAATTATATACTCCTAGCAAAGCAATTTGATAAAATAGCTGCATTACAGAAGAGCGTACCCTGAGATTGCTGAAGGCGGCAAGCAGGCACGTGCAGAAAGGGACAAAACTCGCAGGAAATTTTGAAATCCTTAACCCTTAGGGATCCCAATCTCATTATGTTCTAAAGATTCAAATGCACACAAGCTTAATCTTTTCATCTGTGCACAAAAAAAAGAAATCCTGACCATTTTCTGCATCACACTGAGGGTTGAGTCTCCACCAGGCAAAGCACAAAACGAGGGCAGACAAAAAAAAGCAGCAGGGACAAGCGGCTCCCGCTGAACGATGGACACAGCAGGAACCGGGAACCTCTTCTTTTTTACAGAAATCCTGTTGCCCAGCAAAGCCTTTGCTCTGAAACAGGCTCCCACCGACTTCCAAACCCCAGCGGGATCCCAAGCTTCTGCCTCTCGGAGGCAGGATCCGGACAGTGTGCCAGGGGTTGCTCCGGAGATGGGGTGCTGGAATGACCTCCTAACACCCAGCACCAACAGAGCTCGCCCCTGCCCTGTTTATAATAATTGTTTCCAAGCAAACGAACAAAAAAATTAATTCTCAAATCGCTACGGTTTAAAAAGCTGCACATTAAGTGGGAAAACTACAGACCGCCTCCTCTTCCCGACACGCAGCAGCGAGAAGATGAAAGACCACTTGTTCCCTACAAGTAGCTGCTCTCTGTGGTCCGGCAGCTACCTCTGCATGCCCAGGAGATGTTCTGGGCTCAGTATAACCCCTCAGCACCAGCCTCTGCTTGGTTTTCTCCCAGCGCCTTCCCGTCGAAGTCAGTGATGAAGCCACTTGGACCAGAAAAGTTTGCATCTTCACCTTTCCTCCTCAGAGCATCAACGCGCGCCTCCGCCACCAGAGATTAGGAGAAAGGCTTTCCCAGGACAGGATAAGATGTAGCTGCCCACTCCAGGGATTTTTTTGCATCTTCTTTAAGCCATCACCATCAGAGAGGTGATATCAGATCAGCGAGACCTCTGCTCCAAATCCACTCGAGCCGTGTATTACAACAGGACCCAGAGGACCCGAGAGCGGAGCGTTATGATGATTGGCACCGCGCAAATACGCAGAATTAGATTGTCCCTGCCCCAGATGTCAAACCCTGAACAGATTAGACTAAGTGGAAAGAAAAAAAAATGACCATCTCCATTTTATAAGCAGGGGCTGTGGCCAGAGATCTCAGCATCTTGCTGAAAGCCTTAAGGAGAACCAAGCCGTGCCAGCCCAAGCCCCGCAGCGGGGCTGAGCTCTGCAAGCAAGCGCTTTGGTTCTCCCTCACCCACTTCACGTTGGGTCTACGAACCCTTCTGGTGACCAGGCAGCTGAGAAGGTGAAAGCCACGCACTCCTCCTTCCCGCTTACCATTTAGTTTTCATCTAAGCAGTCACGGCAACCTCCAGACTTAGACCAAGTAGCGTTTCAGCAGCACCTCCGCATCCTAAGGGTGGTGAGATGCCGGAGCAGGTTGCCCAGAGAAGTCGTAGATGCCCCATCATTGGAAGTCTTCAAGGGCAGGTTGGACAAAGCTTTGAGCAACCTGACCTAGTTGAGGATGTCCCTGCCCATGGCAGGGGGGTGGGACTAGATGATCTTCAAAGGTCCCTTCCAACCCAAACCATTCTGTGATTGTATGATCTTGTTGATAAACCAAAATTAAAACGTTAAAGCCCAATCCACAAAGACAGCTATGATTTTACAACCCACAGCGTTGCTAAGAAGTAGGGCATCTTGCTAATGCCAGAGAAGAGCACAGCACAGACCCAAGAAGAAGACGGGCCAGCTCTTGTTTTTTGGCCCTGCCCTGGGTTCACCACGTCACCGAGCGTGCGGTGGGTCTTGGTCTCAGGAAACGCGTGGGTGTAAACGGGTCACTGACTTGCAGACTACGCAACGCAGTGCTTTCCAGCTGTTGTAACACAAAATAAAGGCAGGTGATGTGACCACATACGACTTCTGGGGAAACCACAGCTCGTTCCAGACAGGGGACTCACCAAAAAAAGCCTGCGAGCATGTGTGAGAAGAAATGAGCATCTCTTCTGAATGAAAGAAAGCAAGAGAGAAAGGCAGCACGCTGGGAGAGCGGTACCCCGGGCGCTCGGGGCGAGGCAAGGAGTCCAGCATCACCGACACCACAGCTCAGCATCCCCAGCAAAAATCCTGGGGAATTTAGGGAGATAAAGCATCTTTTGTTCACGAAACTGCATGATTTAGACCGACTTTGGTACGGAGAGATTAAACCCCAGGTAGAGAGGAGATGATGCTTTAACAGCTGCTGAAGCAGAGGGATGATAATCCCCACGGAGGAGGCATCTCCCCCCTCTTCTTGCACATCAGCCCTGCCAGAACCAGGTCCTCGCGCCCTTCGCTCACCCCACGCTGCCCACAAACACAGGGAATCACGGTCAAACCACACATGTTGGAACAACACAACCAGGTGAGAGGCAGGAGAAAACCTTTGCCCCGAAATCTCCCCTAGCATGCAACACCACAAAAGCCTTTCTGGTGATGGTGGAGAGAAGCCCTTGGAGAAGCCCCTCTTGGGGAGTCCGCGCAATACTTTGGCCATTAAACTTAATCTCTCTTAAACTTAAACTCTCCAGAATTTGATATTCCCTCTGCTCAACCGCATTCACTTGTAGAGCAGGTCCTGCAACATTTTCCCCGGGTTGAGCAAGATCGCTCAGGGGCCAAGTCTGCTGGCAAAACAACAGCACTTGGAACGAGGGGCGCAGGCAAGGTGGTCCCCGTGGCCAGCACGTGGGGCTGCAGCGCGTCCCCTGCTCCAGGGAGTCTCCAGAGCTTGGAGAAGGAAGGTTCCGGCTGTGTTTTCAGACCTACGTAGGAAAGGACCGGCCATCGGGATGGTTACACAGGAGCAGAGCTGTTCTCAGCCCCACGACCTTGACAGCATTCCTCAGCCAGCACGTACTTCCCAGATCATAAAGAACCCTCCCTAGAAATGCCCTTCGTAATCACACAGTCAAAACAATCACAAACAGAAAGCCTCTTTCCCTAAACTGGGTTTCACGTTGCAGAGGAGATTGTTACAATCGCAGCATCTGCAAGAACAAAAATAAAAATATACTGGGAGTCGCACAAGGCTCAGATTCCTCAGCGAAGGCTGGGAACGAGCAACCGTGAGTGAAAACTGCTTCGGGTGATGAGGACAAGGAAGATGTACTTACTGCGGTGACAAATGACTCTGCCTTTCATCAGATTGCTTGTTTGCCCGAAGAATGAAACGCCACGAAACGCCACCCCGAAATGCCACTGCCAAATACGTGGAAGCGCAGAGCGATGGAGCCACCAGCAGGGACTTCTCAAAGCGCAGCCCAGCGGTTTCGGGGCCCCGGCTGAGATCCAGGGTCGGGTCTGCTGGTCCAAAGCTGGAGCTAAAGGGCACCTGGGACAAAGTTATCGATGGCCAAGTATCCCCTGGGAACCTCCATCTTCCAGCACCACGGGGACAGAGCGAACCTGTGCCTACTTCATCCTGAAGACTTGGAAGAAGAGCAAACCCTCCTGCTTCAGGGATGTATCGGCTACTAATTACCAGGGATTTAGAAAGACATTTTCTCCGGAGAGAAGCGATTCCATCACTTCCACTGCTGCTTTCTCACAGGCTCCTGGCAGCGCTGGATGGTGCTGGACGCGGATGAACTCCGGCTCCCCGCTGACCGCTGCCATCTGCGTGCTCCCCCAGCCGCACACCTGATCTCCTTGCTCAGCGTAGTCATACCGGCTACACGCAAACTGCGTTTAGCACATCTCCAGAAACTTCATTAACCCAACAGGAGCCGGAATGCAGCGTGACCAACCCCACAAAGCCAACCAAAACCATTTTCGAACAAGTGCTGTAATGCTAAAGTCCAAAAATATCATGTTTCTTGGGAGGCTCTGAAACTGAAACCAAAAGTGAGCTGGGAAGCAAAGCCATGCTCAAATTTAAAAGTATTTTTAAGAGCTTTTCTATTTCAAAGTGCTTACTGTCCTATAAAAAAAGGATGAAGTCTTTCTCCAAAATATTTTTAATGGCTCCCGAGGAGTCGCTGTGCTATAAAAACTTTACATCTTAACCAAACGTTAGGAGTGTATATGAATTTCTATGGCACTCACAAACTGCACGGCTTTGGTTTCCAGATCAACACAATTCCTCCCGTGCCCAGGACAGTGAGAAATCCTACCAAAGGAACCAGAGTAAGCTCATAACTGCTTAAAATTACCTCAACCAGGGTTTGTTTCCAGCCACATCACAGTACTTTATAGATACATATGTACCTTTGTATTCCAAGTTAGTAAGATTGGGGTTGTTTTTAGCTGAAGCTGGATCCTGCAAACAGGTCTATGTTGATAGATTTTAGCACTCACATACTGCCCCAATAAAGTTTCCAGCACAGACTAACTTTTAAGGAAGCAAGCGAAGACTTGGGGGACTCCAAGGCTTACACATGAGCTGCCATGAGATATATTTTCATTTAATACCCGGAAAAGCAGGTATTCTGTCTGACTGCCAACCCAGCACCCCCCAGCCCCCTTCCTGCAAACAAGGGAAGCAGCTTCCGATCTTCATTCCAGATTCAAGGCCGTGCCTACAAAAAATTAATATCAGAAGTGCTCATAGCTGCTAAAGGGCTCCTCTCAGCATGCCTGAACCAGCCCAGGCTGCGATCAAGATGCAACCCGTGCCAGCAGAAGAGTTATTTTTCTGCAAACGCTGCCACTCCCTGAACGAGATTTACAAACCCGGGAGACGATTTCCCCCCTGCGTCATTATTTCAACACTGCGGCTTGTGCCAGCATGGTGCTGGTGAGGAGACGTCTTTTTTTTCCCCATATTTCGAGGAAATAAGGAGAAAGCTTCAGGGTGCAGAGCAGACCCATGGGCTCAGCTCCCCGATGCCGGCGTATCGCCCCGGCAAGGCGCATCAGCCACCAGAAGCCACCGGTGAGCCAAAGCATCCTCACCCGTGTGCACATCGCTGGTGTGCTTGCAGAGCTGGATGATGACATCATGATGACGTGTCACGATGTCACCATGCACCTCAGCCGCGCCTCGGGAGCAGGCACGAGGCACGCGAGGCTGCTCGGGCTCAGCAGCACAGCGGCCACCAAGGCACTTCTCCAGCATCACCTTCCCGCAGCTCTCGGCGGGCAAGCCACCAGCAGGGCACGGCCACGCAAGCCCCCGGCTCAAAACTTGGGTCGCTTTTCTCATTCAAAGAAAGAAGGAAAAATAAATAGTGTTTTACCACGACCCTGTATTCGGCAAACAGCGCACGGACCTGTAGCCACTGGCCAGCACTACGCACCGCAGACGATACTGCACGTGTATTTTCCAAATAGTTACAAGCAAAACCCACTACTTCAAACAAGCTATTTTTGCCCCAACTGCACCCCTTTAAGAAAAAAAACCAACTCCATTCCCATCTAATTCTTCAAATCTTCTCAGTATTTGCCGGGGATCATATTAGAGCTGTGTAAGGAGTGCCGGGGCAGGAGGCGAGGGGAGACCTTCCCATCTCAACTCCTTCCCTTCCCGATTTCTTTCCCAGCACAGGGCTGAAGCACTAGAGAGAGCAGCAAGCTTTGCATGGGAAAAAGCACATTCTCCAAATTTGGGGCTGTAAAATCACCGTATAGCGTTCGTTTTGCTGAGCCAGACCTGGATAAGAAGCCGCAGTGCCTTTTTAGCATGCAATTAGCAGGCTGTTAAATCTGCCTGCTGGGTGTCAGGATGCCGGGGGACGACAGAGCACCCCTGGACCGCGCTTACCGAGGGCAAAGGGATTCCTGAGTCGGATGGATGAGCAGGGCAGAGCAGAGGCGCAGCGAAACCCGCGGCTGGTTACTGACAGATGCTATCTTACTGCAGCACCGAGAGGAAGAGCCTGAGCTGAGAGAGGAAGGAAGACTTAAAAGCTAATGAATAATACCAAGAAATGGAGGTTTCACTGTCTCGACCCTTGACTTTTTGCCCTGTAATTAGAATTTTGCCATTATTTAGACGCGTCTTCTGCTCCAGCAGGAATCTGCAAGCAAAACTTTTTCAGGAATTTCTGTGGAGTCCTTCTGTAGGTCTGTCTGGAATCAATTTTATTGCATCGAGTGCCCCAGTAAACCCCCGGGCTATGGAGAGCCTGAGCAGGAGTTAGATCGGAGTTTACAGAGATTAAACTCAATCCCAGGGTCTCTTCCAGGGTCTCAACTCCAGGAGGAAGAGACTTGCACGTGCAGCATCAAAAGGTGGTAAAGGAGTACCCCAAATTCACAGTGACTACAGCAGAATTGTCATCCAGCCTCTGCAACCAACACACTTAATGCAAAAGAATCCTAGACCCTGATTCTACCCCCTTTTTTCTGCAGAGCACTTCCAAATACTCCAGTTTGCAAGCGAGGTAATATTTTTCTGTCTGCAAGAAACATCATTCAGAGCAAGAGCTGAAGCTCCCTCCTTCCTTGCCTGTGCACCTTTATGACAGCCTAGATATAAATTAGATGGGCGAGAAAGGTAGATAAGGTGGCTTCCATGCTTGGTAATCAAAGTGCAATTACACCGGGAGCAGAAATTTGGCATCCAAATTTCTTCTTCCAAAAAAAAGAGAAATCAGAGTCAGTCACTTAGACTGTAACTCCACTGCGAAGACTATCTAGCACGCGAAAGGCAACCAACCGCGCTTATCAGACAGTCTGCTCCCAGCTTCTGTTTGCAACCAGCTGAGCACATCATAGCTCCCTGCAGCAGAGGTTCGGCAGGTGCAGGGCTGCAGCGAGGCAGCAACCACCAGAAGAACCAAGCGCTGCATAACCATCAAGGGCTCCTTGCAGGTGCTCTACATGGGGCTCATCTTTGCTCAGCTGAGACACCTCCACGGCAGCTCCTCGCCCCAGCTCCCTGTCCCAACCCTGGAGAGGAACAAGCCCCTCTGGGGAACAGCCTTCACACGTCCATCTGCTTGTACAGGTGGACATCTCAAACAGGCCACTGCTCTTGCAACCTTAAACCACCCAGCTCTCCCCACCACCACCACCAGGCATCGTGACCATTACACAGAATGACAGAGTGTTGGGGGTTGGAAGGGACCTCTGGAGACCACCCAGCCCAGCCCCTGCCAGAGCAGGGTCACCCAGCGCAGGCTGCACAGGGCCGCGTCCAGGCGGGTTGGAATCTCTCCAGAGAAGGAGACTCCACACCCTCCCTGGGCAGCCTGGGCCAGGGCTCGGGCACCTCACAGCGAAGACGTTTTTCCTCACATTCAGGCGGAACTTCCCGTGTTCCAGTTTGTGCCCGTTGCCCCTTGTCCTGTCGCTGGGCACCACTGAGAAGAGTCTGGCCCCGTCCTCTTGACACCCGCCCTGGAGATATTGATAAGCGTTGGTGAGGTCCCCTCTCAGCCCAGCTGTAGATGTGCACCTCCAGTGACATGACTCCCGTCTTCCTGATTAACGCCAAGTTGGGAAGACAGCACGTTCTGAACACTTTGCTGCTGGGAATTTCCCACGGCTGCTAAGACGTGGACCGCTAACCGCACAGAACACACAGCACGACCCTCTGCTCCACGCAGGCTGCCGCGGGCAGCCTCCTGAGCCCATGCCAAGTCCCAAAAGAATAGCTGGGGCAGAGTCTTGCGTAGGGTCAGGATCTCCATTTGATGCAGAAGGGTGCACAGGAGGGAGAGGCGGTGAAAAGAGACTGTCGCACTCGATTCAGAGGGGACACGTGGGTGAGGGAGGGCAAGAGGTTTAATTCTTCAGGAATGGCATTCATTACCCGGGAATTAAACATGCAGCAACACTCCTTCTAAGAAGAAAGGTACAAGTTGAAGCAAACATACCTGTGTATACTTATATCCTTTGCTTATGTAAGAGTCTGTAAGCTTATATGCAAATTTTGTGGCCTTTGGATATTTTCCGAATTACCATCGTAGCTTTGGAGTTGTTACGCTTGAGCAAGCTGAGCCTCAGCCACGAGTCTGACACTGAAAAACACACCGGAGCCTGTTCTTGATTAGCGAATCTGTCACAACCGCGACCACAGAAGTGAGACTTTCCCCACGCAACACATCCTGCCACGATTTTAGAGAAGATACTGATAATTAATTATGAAAACATTGCAGTCGTAGCGCACCAACCAGTGCAGCAGCCCAAGATGGTGCAGCTACTGGCACCGCCAGCCCTCTGCCCATCAGGCTTCCCCCTGGGGCGGGACGTTTGACCAACAGGTTCCATGACACAGGCCACTTTCAGACCCTAAAAACGTAATATATGGGTAACATCAGTTTAGGAAGATCCAAGGGTTGGTGTCGGCCAAGCTGTAAGCCCCATGGCTAACGCCAGGCCAGCTGCCTTTCTTGCTGCTGGCGTAGGAGGACACTGTAGGAGGCACTTCTCTCCACCTAGGAATGGAGGGGGATGGAGGAAGCTAATACAGCTTATTTATTTCTGCAGCAATTAATCCAGAAACAGCACAAACAAACATTGGCCAGTTCTTAACAGAGGTTCAGTTTTATCCCCACTCATCTCCAAGGCAAGGAATGCCCTCTGAGGTCACCACAACCTGGGGGAAGAGGAGGTAGGGAGGGTTTGTGTGACAGCAAAGCTTCTCCCATCTGCAATTCTGAATTTTCTCCAGCACGAGGAAGTTGTCAGAAATACACTCGATAAGCAAAAAAAAAAACCCAAGAGCAAAATGTAAACTCGGCTTTCCGGAAACTTTCAAGCGAGCAAGAAGAGCGCGTTGGTACCACGTGAGTAGAAGACAACCTGCACGAGCACAGGGCTTCAGCGGGCTCGCCGGTGTGCTGCAGGCGAGCGGAAGAAGGGGCTGCAGGACTTGTTGCACATCGGTTGGGTGCTCCACAACGCCGTTACGCTGCTGGTGAACCTTCATCTGCTCAAAGGTCCTCACCCTTCCCTCAGTGCCACTGAGCCTCCTTCCCTCCCCAGCTGACGGTGGCACTAGAAATAGCCCGGAGAACTTGCAGAACCCCAACCAAACACAACCCGTTGCATCACTTGGATATACGGATTCGTTAAGCAACCCTCTTCCGCAACCAGGACCCCATCACAACCGTGCGGGTCCCTTGCAGGCAAGCCTGGCCCGCATTGACACGCACAGCAGAAAGCCCACCCTACTACAGGGCTATTTTCAGCAGCGCTCAGTAATTGTTAAATTGCTACTTACTTTGTGCCAAAAAAACTCGGCACCCGGCAGCTGGCTGTAGCCAATGTTTGATTAAATGCAGTTATGTGTCCTTACATAATAACTCCAGGACTGCTCCACCGGCAAGGCGTATAATCAATTATATCGCTGTTCAGTACATCCTGAAATATTAGAAGCTCGTGTCCTAATTAAATAGTTTATTCAGGCAAAAACTAAAATTACAGTGGATAATTACGTAACAAATTCAACACCACACAGCGATCAATACCCCTAAATGCTCGGTAACTAGTGACGCCGGGGCACAACAGCGTAAACGCCAAACGCATTACCCCCCATTGGAGCGAGGGATTTACAATTAATAATGAAGTTTAGTTTTAATAAGAGGTTCAAAACCACACCCGGGAAGGTGGCACCTTCCTTCCTTAGTGTAAATTAAGTGCAGAGAACATCCCTCAGAGTAGCTGTTGATTGCTCCGGCTGCGTTTAGTTTGGGAAGGGCAGCCACCTCCTTAGGCTGGGTGTCAGCGGGAGACCTCACATCCCCAGCACTTTATAATTGTATATAACAATGAGTTATATACCATTTTTAGCTCTTTCTCTCTCTATATATAAATTGTTTAAAAATAAATATATATATAAATTATATATGTACATAGAGATATAAAAATGTATATAACTCATTGTTATACACAATTATAAAGTGTTACATACAATGTGTGCACAGATGGGCCCCATAAACGTCCATCTCCTATTTAAAAATTAAAAAAAAAAAAAGAGGGAAGAAAGAAGTCAAGCCCTTGAGGTGAGCCCGGTGCAATTCAGGTGGGCACCCCTCTCATTCGGGGCAGAAATACCAAAAGGAGCGTCGCGGGGCCCCAGCTGACCCTTGTTCCAGGGAGGATGGGGACAGCGGCGCTGCCTTCGCAGCAGGGCTCTCCCCCATCCACCCACATTTACAGGTCTCTATTTTTGGTGTACCCGACACACACCTTTTATCCCCAGTTTTTCATCCATCCTTCTATCCCTCCAATCCCTTCAATTTTTTTTTTTTAATGGCCCATTTCCTTCACCTCTTTCTCAAGTTAGAACCTGCAAGCTCCGCTTCACTTCAACGCGTTTCCTTTATTTTACTTTCAATTTTACTTTGTTCTCCCCCCTCCATTTCTCATCTTTTCCACTACGGTTTCCATTACCTTTTAAAATCCTTCTGACATAGAACTATTTTATTTTTGGGAGCGCAGAGGAGGTCTCGCTTAACTTGACCCAGGTTCACCGAACACCCTCCGCACAGAGTGGCTCTTGCCAGTTTGGGGGGCTGTGGTGAGATGATCGTTGTAGGTCCCTTCCAGCTGAAAATATTCTATTCTTTTCTAACCAGAAGCGCTTTATTTCTGGGGTCTGAAAGGATTTGGGGGAATAAAGGGGAAAAATGAGGTTTTGGGGGGTCTGCTTAGGCTTTGGGGGGAATAAAGGGAAAAATGTTTTTTTTTTTCTAAAGGATGGCGGGTTTGGTTTCCATTCTCACGTGTTTGTGGTAGGGCTTGTTGCTTTTAAAGATATGAACCATCTACAATGACTCTGGCTATATTCCTCTCTGCAAACTTAATATGCAGGAGTATCAAATAGAGCATGTTGGGTTCGTTTAGGCTTAATATTAATGTTTGACCACAGAACGGTGGCCAAGGCTTTGGAAGGACCATGCTCTTGCCCGCTGTTGACCAACCACACGCTTGGAGTTGGCCAACCGCAACATCTGGCACATCCGAAGGATGCAAATTCAACACACGGTGTCGGCGTGAAGGGCAAAAACCACGGACTAGGCAGGTCAGTGCCACCTTCTGGTCCTGGTTTTGGTGACAAATTATTACATCCCACCAGGTACTTCTTGGTTTTATTTTTATTGGGGGGGGGGAGGGGGAGAGTATTATTACTGAGGCCAATACAGGGGAGTTTGACGGTGGGAGATGAGCCCAGAGAGGCTGATGCTGCAAAATTAAGTTTCCTTGTAAATTGTTAAGTACATTTACTAATTCATTTTTTTAAAGTCGCAGTGGATTTCAGCACCTAACCTGACACCACAACATAAGTCTTCTTTTTGAAGCATAAACTCTTTTTGAAGCATAAACCTCTTTTTGAAGCATACCTAAACCCAATGAGATTTAGAGCTCACATGTGAACATGGATGGATGGATGGATGGAGATGGAAGAAAGCAGATGCTAAATTAAACTCCAGTAGGCTCCTACGCCCTTTATCAGGGAGAAATACAGCAGTAGAGGCTACAGCTAATTTTCACTTAATTTGGGTCTTGTGCCAATTAGTAACTGTTATTTCCGAGCTTTGGTAAGCATCTAAGCACATCTAAGAGGAACCAGAAAGGCATTCCTACCTCGGAGCTACCAGGGGTCCTGCTACATAATAAATTAAAAATTAGAGAAAGAAAAGATAATTATTAACTTTCACGGTGATTTACCATAGTGTCTGTCAAAACACTTTAAGATACATTTTGAACATTCATTCTTTCTTATACAGAAATTAAACCCCTCACTGATTCATCATTAGCCAGTTCTCAGAAAGGCTGGAGGTTTCAAACGATAAACAGCCTTCTTCTAAAATCCTGGGTTTTCTCTAAACATAGACTTTGCAAGGTTCCCATTCTTATCTGTTTGCCTACTTTTTGTTAAATTATATATCATACATTAAAACCCCAACAATACAAGTCAGGTTTGTTTCTTTTTCCAAACCCCACCTATCTGAAGCAATAGCTTTAACTATTTATTGAGACGATAAAGTCCACCACCCACACAGCGATTTTTACATCAACCACCAACAGATACCTAAATTTAGATTCATTTCGCTAAATTAGTAGCGTAGCAAAAACCTAAAACTACTGCTATCAGTTAAAGAGAAACACCCTACACCAAACCTCTTTGGAGGAAAGTGTGCAGAGGTCTGTGCAAAGACGTAGTTACCAGATAAAGTTTAATTCCTCACTCAAACCCCACCAGGTCCCTCAGCCGCTCCTCACAGCACTTGTGCTCCAGCCCCTTCCCCAGCTCCGTTGCCCGTCTCTGGACACGCTCCAGCCCCTCAGTGTCTGTCTTGGAGTGAGGGGCCCAGAACTGACCCCAGCACTCGAGGTGCGGCCTCGCCAGGGCCGAGCACAGGGGGACGATCCCTGCCCTGGTCCTGCTGGCCACACTAGTGCTGATACAGGCCAGGATGCCGTTGGCCTTCTTGGCCACCTGGGCACACTGCTGGCTCATCTTCAGCCAACTGTTGACTAAGAAGTTTTTCCTCATGTTCAGGCGGAACTTCCCGTGTTCCAGTTTGTGCCCGTTGCCCCTTGTCCTGGCGCTGGGCACCACTGAGAAGAGTCTGGCCCCGTCCTCTTGACACCCGCCCTTGGGATATTGATAAGCGTTGGTGAGGTCCCCTCTCAGCCTCCTCTTCCTCAGGCTGAACAGCCCCAGCTCCCTCAGCCTTTCCCCACAGGAGAGATGCTCCAGGCCCTCAGCATCTCTGTACCCTCCGCTGGGCTCTCTCCAGTAGCTCCTCGTCTCTCTGGAACTGGGGAGCCCAGAACTGGACCCAGGACTCCAGCTGGGGCCTCACCAGGGCAGAGCAGAGAGGGAGGAGAACCTCCCTCGACCTGCTGGCCACACTCTTCCTCATGCCCCCCAGGGTGCCGTTGGCCTTCCTGGCCCAAGGGCACGTTGCTGGCTCGTGGGGAATTTGTCACCTACCAGGTCCTTCTCCGCAGAGCCCTTCCTCTCCCTCCTCCTCTCCTTAATCCAAGCGTGTTGTCAACACAGCTAAAGCAAGAGAAATCTGTGAAGCGGAATTACACCTTGGGACTGCCGACATGACGTTCTCTAATACGTACTCCCCCGAGCATCTGCTGATCTAATAACTGGCCCGAGAAAATACGGCGTGCTTATCTGCATGGCCATTAACTCATTGACTCGGCACACCGGCGGGGAGAGGGAACGGAAAAGCGCGGCGAGCAAAGGCGAGACGACGAAGCTTTTTGGGTGTCTGTCACTGGTCCCTCAGCTGGGCTGGTCACGGAGACGCTGGCAGAGGAGCGGTGGAGCCGTTTCTTTCTGTAGGGGAGCAGATCAGTGTCTGCCATTGTAAGGTGTCCTGTAAAATGGAAGAAAAAGAAGGAAAAGGAAAGAAAAAAGGAGAAAAAGGGTGGGAAAGGGGAAAAAGTGGGGGGAAGGGGGGAGAAAGGGGAAGGAAAGGTGGGGAAAAGGAGAGGAAAGGAAGGGAAAAGGGGAAGGAAAAGGGGAGGGAAAAGGGGAGAGGAAAGGGGAGAGGAAAGGGGAGAGGAAAGGGGAGAGGAAAGGGGAGGGAAAAGGGGAGTAAGGGTGGGAAAGGGGGGGAAAAGGGAGGAAAGGGGGGGGAAAAGGGGGGAAGAAAAAAGGGAAAAAAAGGGAAAAAAAGGAAAAAAAAACAGGAGGGGAAAAAAAGGGGGGAAAAAAAGGGGGGTTGATCTCTACCTGATGGGAATTTCAGGAATGCTCATTTTTCCATCCCTCACTCAAAAGGACGTTTTCATTTAATTTGACGGTGGAAACCACCCTCGAACACAGCCCTCTGGGCAGCCTTTACAAGAGGAAGCCTCCTTCGGTCTTGCCCATCCCTTTCAGCCCGGGACATAGCTGCTACAGTTTAGGATGAAGGTCATTTTTAATCCCCATTCTCTGGATTTCATCTTGGCACTGGATACTACTGAATACTTTTTGGAGAACTCTCCGTCGTGACTTGGACACCATGTTCAAGCACTTCATTGTGGCTCTCAGACACTACGAGGAGGAGGAAGAGAAGGAGAAGGAGGAAGAGGAAGAGGAAGAAAAAGAGGAGGACGAGATCTTCCTGCCAGGGCCAGGTCTGGACCCACGTGGAGACTCGCTCTTGCCGGAGCATCGCTGAACGTGTTCCTCGTGCAGCAGAGCCTCATCCAACACGCACAGGCAGAAGGCACCACTCCCACGAACTGAGCCAACCCACAGCCTTTAACGATGGAATAATTAGCTAGGGGGTGTTAAGGCTACAAGGCTGCCTTCATTGAGTTGATGAGGGACGGGCTAAATCCTGAAGAAATTTCAGATTTGGCAGAGAGCAAAGCCTTGTGAAATCCCAGGTCATCGTTCCTCAAAGCAGAGCAAAGCTTAGAAGTTGCAGAAGCACCTCGCTGCCTTCAAAACACAAATAGGAGAGACTGCCCGTGCTACCTCTTAAAAAACCACACCCAGCAAAACGATCAGAGTAAAAATAGTCAGCATACTCCGACACAACAAGAATACGTCTGATTTCTCACCGCCTTCTTGTGCCAAAACAGGACAGGATTTTGCCCAGAGTGCGTTTCACTAAGGCCCCCATGCCGAGTGCCTGCTCTGCCGCACGCCGGGAAGAAGACGGCTCAAAGACGATGGCCAGAGGAGAGCCGCACATACCCCATTTACAACTCGCACTATAAAATAAACAGCATTTTATAGAAGCAGCTATTCAAAAAAACTTTTTTGCCTTAGGCCTTGGAATATGCAAAAAATTCCCCTTCCATGTTGTCAGCTCAATATGGTCCAAAACTTTGAGGAAGGTCTTGCTGCAAAGAAAAACTAGGCAACATCCCATCCCATCCCAGCTGCTTCCCCCCCCCGTCCCAGCTGCATCCCCCCTATCCCAGCTGCATCCCCCTGGTCCCAGCTGCATCCCCCCCGTCCCAGCTGCATCCCCCCCATCCCAGCTGCATCCCCCCATCCCAGCTGCATCCCCCCCAGGTCCCTCGACCTCGGGTGAGTGGTGGGAGGAGGTGGCAACCACCATCAGGTGCAACCATCAAGGTCCAACACAGCAGTTTCCAGAGTTAAATGTCAAAGCCCCGACTGAATCCCACGGGGGTTTCACCAGCCACTTCTCCAAGAAGCGATGTCCAGCACTTCTGGAAATCCTCGCCTGTCTTCCATGGAGGAAAACTTGCTCCTACTCAGCCACAGTAACTGATGAAGAGTCCATTTGATACGGAAAGGTCACTCATTCAGAAAAAATGCACAAAAAGCATTTGTTAATGCCGTAGATCGCTGGGTGGAAACAAAGTTGGGTGCAACTATGGCAGTTTCCCTCTACTGCCATAAACCAAACTCTTTAGGGAAATATAAGATTTCTTCTACACTCCAACAGACAACAATTCTTCCCAAGAGGCTCAGCAGCACCTTGGCAATAGAAAAAATTAAGCAGAACTGCACCCATTTTCTGTGCCAAATGCTCCCGCTTAGCAGGCAGGGAGAGATACAGTGAATTCGAGAAATTCCTTCACTAAACACCAAAAATCCCCTGGCATTCCCCTGGCTCTGGGAAACATCCTGGATCACGTTTAAAGCGACAAAAAAAAAGGCTCAGCATCGCAGGTACACGGCCCTATGTCTGATGTTGCGAGGAGAGAAATCAGCTGTGCTAGGCAAGGGCAGTAAGAGGATTTCACGCGATGGGAGAACAACATGCAAGAGATCTACGGTTGGCTTGGTTTTTATCATTTCATTTTAATGAAGTGAGCTTGGTTTCTTTCTAAATTGAATACATACGCTCTCCCAGTCCCAAAATCGTGGTTTGTGAGGGGCCGTGTGCGGGATTCTTGTGTTTAGCCCAACTTCAGCATCCGCCGGCTGCTCGCTTACAGCAGAGCCCTGGGAAACCCACCTGCAGAGCAGGGCTTGCTGCAGAACCAGAGCAAAAGAACACAAAACCCGGCATATTTCAAACTAACCGATTTTGAAGCCTCTTCTTGGAAGGCTGGAAAGCAGCCGGCTTTCCTGGGAGGCTGCTCCAAGTCTGCACCGGCCAGATCCTGCGGGTCAAGGGTTTTAATGATGGGCAATCGCCCGACAAGGACAAAGTACTTTTGTTTCAAGGGTCCACTCTGCTGCTTTGCAGAGCATAACCCTCTTAAGCAGATATCACGGAGTAATGCTTAAACAAAGAGTTCCCTCTCATGGACCAGCAGATCTTTCTCCAGAATCAGCCAAGTCTCTTCTAAGCTGCTAAATTCACCTTCTCATCTCCCTGAATGTAGCTCCAAAAACAAGTTTATTGCCACACTTTGCATTTTCATAGACTTGGTGACCATATTGAAGTATTTTAGGAACGTTCAACTTCACAGCGCATCTATCTGGTAGATAGCACTTTCAGAAAGAGTACCAAAAAATAATTTTAAAAAGAGACTATCTTGCCAACAGCTGCCGAGAAATACAGGGAAGAACCCGAATGATACTTTCCTAATCAACAACCTGCATTTTAAAAGCAGAATATAGTCTTCAGGCTAACGGTGATCCTCAACCGATGCCTTCCCTTTGCCAACAGTAAAAGAAAACAAAGGAAATAAGAAATTACTGCAGACTGGTCGGGTTTTTTTGCTGTAAGGGGCTTCATTCCTTCCCCAGAAATTCCCTGAGCAGAGAAGACAACTTCTCCTTCCCAAGCTGTCCAACACAGAAACCTCAAACTCGAGAGTGCTGGTGACATCCCTGTGCAGATAAATCCTCCTAACAACCCAACCTTTGCAGATTCCAGAAGGCAACTGGAAGATAAATCCTTCTCCTGACAAACCTGGAGGTTGCTCTGCCTGTGCCGGGGCTATTCCGATAACAAAAAAGAATATGGGCTTTCAGAGCAGAAAACACAGGAAGCAAATTTAGGCTCCTTGCCCAAGATCAAGTATCGTCAGTGGTAAAGCAAATTTCTGACCCTACGTTACTGCAATCTAATCTCTAGATAACATCTGACTCCCCATACGATTGCACACAGCAATATCCTGCTTTTAAATGCCAGTCTGTTAGGAACAAGAATCACCAACATACTCTCAAGCATCATATAAACACTCAAAGAATGAAAATGAATCACAGCAGGAAGGAAAAACTTATCAGTTTAATGTAGTATTAATTACTGTTTCTTGTGACCAAGAAGGAGCTTCAGCAAGAAGCAGAACTGCTCTCGTTTGGCAGGAACGCCACAGACGCTCCATCAGAGGCTGCCCTGGGGAGGAGCAGGCTGGGGTTACGTGCCCAACTGAGTAATTTCCAAGTACCACCTGCATCTCCTGAGCCCGAGACACAGAGATGCGAAGCTTCCCAACCTCCAAAGGGCTGCAGAGGAAGCTATTAATGCTCTGTGCCTTCAGAATCAAATTCAAAGCATCCTTACGTAGTCACCCCTATGAGAAGCCAAGACTCCAGCCTCAGTTTTACCCTTAGAATCCCAGAATGGTTTGGGTGGGAAGGGACCGTTAAAGCCCATCCAGTCCAACCCCCTGCCATGGGCAGGGACATCCTCAACTAGATCAGGTTGCCCAGAGCCCCGTCCAGCCGGACCTGGAATGTTTCCAGGGATGGGGCATCTCCCACCTCTCTGGGCAACCTGTGCCAGGGCCTCACCACCCTCAGTGTGAAAAACTTCTTCCTTAGATCTAGTCTGAATCTCCCCTCCTTTAGTTTAAAACCATCATCCCTTGTCCTATCGCAACAGGCTGTATTAAAAAGTCTGTCCCCATCTTTCCTATAAGCCCCTTTAGGGACTGGAAGCTGCTGGAAGGTCTCCCTGGAGCCTTGTCTTTTCCAGGCCGAACAACCCCAACCCTCTCAGCCTTTCCTCATAAGAGAGGTGCTCCAGCCCTCTGACCATTTTTGTGGCCCTAAAATGTGACCCCTTTTACCCCCACAAGAGGAAAAGTCTTTACCACCATTTGCAACGTGTTCTGGAGCTCCACGGGGAAGTGCAAGCTCAAGGCATGAACACCTCGGGTTATTAATCCACTGGTTGTATTAAGACCTGCCACTATTGACCCTGTTTTACAACTCTGCACAGAAATGCACGTACGCAGAGCAAATATTACATCAGCAAGCGCAGCACGTGCAAGGATGGGCTCCTCCTTCCACCCGGCTCTCCGGTGCCGTCATTCCAGTGGCACCGGCCAGAGGTTACTTGGGGTAAACGCACGGTGCACTCACCAAGTTTTACTTCAGTTTTGTGCGGCGTAACTTGCCGAGCTGATGAGACAGGGGATCCCAAAGATGGAAACCCACAGCCTCCTATGACTTCTTAACATAGACACTGCCTCAGATATGTGCTTTGTAACGACAACAAAAGAGAGATTGCTCAATGTAACAATTGCTTTAATTTTCGAGGCATGTCCAAGCTTTTCGAGTCGCTGAACTTTCAAGCACAGCTACAGGAAACGTGTTTGATAAGGTTATACGAAGAGATGCCATTTGCGTCCCCACGCTGCGGGGGATGCCGGGCGCGGAGCACTCCTGGTACCCGGCAGGATGCTCCGCTGGTCCAGCCTGCCCGGGCTCACATTGCCATTTGCTTCACGTGGAAGTGCTGCACCCCAACTGTGCTTACGGTACAGCAGACCGGCTTGGAAGGGACGCTGTCCATTTGCAATCTAATTAAAAACCTGAATTTTAAGTAGCTCTGGTGATAGAGGCAAACAGCCCCCCCCTTCTTGACCAGGTTTTTCCAAACACTGTTCTCTTCACGCAAATGCAGAAATGGTTTGCATTTTCTTGACTGTTTATCTCCTTCTTGCTTCATCCAGTGCACCGCATTTCCATCCGGATATATTTGCCAAGCAACGCATTTGAGGAACATAAGGATTTTATAGGTCCTCAGGGTTTTGTTTGTTTTGCTTAGAGACCTGCCCCTAGAGCCAGCTCCAAACCCTGCCCCCAAACCTGGTACACGTCTAAACACCACTTGCTGGTTTTGAAGGAAAAGCTTACACCATTTTGCAGCTGCATCCCACTCCCTGGGGAGGCAAAGCAGCCCAGCAAGGGTGCTGGGGCAGCCTTCTAGCAATAAATTCATCCAACACACGATTTTTTTTTTTTTTTTTTTTTTGCTTTACCGCAGCAAAACTGATCTGCTGCTTCGTTATATAATTTCTACTTACGTTCTCCTTTAGGCTTTCTCCTTGAAGCAGGCTGCAGAGAGCTCAGGAGCAGGAGCTCTGCAACAAAGGCATCTGCCAAAGGAAGCTTGCAAAAGTTCAGGAGCACCCGCTGGGAAATACTCCCCCAAAACACATTAATTTGCAGAGAAAAATAAGATAGGGCTTCGTTTCGTACCACCTTTCCTCCGCATCACCTCCAAGTTACATGGAAGCACCACGAGCCGTTTTGTTTCACATGCAGGCAAATAACCGACGTGATAAAAAGCGCCGCAGGCTGAAGCACAGAGAGTCCCCTCTGCTAAGCTTAAGCTAAAGCTAAAGCTAAAGCTAAAGCTAAAGCTAAGCTTAGCCAAAGCTAAACCGACAGCATTTTGCACCCGCTTTGCCCGGTGCCAGGCAGCAGGACCGGACCTGCATCCTCTGCGAGCACAAGCGCTGCAGGCACGGACGCAACCTGCCTCCCCGGCTGCTAATCCGTAGGTTTGCAAAAAACCAATAAGCATTAATAAAACAAACAGTAGAATAAGAGGTAAGGCATTAAAAAAAAAAGGTGGAGAGATTTGTAAGGAAGGCGTAAGAATGAAGAAACGGGACGGGCAGCACCACAAACTGTACCCTTGCTTCAAGAAACCAGGGGAAAATTATGCACTGGGTACATCTCCTGCCCTAAATTCAGTGAGTGCGTTAAAAAAAATCAGAGAGGTGAGCAAGTATATTTAAATGGGGAAAAAGAGCATGCTCGTAGCACAGAAATGGGTGTAAATGTGCCTCGATCAAGGAAAAATGAACGTCTCCTGTAAAGAGCCGGAGTGCGAGCGCATGCAGGCAAACGCAGGGAGGAAAGGGGAGAACCAGGAGGGGGTCAGGGGAGTCCAGCTCCCTCGTGGAGGGAACGTGAGGCTCAACTAATTAAAATGCACAGCCCTTGGAGAGTTTCGGGAGGCAAGTACTGCAGAACGAAGTCCAAAATGACACTATTAAATCACAGATATTAATAGCGGAAGAGATCCACAAGTATCTGGTCTGTTAAAATGGAGGGCGAGAGACGCTCAAGCCGTTTCACGAAGCATCGCAGAGAAGCAACCGCATTAAAATCCTTTACCGACGCTACTCAGCACTCCTTAAAACTGTTTCTACGATACAAAAATAGGCAAGTGCCCGAGAAAATCCAGCAAAATGGCTGGGCTGCTCCACATAACGCTTCTGAAAAGTAGGACATCCTTTGAAAGACGCAGGATCCCACCGAGGTGACAAAGGGCTGCGAGCTATAAGTAACCCAGTGTCACTTTTGTTGAATTCTCTCCCAAAATTCTTCACTGCTCCAGAGAAAATAACTTCTTGCTTTGTCCGATGAATTGGGAATCGTCGCTAATGAATTCAACGGTTCCCAAAAGTGCAAGAAAGGCAAGCAGAGGACCCAATCTTTTAAAGAAAACATCAACTGGGAAATAAAAGGGGGAGAAAAACCCTACCTGGCTATAAATTCCTTGAATTTGGTAGAAGATAAAATATCTTCCAGCACAAACTGGAAAAACTGAAGGCCCGTTTACGTAACAAAACTTGTGCACATAACAAACACATCCTCCGTGCAACTGTAAAGTCAGCATTGCAAAAACCTTTCTGCAGCAACGTGCTGAAGCTGCCAGCAACGTTTTGGTTGAAAAGGGAAGATGAAACTCAGTGTAAAACAAAAACCAATAAAAAAACCTCCAAATTGATATTTATTAAACCATTAAGAAAGAGGAGAAAAACTGCCGGTTCACAATGATCTGTAGATGTGCACGGGGCCGAATTTCAGGATGCCAGAACAGATGCGCATGCAATTCCTGCAGCTGCACACACAATACGGGCAAATAAGACGGCTCCAGCACTTCCCTGGGAAGTTCACCCTGGCGCAAGGATACGGCTTATTTTATACCCATGCCATCACACTACGATATAAGTAACAGTTTTATTTTCCCCTCCATAATTAAAGGCTGTGAAAACAAAGCGATGCAAAGCCTCAGCTGCGGCGCAGCACTCGTGAGCTGCTGTGGCGCGGGGAAGGCTGGGGCTGGACATGCTGCCTCTAGGAGATGGCAGCTACGTGACACCTGGGTAATCACAGCTGACTCACAGGTTCGAGGCCATCTAAGATACCTGAAGACGCACAAGTCCATGGAGTTGTTCAGCCTGGAGAAGAGAAGGCTCCGGGGAGACCTTATTGCAGCCTTTCAGTACCTAAAGGGGCTACAGGAAAGCTGGAGAGGGACTTTGGACAAGGGCCTGGAGTGACAGGACGAGGGGTGATGGGTTCAAACTGAAAGAGGGGAGATTTAGATTGGATAGAAGGAAGAAATTCTTCCCCATGAAGGTGGGGAGGCCCTGGCACAGGTTGCCCAGAGAAGCTGTGGCTGCCCCATCCCTGGAAGGGTTCAAGGCCAGGCTGGACGGGGCTTGGAGCAACCTGGTCTAGTGGAAGGTGTCCCTGCCCGTGGCAGGGGGTTGGACTAGTTGATCTTTAAGGTCCCTTCCAACCCAAACCATTCTATGATTCATTCTATGATTAATCGAATTAATATTAAAAATGTTTGGCCTTGGGGCCCCTTTTCATAAGAAATAGAGGTTGTTCCTCCCCTTGCTCTACAGGATGGTGTTGAAGGCACCAGGGAAGGACACGACAGCTGCCCCAGCAAAGGGCGATGCCACCCTGGGCGGTCAAGCTGGAAGGCGACACCCATCCTCTGATGGAGAGCGTGGCAATATGGGCATGCACCTGCAAAGAGATCTCTTGCGGGCATCTCGTGTGTTTTATGAAGTCACATACCTTTTACAAACAGAAAGAGGGAAATATCGAACTATTTTTGAGAAACACTGCACCACCAAAACCAAATATCAAAGAGTGAACCAAGAACTTAATTGACAAGTCTCACCTCCCTTATCCTCGTGTCAAGGCAATGAGTCCTTTCCTTCACTAAATTACTCTTAGAAACACAAAGAATTAGCTGTTATGTATACTTTAAACTTTTATTCTTCTCTTTAAAACCACAGCTTTCAAACGAGAACATGTCAGGGGTGGACACCGCACCATGCTGGAAAAGAAAGTTCACTACAACC
Source organism: Phoenicopterus ruber ruber (assembly GCA_009819775.1). Lineage (NCBI taxonomy): Eukaryota > Metazoa > Chordata > Aves > Phoenicopteriformes > Phoenicopteridae > Phoenicopterus > Phoenicopterus ruber. Next base: position 126,936,714 of record CM020217.1, on the reverse strand, counting down.
ACCTACAACACTCATGAGCAAGACAAATGGCTTTCACCAGGTCTCCTGTCAAGGAGGATGCCGTTCTTACACAGCAGAGCAGCCATTTAGTTAGCTGTCATGAAATATTTATTAGTCTGCTGATGAGTTAATTAAAAATTTTAATAAGATTTCAGTACTTACTGAAATTATTTACCCCACGTACGGTTACAGTGTTGACAATAGATGGGTAAGTGGTATACGGAGTGATTTTATTTTTTTAATGACTTATCTACTTGTCTGCAAATGCTCTAATCATTGCTAACAGCTGTAAAACGTATCTGTCCCTCATATTTAAGATGCAAAATAGTTGCTAGATTGCTTCTACCCTGTCATTCATCCATTATTACTCCATCATTTTCAAAGACCACTGCAGCATCCCAAACCCGGAGCTAGTGTACAGTAGATGACTGATGAAATGCTTCGCCGTCAACACTCACATTAATAACGGCAGGGTGGAAAAGGTCTCGAGTTTAACTGCAGACCCTCTCAGGAAACAACAAGCAAACAACATCTAATTGTAATGAAGTGTTTTCATCTGCTGGAGAAATAAGGATGTGATGGGATTACCATTGTGTTGTGCAGCGATGCCATTCTTCATGGTATATTCATAAATAATATGCTTACACAAAGTGGAAAAGCTTCCTCCCCGTTTTTACATCAGTCAGGAGACTGCCGTGCAGCTGTATTTTCCATCTAAAGATAGACGGAGTCCGGAGAAATAGAGAGCAAAGGGAGCTCATTTGTGACATTATACTATTATATTTAAGAAAAAAACGCTGCAGCTGTACTGTGTCTCATCACTCTGACATGTGCTCGGGTCTCTAATTACTTACTTTCATGAATTAAAGACACAGGAGAGAGGGATTAAAGATGAGACTGCAGAATGCGCGGAGACAACAAATGGAAGAAATTTGGAGGACTCTCCCATTCAAGCGAGATGAGAGTCAGCAACATTCGGCAGCTTCGCTTCCCTCTCTTCTGCAGGGATCAAAGCAGGGAGAAATATTAACGCTCTGAAGTTACAAAGACGTATGAAAACCCTAATGAGCATTTTACACCGCAGATGCGTGAGCAGAGCTTCACTCGGCGCCGTGCGAGGCAGAAGCTGCGACACAACCAACTTTAAATGGCCTCAAATGTCTAAATAGCCTAAAATTGGCTGCCAGCGAGAAACGCGCAGTAAAGCCGGACGCTCGCTTACGGGGCAGTAAAAAGGAAGGGATTTCTACTAGAAATTAATGTCATTAAACTCAACTGCTGACCACTTACGTGACCACTAGGAACATCTTGCCCTGCTCCCTAAGGGGTTTCTCCGTGCCTTGACAATACCCATTCATGGATCTGGATTGTATTTCCTATAAATTTTAGCAAATCCCTGTTTTCGTTGTCCACCGGTTGCCAAGAGCTGCGTGTCTGCTTTACAAATGCTGCATGTTGAAATGCTAAATATTTTGCAGAATGGCAGGAAAATTGAGGTTGAGCCTTGGGACGTCTCTGGTCCAACCCACTCTGGGTCAGCTCTGGGCTCTGTCCTGTGGTGAAGAAGTTTTTCCTCGCATCCACCTGAACTGCCCTTGCTCCAGCCCCGCTGAGCAGAGCTCCCCGTTTACAATTCTCATACAATAAACCGTCAGTAACACCACCAGGTTTTGTTATAACGCTGGTCAAGATCTGGGATGACCTTTCCTTGCACGAGAACATCCATTTCTTTCGTTGTTCTTTCATTTGTGCAATGATGGGGTTTGAATTGCCCACTCAGATTTTTACTGCGTTTCTTTAGGAATGTTTGTTGAAGTTTTTTTCATTAGAATCATGGAATAGTTTGGGTTGGAAGGGACCATTAAAGCCCATCCAGTCCAACCCCCTGCCATGAGCAGGGACATCCCCAACTAGATCAGGTTGCCCAGAGCCCCGTCCAGCCTGATCTGGAATGTTTCCAGGGATGGGGCATCTCCCACCTCTCTGGGCAACCTGGGCCAGGGCCTCACCACCCTCAGCGTGAAAAACTTCTTCCTTAGATCTAGTCTGAATCTCCCTCTTTCAGCTTAAAACCATCACCCCTTGTCCTATCACAGCAGGCCCTGCCAAAAAGTTTTTCCCCATCTTTCCTATAAGCCCCTTTAGGGACTGAAAGGCTGCAATAAGGTCTCCCCGGAGCCTTCTCTTCTCCAGGCTGAACAACCCCAACTCTCTCAGCCTGTCCCCATAGCAGAGCTGCTCCAGCCCTCGGATCATCTCCGTGGCCTCCTCTGGCCCCGCTCCAGCAGGTCCGTGTCCTTCTTGTGCTGGGGCCCAGCGCTGGAGGCAGCACTGCAGGGGGGTCTCCCCAGAGCGGAGCAGAGGGGGAGCAAACCTTCCACTTCAAGTATGCAGTTTCACTTACTTTCCATCTCTGGACTATTTACTATTATGGTTGCCATAAATTTAAGGCTGCTTAAATCAGAATTTTATTCCAGTATCTTAATAAAAGATTTTCCCTTCATTGGATACATATTCAGAGATACACGGAAGCTGCTCAGCTGCATAAATCCAATGCTAAAAGACATACCATCCATCTGATATTCCGTTACTTTGTTATTAAAATTTGCTAATTAGTTTGCCTTTCCCTCTTCACACTTGGGCTTAAGACAGTAGAGAATTTCCCTACAGATAAAATTGGTCCCTTCTTAACAACCCATTCACGCTTCTAAAAGGAATATGCTTTCTCCCAGGTGACATTTTGATATGAACTGTAACAAGCAACGGGGCAATTTTCCTTTGATTTTGAATTTCATTTTAACTTCGCCAAATATATTTTAATATACATTCCGCAGTTCATCTGTAGCTGGGATTCGTGATAGCTCCATTAAACAAATGTATGCCTTTCATTGTATAAAGGAACTCGGGGATAACAAGGTAGAGGAAGCAGGGGTGGGGAGGGAAAGCACGTTAAAGCTAAGGCTTTATTAACCTCACGAGGCTTCTCTGAAATCTGCAAGAGGAGTCTAAGGTCTTTACAAAAATAAAAGAAAAAAGCAGCTATGAGGAGTTTGCTATATATTCTTGCATATTTTTTGCTAGATATTCCTACCGCCTCATCCTCTTTGCGACAGCTAGCGCTCTCCTAACTCGCGACTCCAAGAGGTAAGTAAATTCCAGGAGGAGAGCAGGAGATACATGGGAAAAAACCCTGATTTTATGGAAAAACATCGCTTACCTTTTCGCCTCAGAGGGACAAGAGCTCCCTGTGTCTTAGCTGCCCTAATGCCCCAGGCCAGGCCGAGCCCCTCTGCAGCCCCTCCATCCCACTCCAGCGGGGCATCGGGCGATGCAGACTTCTCCGCACATGCTGAATTTCACCCCGCGTTGGTAATTCTTACCGGCAACGTACTCTGAAGTTTTAAGCATCCTTTGACGTGCTCTGAGATGTCGGCATGTCAGGGAAGACGAGGCCAGGATGCCACGGAGGCATGCTGATCAAGGATGAGCAAAATGAAGATTTGCATTCCAAATCATCAGGATTTCATGGGTGTCGCGCTTCTAAAACTTGCTTGTAATGAAAATTATTTACCAATATTTCTGGTTCTTGGAAAGTACTATTGTAGATGACGCTGCTGTCTCCAGCTCATAAGATTGACTCAATAGTAAATAATAATTTAAATCAGTATCTGGGCAAAACTGCCAGGAAATACTTTAAATTCCAGTCCTTTCGTGGTGGCAGCAGGCGTGTGCGTGTGTGTTTTAACACATATACCTTCATCTTCAAACCACAGGAACTAGGTATCGATACTTTTCTTTCTGAGAAGCAAACAGAGCCACGTCCTTAGCAAAACCTCCCCAGCGCCGGTGAAAGGTATTCACCAACAACTCAGCACGGAAGTAAAAAAACACCAAAAAAATTCTTCTCGCTTTTTGTCAGCCAAGCGGTAGCTTTGGGGTTTTGTGTTTATCTCTTGAAAGTTTACCAGAAACGGATCTTACCGCTCTCCTGTGCTATTGACAAGTGGTTACGCAACTCCCATCAGCTCTAAAAAAATTGTTTTTAGTGATAACTGGAAGATAAAAAAGACTTCTCTAACTAAAAGCACAAATAGTCCTTACTAAGGGCTTAACCCATCTAAAATTTTCCTCTTTCAAAGACAAGATCAAAAGTAGGGAAACAAAACGAAACGGCAGTTCTAAGCAGGTTTATTTGTTATTTTTAGAAGATAAAAGGACCTCCTTTTCAGATACCATGCTGCGCCACGTCTCCCCCAGAAGCTGCTGCTGAAGGCTGGGGGAGCAACGACTGCAACCATCCCGGAGCAGAATCTGCCCCTTGCAGGGTTACACTCACCCACCATCCCCAATCCTACTCCCAGCTGCCTTCACCCACCCAAGAGGCTTCGGACAGAAGACAAAACCTCGTGGGAGGAGGAAGAAACCCCTCCAGAATGGGCAGCTATCAGCCCATGAACACAGCCAGGGTGGCGATGCCCACGAAGATGGGTCACTGCCCAGCAAGACGGATGCTCACCCACGTTTTTATTACCTTGTGGTATTTTTTTTCCTTAAATGCTTCCACGCTAAGTAAACAGAACTGTGTTTTGTACAAAGGGCTCAACATCCAAATGGAGATCAGTCACAAGTGATGTCCTCAAGGGTCCATAATGGGACAGTACTGTACAATATCTTCACCAGTGACCTAGATGGTGGGATGGAGTGCCCCCTCAGCAAGTTTGCAGATGACATCACGCTGAGTGGGGCAGTTGATTCGCTAGAAGGAAGAGATGCCATCCAGAGGGACCTCAATGAGCTCAAGAAGCAGCCACATGTGAACCCCATGAAGTTCAACAAGGCCGAGTACAAAGTTCTGCACATGGGTTGGGGTAACCCCTGGTATCAATACAGGGGATGGATGGATGGATGGATGGATGGATGGATGGATGGAGAGCAGCCCTGCCAAGAAGGACTTGGGGGTACTGATGGATGAAAAATTGGACATGACCCGGCACTGTGCGCTTGCAGCCCAGAAAGCCACCCGTGCCCTGGGCTGCATCCCCAGCAGCGTGGCCACCAAGGCGAGGGAGGGGATTCTGCCCCTCTGCTCCGCTCTGGGGAGACCCCCCTGCAGTGCTGCCTCCAGCGCTGGGCCCCAGCACAAGAAGGACACGGACCTGCTGGAGCGGGGCCAGAGGAAGCCACGGAGATGATCCGAGGGCTGGAGCAGCTCTGCTATGGAGACAGGCTGAGAGAGTTGGGGTTGTTCAGCCTGGAGAAGAGAAGGCTCCGGGGAGACCTTATTGTGGCATTTCAATACTTAAAGGGGGCTTATAGGAAAGATGGAGAGAGGCTTTACCAGGACCTGTAGGAACAGGACAAGGGGTGATGGTTTTAAACTGAAAGAAGGTGAGTTTAGTCTGGACATAACAAGGAAATTTTCTACCATGAGGGTGGTGAGACACTGAAGCAGGTTTCCCAGCAACGTTGTGGATGCCCCACACATCACTGCAAGTGTTCAAGTCCAGGCTGGATGGGGTTTCGAGCACCCTGATCTAGTGAAAGATGTCCCTGCCCACAGCAGGGGGGTTGAACTAGATGATCTTTAAAGGTCCCTTCTGACCCAAACCATTCTGTGATTCTATGACTCTAATCTTGCCAACCTCTGGATCATCTTCTGTGAATAAAAAAAAGGCAGAATTTCTCATCCTTCTCTGGCTTACGGAGGCAGCGACCACAGCTGTGTCTCGCAGGGAGAATCGGCAATCGCTGGTGTCTCACCTCCAGAGAGCCGACAGCCAACGGGAAGCCCGACACGGAAGAGGTGCCCTTGAGAAGGTCAGAGCAGTAGCTAACACAAACTGACAAAGAGGTACCAAAATAGCTAAAACAATGGAAGAAAGTAAATAGGTACAGATTTATAACCTTATATCCACAGGAAGGGCTTGTACAGCAAATACTACATTAAGCAGAGAACAGCAAATCGTTAAGTCCTGAAAACCGACGGACTCACTTGAGTGTGGTTTTCAATTAAACAATACATCATCTTTGTGGCCCAGGAAGTAGAAATTCCTCGAGGGCAGCAGAGAACCCAGCAGACTAAAAAACCATTAACATATCCAGCATCATTTACTGTCCTGTTGGATGCTGATTACAATCCTGCCCAGCTAAGACACAAACATGTTTCCACCTCGTCTCCTCGGCACAGCAAGAACTACATACATGGTGGGGCTGGAGACGACGACGAATTAAGCTTCTGTTGTTCAACGAACCACCGCAGACGTGGAGGAAGGGGTTACGACCTGCATTAATGCTGTAGCCGTACACTAAAGGTGATGATAAATTGATCACTGCAGAAATGGCTGTGATAGATGAAGATGTTCCCATTCCCGGGTTGTCTGTGAAGAGCCGAAGAGTTCACATGAGCATTTCTCACTTGCTCCAGCACAAGAAGCTTGGGTTGAAGAGCCACTGGAGGGGGCTCAGCCCAGCCTGGAGGACTCGGCAGCGCTGCAGATGAGGAGTGCTCACGTGAACCGTGCTGTTGGATGACCTCATGGAAGCCACCAGCTTTGCCATGCAGGTGGTGACCGACGGTGGAGGGACAGTGACTTCTCAGACCTTGGCAGGGTTTCTGCAGCTGGTGTCTGGTTACGGTCAAAGAATGAGGCTGGTTTTGCGTAGAAATGTGAAAGCCTAAGAAAAAGCCGCATTTGTTAACATTTCTAGGAGTAGTAAGGCAAATGGATGAAGTGCCTTGTTCCAAAAGATAAGCAAAATGGCAATCTGGGTATTAAAACAGAATAGCCAAAAGAGATCTAATCAAAGCTCCTGGGCAAGCAACGCTGATTGTAAGGCGACCAAATCCTTACTTAGACATTTTAATTTTTTGAAGGAGCTAAGCACCAGAGGTTTCTACTTAATGAAAGAGGTGTGTGCCTCAAATACTTTCTGTATAAACAAAGCACCCAATCTGACTGTCCAACTATAGGATTTACGTGTGAAAACAAGAGCAGCTACTGGTATTTTTAGACAAAAAGGAACAGAAAGAGTTCTCAGATCTGAAACTACAACCAGCTCCTGTACCAAAACAGTTCTTCCTTAACGTCGCACAGAAGAGCCAAAGTCACTAGCGGGCATCTGAAATTGCATCAACTGTTTGTTTTCTTCTCAACATATGCTTGAAACTTTTGTCTTTAGCATCGCGCAGGTGCCTCTGACATATAAACATCTAACAGAACAAGGTATTTCAACATTACGCAAACAAGGACTGCAGCAGAATCAAATGGCCAAATAAAAACCAAACGGGGGCAGACTCAGTTAAGACTTGAACACCTTTAACAAGGGGAATGCTTTTAATATAAATTTTTTGCTAGTGACAGCTGACTATAACATCTTCATGACAAATATGAGAAAAAATATGTTGGGGGCCTCCATGTGCTCATTCTAACGTTTCTTCTAAAATAAAACCAAACCCCCAAAACCCAAAAAGACTCAACTCTTCAGTATTTGTATTTGGCAACCTAAAGAGAGAAACACATCTCCTGTTATCGTGGCTGCAGGCTGGCCAGCAGAAGTACAAGAAGCCCGACGTGAAGATGCAATATTGCTGGTGGGTGTCCTCTGCAAAGTGGCAGAAGCTTCAGACCTCTCCCTGCACGTGGACCACGGCGGTTGTCCTGTCCGTTCTTTACCAGGCAACCTAGAGAGCCTTTTCCAGTGGGCATGGCGGGGGTTCCCGGTTTGTTTGTGCTCTTTGCTTTTTAAAAGCAAGGCTTCAGGGGAGCCCCAATCGCTTTAATTCGTACGCGGCGAGACAAGCCTGGGATTTCTTCTTCCTAAGTCCCCAAAAGTGCTGCGTGCATCTTTGTCTTGATCAGCAGGACTCCATTTCAAATACATGGCTGAAACAACATCCCTCTCTAAAACTAACAAAAGAGGTAGAAGAACAGATGATTTAGAAGTAGGGTGACTGCCAAGCCCGTCCTCTGTGTCCTTCCTACCCCGCCAGCAGCCCCTGGGAAAAGGGAACGGCAAGGCAGAGGTTACGACTTCAAGGAAACTCACCTACGGTAAATACCTCTCACGAGATACCATTTATAAAGTGTTGCAACACTTGAAAACGCTGTTAACAGCAGGAAATCTATTTAAAGTGGAAGGAATATGATCATTAAGGAATAAAGAGGGAGTTTCGGCTCTGCAAAGACCTAGGGCTAGGGTGGGGGAGGGAGCGTCTCGGCGATTGCATTTACATTTTTTCATCTCAAAGCCCCATCGCAGGATAAAGGGGATGGGAACTCAATCACAGCAACCGGATTTCATGCCAAGCCAAAAAGTCCATTTGCTAGAGGAAAGAATGAAATTTAATCAGATGGGGGGGGGGGGGAATAAGGAAAGGCTGGGAGGTGCCAGGTGGGATGAAGGCAGGGCTCCCCCCAGCTCCCCCCACGCAACTGCAGGGGCTAGCCCATCAGTCCCCTAAATTAGGGGAAATCCAGAGCAGCCGAGGAGGCACCTCACCCTTAAAATTAATCTAGAACTCACTCTTCCTCCCTGCAACGATATCCAATTTCATAGATATTTAACCCTTTACTTGCCTGGGCTGCGTCTGTCAAGCTGCCCGACGTTAAGAGATGTCTCAGGCAAAGCCTGGCCGCTGCTGGGCACGTGATTTGTACTGATTGCTTTGGAGAGGGGGAGGAAAGGAGAAAATAAAGAAGAAAAGCTGCGTACAGCCCAGCCGGTGGCACGCTCCAGCCCAAGACTCTCGGTCGGCAAGCTCCCAGCCTGGGCAGGTATTAATCGGCGCCTGGAAAGCAGGAGGTCGGCAGCGGGGAGAACCCCCCGCCGCTCTGCGAGGTCACCTCTTCAAAAGCTCAATCTGGTCAGAGACCAGAGAGAAGAAGAATAAAGACATCTTAAGAGTCGCAGGAGCTAAGATTTTTTTGTTTGTGTGTGATACAGCTTACCCACTTCCAAACAAAAAGTAGCTGTTGTGGCCAGAGGGAAAGGTGATCTTTTTGTGGTGAAAAATCCTGAATCCAACTGTGCATTTATCGGGCAAAGCACAGTTTAATGATTAACTCTGAGCAGCACTTCCAGCACTGGACTGGGGCTCTGCTGGTTTCCTCCCGTTCACGGGCAGCCCTCCAGCTCCCCTCCGCCCGGGCGACTCCGAGCTAACAGTCGGGACAGCGCACAGCAATACAGAAGTGACATTACTTCCAAATTTTACAACCGTGCTTAATTACCGCCATCATTTGTGCTACAAATGGAAGACACCGAGGCAGAGAGCAGAGAGCCTTGCCCAAAACCGCAGGGCAAACATTAGACAGACAGACGGAGCGGGGCGAGGAGGGACGGCTCCCAGCTGCCGCTACCCCTGTGCCCCAGCTTGGGCATCCGACTATCCGCCCTCCAGCCACCAAACCGATCGGGGAGGACACCTAGAACGGGGCACTGACATCTCCAAGCCACCGCAGTCCCTGCTGCAGCGATCATCCCAGCACAGCTTAGGGAAGGAGCCAACTCAAGGACAGAAACCAGGTGGCCAAAGCAGCCTATGGAGAACATACATCACCAGTATCTTACTGGGACCAGTATTTACACTGCACTGAAGAGGAGCATAGGAGCAAGCCACGCTCAGTCCGGGAGGAAATATCCCATTTTCCACTGCACTCCAGCCAAAACCAGCTCCGACGCAAAAGTTTCTTGCAACACCAGCTATCTCAGACAGGGAATTGTGATACAAGCAATATAAAATTTCATCAGACAAAAGCAGCTGTAGTGATATATGTAATTTTTGCCTTACGGCTTGTCAGCTAGAAGCTGGTTTTCCAGGGGAATTAGCAGGGGTACAGGTCCTCCCCTCTCTGCGTACTCGTGGTCCCAGCAGTAAGCACAGTTTTGATGGAGAGAAGCTTCAAACCCCACAGCCATACAGAAGCTGCAGCCAACCCACCATCCAACTGCTATCTGTTTCACCATTTTGTTCATTTCTAAATATATTCTACCGTCTTTCCGAGTTACCACTCCATTACAACAATTTTCCTTTAAGATATTGCCGGCTGGGGCAAACCACAGGAGTGTTCAAGTTGTTACACGCATCAGCTAGTAAGAGCTACAAGGATGCTGAGTACACTTCTCGCTCTGGAAGTTGTATTAGCCCTTGCCATAAAACATTTTGATTTCCCAAGTTTGTGACTTTTAAAATTCTCTAGGGATGGACTCAATTCACCTGATCAACACCACGAGCCAGCCTACAGCATAACACTGACGTACCAAAACCACGTATTATTCTTTAGCACAAATCCTTTGCATGCCATTCTGCCACCGCAGCAATTAGCTATTCAATTTTGCAAAACATATTGAGAAAGAGCAGTTGATTCAGGCAATAATTTCATCTTTATGAGCTTTTAAAACAACTCTCGTAGCTACGAATGCAATGCAGACTGACTGCACATCTCATGTACGGAAAACAACCCAAAGGATGCCAAGGACAGAGAAAAACAGTGACTTTTGCTTTCAGCAGTCTCAATAATTAATTCCGCACGAAGAGGTGTTCCGAAAAAAACACCTCCATGACAGGTTTAAACATTTTCCGCCAGAGGAAAGAAGAAACAGAGTCCTGCAACCTTACCTCTCTCTTCCCGAGGTGAAAGATGTTTCATGGGAAAAACTGGACTCTTCAGTTAATTAAACAGCAAACCAACAGAATCCTAGAGCCTCAGCAAACGCAGGCATCGACCTTCCATGGGCAGTCTTCACAGGAACTCTTCTGATAGGGGACCAGCATCAATTACTGAGTCCTGCGGAGGAAAAGACAGTTTGTTTGCATTATCTTTCATTTATCTTTCTGAATTATTACTCACACGATGCCATTTTCAGTGTTTTAAGTAGAAAAACAGCAAAGTTGAGGTCAACTATTAATTCAAAGCAGCACCATTAATAGCTTGCTGACCTCCTCAATACTATCATTGCAAGGTGTCTTTTTTATTTAATTGGAAAAGAACTCATCAAGGTTCCTCGAGCTTTAAGCTACTTGGGGAAATAAAGTAAATGAAAGCTTAATACTCCAACCGATACGTTTTTTTTAAATTCTCCCCTCCCTCTTTGCCAATGCCACTCCTAAGAAATAAAGATTACCCTCCAGAAAAACACAGCACAGATCTAGGAGCAAATCTGCCACAGCGAGACAGCATCTACGCAACACGGGAGATAAAAACTAGCACCAGAAAATTACAGTTGGTGTTTACAGCCAACAGGCTGCAGACCACCACCGAACTCATAAAACTCAAAGATAATGAGATCCTTCCCTGCCTCACAAAGGCACGGATAGTAAATTGCTGTTGTTACTAAGCATTAAGCTAGAACCGGATCAAGGGGATTTCTCCAGTTCCTCCTTTTCCACAGACTTTCTGTATCCCCTTGGATAAGCCAGGTAACCTCTGAACCCGAGATGAGCATAATTATTTCTCTCCCGAAGCACATGCACCATAAAAAGATACTAAGACTGCAGTATGTCCATTTTCTTCAGCTATCCCCTCTCCCGTAAGTCATACCAGTCTGAACCTTGTTCCTCTCGAGCCGAATGCTAGTGTGGCAACAAATCTGTGGCTTGCAAAGACCTGGCTTGGTTGAAAAATATAAGTTCATAAAATTGGGCTCTTCATGTTGTGATGCACTGCCTGAATTCTAATGAAAAAGTAAGAATTTTTTTAAAAAAACAAGCATGGAAACACCGAGATGAGCTTCGTAACCTTTCTTCCAAGCCAGTCCACACGCTGCAGTTTCTATAGCCAAGCTTGCTACCTACCCCATCAAATGCCCCGAGACAGAAGTCCCAATATTGCTTATGAACTTTTATTTGTAGTAGCTATAGGATGCAATTCATCTTAATCAACCTTGGACACCTGAGAGCTGGTTGGAAACCAGAGCTGGTCATCCCAGGGTCCCTCTGCAGTCAATAAATGGATCCACGAATCTCCCCTTGGAGATGTTGGATGGAGATGTCTGCAGGTCCCCAGCAGCCGAACCGGCCCCAAAGGCTTCAGTGGATCAGGTTTGGGCCCCGAGGAACCACCAGGTTAGGAGTCCGCGTTAAATTACCACCAGGATGTGCCTATTCTGTGTCTATTTAAATTATTGCCAGGATGTTCAGTTCTGGGCTCCTCACTCCAAGACAGACACTGAGGGGCTGGAGCGTGTCCAGAGACGGGCAACGGAGCTGGGGAAGATGGGATGGGATGGCTGCCTTGCTAAGCATCCGTCTTTATACACACGGGCACATAAATGAACACAAAAGATGCACAAACTGCTGTATCGCTCAGGCTTCCAGTCTGAAAGTTGCATTTTACCAGTAGGAGACGGTCTTTGAATTTCTAAATAATATATATGTCCCAGCTGCTTTCACTACGCCTACAATAAATAGACCAAATGATGCTACAGAACAGACGTTAAAAACAGAAAAACATAAATAATACTGGAAATTTTAAGAATGTGTTTCCAGACTCCCAAGGCAAGGTGTGTGTCCAGGGGGGATTAAGCTCCCCAAACTAAAAAGGGAACGTGTTCCTGTTTTAAAAAAATAAAATAACTCTTCTCAACCTGGCTCTCATGAAAAGGAAAGCAACAATCAGATTAAAAAATATATATGTAACAAAGAGAAGAAAAAGGAAACTGTTGGCATATTAAAATACATCACAAATGAAGCGATATGAAACAGCAAGAGAAGCAAAATGCAATGAGAGAAACCACAATACTCACAGGTTTGAGCGTACCAGGTTATAAAAATTACCTAGAACAGCAAATTCCAGCAACGGCCGAGGACCGTTACTGCACAGAACCGGAGCCACCACCAGCGATATTATAGGAACGGCAGAAGAATGCAACAAATATTTCTGTTCATTAATTACGAGAGAAACCAGATGGTATAGTCATGCCACCGGAAACATTTTCTATTCCAAACAGCGATGCAGGCAGCTGTGAAACAACAGCTCACAGACCTGGCTGGCTTTAAGTCAGGAGATCTTCACCTGCATCCCAGGGGCTTTACAAGAGCTGGACAAGCAAAACGCCGGAGCATTTGTCGCAGCTTCCAGCAAGTGTTAACTATGGAGGCCCGAGAGCCTTGGAGGACACGCTGCGGTGCCAATATCTTAAACGTGTGAGCAGGATGATGGGGCTAATAACGAGCTCTGGGTCCAGCTTACATCCCAGGAAGACAAGGAAAATGCGGATATAAAACCTAACTAGGAGTTATAGTTAGTAAATAACTGATGTCTATCAACACACAGGTGTTAAAGCAATTGTATGTGTTTTTATTCAGACTACAAGATTGGCTGCAAACTGTAACAGCTCTGATGCAACATACTCAGAGTTCAGTAAATCATCTAACTTTGTAAAGTATGATTTCTCAAGTAACTGGAATTACATTACATAACGTGGAATATATTAAACAGATTAATAATTGGCCAAGCGACAAGTCATAAAATATAACTAGATCATCATTAATCATGTGCTCGTACTGAAATCCCAGAAGGAGCCGTTCTTGCGCCCTACATTACTCATCCTCCTGCAAGCCATGAGCAAAAGCCACTGCAACTCAGACTCACACGACTCCGAAAGCTGCAGACAGTGAAGGACATGAGATCTGGATCTTTTACCAGCGTTGACTACAACCAAAGACCTCGCAGACCTTTATCACCCAACACAGACTTGGAGCAGAGACCCTTCCCAGCCGAGATGTAACAGGAGGGACGCACCAGCAGCCTACGGAGGCAGCGGGAGCCTGCTCAGTGCAAGGACAAGGGGGCAAGACATGAAAGTAGCAGGTGGCAAGTCCAAAACCAAACCAGAGACAGCTGTTTCTTCACACACGATCCAGATAAGCGGTTTAGCTCCTTGCCACAGGATGTTGTGCATGCTAAACACCTGTGCGAGCTCAAGGGAGGACTACTTGTGTCACAGAGCGGACACCCATGACGGTTACTGATATAAATGGACATCATCTCTGGGTGGGAAAGTCGTGGAGATGTTGAATGATCAGAGGGGGGAGAGTTGGGAAAGTGTCGTACAGGGTCTGCCCAGTTCTCACGTCCTTATGGAGGCTCCGCTTTTAGAAACAGGCTGCAGATCCATCAATGCTATTCTTAGATTCTCACCTAAGAGCAGAGGAAACAGTACTTTGGAAAAGACCTCAGTGATGGTGGACCACCACCCGCACACGGCTCCCCAGTGCAGCTTCCTTTGGCAACAGCGCTGCATCGTCCGCGTGCATCAAAAGCTCCTGAACGTGGGAGCTCGACCCACTACTTCAAATACAACTGAACTCGGGGAGGTCCTACAGCCTCTCGTGCAGGTGATCGTATCAGATACTACTAACAACCTCCCCTTTCCCAGAGATGGTGAAACCATGGCTTTTGAAGCACATGCAGCTTACAGGCAGCCCCAGAGTCACTCCCGGACTGCAGCAAAGTTGCACAAGAAGTAGTGGGGTGATGCCGTCCCGGGGCCATCGGATGACCTGAGCCCACATCGGCAGAAGAAAGCAGGTTTGAGAGGCAGACAGAAACACACGCCTCATTGAGGGAGCACCAAAGATCTTCCAGACATAATACCCGGGCAGAACCGCTCCATCCCCTCAAGCTCACCCATGTCCTGCACGTTTTCTTGTCCTCAACCGCGTGAAGATTTTGCTAAGTTTTCCCAGGCCCTGCGGCCCCGCTGTCGTTCATATATCGATCACACGCCATCACCTCGAGAAAGTCATTACTACGCAACCTGTCTGCGGGCCACTACCCACAGCCCAGGACTCACAGGAAGAAGCTGAAGGAGCTGGGTCTTGGCTTTCCTTTCCAAAACACAGTACCTTGAGGCAATAATAAAAGACACTTTACAAGTGCTATTATGCACAAGCTTTCAGTTTAAGATATAAAGAGATCAAGAGGACAGATAAAAGAAATAATTATCCATACATTATATACATCAACAGCCCAGCATATATTTTCCCCTTCATCACAAAGCCTTTTAATTAATATGCACTTAGAGATTTCCAACATAAAAAACCCCGAGCCCTTTCAATGAAGCTTGCACTGACTCGTGACCTTTCATAGCATGACAGAGTGGTGGGGGCGGGAAGGGCCCTCTGGAGACCACCCAGCCCAGCCCCTGCCAGAGCAGGGTCACCCAGCGCAGGCTGCACAGGGCCGCGTCCAGGCGGGTTGGAATCTCTCCAGAGAAGGAGACTCCACACCCTCCCTGGGCAGCCTGTGCCAGGGCTCGGGCACCTCACAGCGAAGACGTTTTTCCTCATGTCCAGGCGGAACTTCCCGGGTTCCAGTTTGTGCCCGTTGCCCCTTGTCCTGGCGCTGGGCACCACTGAGAAGAGTCTGGCCCCGTCCTCTTGACACCCGCCCTGGAGATATTGATAAGCATTGGTGGGGTCCCCTCTCAGTCTCCTCTTCCTCAGGCTGAACAGCCCCAGCTCCCTCAGCCTTTCCCCACAGGAGAGATGCTCCAGGCCCTCAGCATCTCTGTACCTTCCGCTGGGCTCTCTCCAGTAGCTCCTCGTCTCTCTTGAACTGGGGAGCCCAGAA
Source organism: Phoenicopterus ruber ruber (assembly GCA_009819775.1). Taxonomy (NCBI): domain Eukaryota; kingdom Metazoa; phylum Chordata; class Aves; order Phoenicopteriformes; family Phoenicopteridae; genus Phoenicopterus; species Phoenicopterus ruber. The sequence goes on along the minus strand of CM020217.1, from coordinate 126,921,139 downwards.
CTGGACGCAGGACTTCAGATGGGGCCTCACCAGGGCAGAGCAGAGGGGGAGGAGACCCTCCCTCGACCTGCTGGCCACACTCTTCCTCATGCACCCCAGGATGCCATTGGCCTTCCTGGCCCAAGGGCACGTTGCTGGCTCGTGGGGACTTTGTCACTTACCAGGACTCCCAGGTCCTTCTCCGCAGAGCTGCTTTCCAGGAGGTCACCCCCAACCTGTCCCGGTGCAGGGGGTTGTTCCTCCCCAGGGGCAGGACCCTGCACTTGCCCACGTTGAACCTCATGAGATTCCTCTCCACCCAACACTCCAGCCTGTCCAGGTCTTGCTGAATGGCAGCGCAGCCTCTGGTGTGTCAGCCAGGCCTCCCAGTTTCGTGTCATCAGCAAACTCGCTGAGGGTACACTCTGTCCCTTCATCCAGGTCATTGATGAATAAGTTGAACAAGACTGGCCCCAGTACTGACCCCTGGGGAACACCACTAGCCACAGGCCTCCAACTAGACTCTGCGCTGCTGATGACCACCCTCTGACCTCTGCCATTCAGTTAGTTCTCAATCCACCTCAGACCTTTGCTCTTCTGTTTTCTTCCCAAATCCTATATTTAGCATTTCTTGCTCAATCTATTGACAAATGTTGCTGAATGGCTTGAAGTGATTTGCTTTAGATGTGTCCTCGTTTTTCCCCCCATCAAAGCATCAAAGGCGGGTTGTTGCCTGCAACCCAACAAAACACACGAGAAGAAATATCCAGTATAAGTCAATGGATTGGACCCTGGTTTTAAACAGTTGAAGCTGAGGGCAAGAAGTGGGTTATCTACGATCTTGTTAAGCACATCCTCTGAAGCTGCTTTGAGCGAGGTTCAGACCAGATGACCTCCTGACACCTCCTCCACCTAAACTATCCCGCATTACACATAGCACACTCAGCGTATCAGAAGTTCTCGTTATCCTATGAAAATGTACTCAGACACACATAGGAGTGCCTGTCGTGTTGCTGAACCCACCAGTCTTTCCATCTGTATGCCTGCTTTGAAGTTCTACTAATCAGTTGAAAAATGAGTGGAGAGTATAAGGAGGCTAAAATCTAGCATGGTGCTTAGGCTCAAGGTCAACCGCTAATATATTTTTGAGCAAAATATATCCACTAAACCATTTCAGATGTTCCAGGGACCAGAAGAAACAACTTCCTGCCATCCTTCATCCGAGCTAGATCTCACCCCGAACCTTTCATCTTTAGCTCTACTACATCATTTTCCAGTCCCTCCAAGTCATGTGCTTTCTTCTGCATCCTCAGCCACGGACCTACAGGGCATAAAGACTTTCAAGTGAGTTCTCACACAGCCTGTGACGGACCGAGCCACCACAGCACCTTTGAAGCGGTCATCATTTAGCATGTGAAACACACATCTTTCAATACCGCCCTTGTTATATTTTACTTAAGGCTCTAAATATTTTATCAGTGACTGTTTAATATTAAAATGCACAAATAAGAGTCTGTGGAGCCAGGACCAGAAACAGCATTGCTC